>VHKM01000689.1:0-361697 GCA_007210695.1 Neogobius melanostomus
GCACGTCAAGCATGATGCATGCGCGTATCGGACCTTTTGGTGAAGAGGAGCTGGTCAGGGCAAAGCTCTCGATTTAACGACATCTACTTCCACTCCTCAACCTATGTCATGAGATCTGGGTAATTACCGAAAGGACAAGATCGCGCAATACAAGCAGCCGAAGATAGTTTCATTCGCAGGGTGTTGGGTGCACCTCCGACATCGGTAGAGGAGCTCAGGTACCTGGAGCGAGCTCGGGGTAGAGTCGTGCTCCTTCACGTCAAAGGAGCCATGAGGTGCTAGGCATCTGTTCAGATGCCCCTGGTCGCTCCCTGAGGTCCAGCATTCCTTATTAGGAGGAGGACACGCCTGAAGGCCAGAACCACGCTGTGGGACGATGTCTCCGAGCTGGCCTGGCCTGCGCCCGGGGCCCCCCGAACACCTGAGGATGTGCCGTGGATCGAAAGTTGGCATCTCGCTGACAACTGCTGCCCCCGCGACCGACCCCGGATAAAGCAGAAAAATGGATTGAACTTAACTAATGTGAAAAAAAATAGTTTTCTCAAAGAGTAAGATTTAGATTCTATACCCCCTAAAAAAACATTAGCATTTGTAACGATCAACCTAGAACAAGTCTCTCTGAACGGACACGACATTTGCATGTCATGAAGCACATTTGTGCTAAAATATTCTGAGTCCGAACCAAATTCACACAGCTTTCTCTTCCAGTGATCTCAGTCGTTTGAGGGCGACTGAGTAGAAGTCTTGTACACTCTCACATCTGTATGGCCTCTCTCCAGTGTTGGTCCTCATGTGTCGTTTGACTGGCTGATGTAAAGGTCTTTCACACTCTCACATCTGTATGGCCTCCTCCAGTGTGGATCCTCATGTGTCTTGACGGGGACGACATATTAAGGTCTTGTCACACTGCTCACATCTGTATGGCTCTCTCCATGTGGATCCTCATGTGGTCTTTAGGTGGGACAAAAATATTAAAGTCGTTCACACTTGCTCACGATGTATGCTTCTCTCCAGTTGTGATTCCATTGTGGACAGTCAAGAGTCTCTACCGGCCATCATGGACTCTCTTGTGTTGCGGAGACCGAGGAAAGCTGATTAAAATGACTCCCACCACGTCATCACAGCTTATTCTCTTTTCCCCAGCATGTATCTTTATGTTGTTTGGGCTGATGACAGAAGCAAAGTCTTCTACACTGCTCACACTTATGCCTCTCCAGTTGGATTCTCATGTGACCTTTAATGTGTACAGAGCTGAGTAAAAAACACATGATCCACACAAGTCCACACTTCAAAGGCTTTTCTCCAGTGGGATCCTCATGTATTTTTGAGGCGGATGACAGCAGCAAAGTCTGTCTGCACCAGCGCTTCACATCTGTAGCCTCTTCCTGGGATTATCATGTGACATTCGCAAGCGCGTGACTGACTGAAATGTTTTCCCACACGCTCACACTCGTACGGCTAGTCCATCCATGACTCTTGTGTTGCAGACCTGAAGAGCTTTGATTAAATGACTCCCACACTCATCACAGCTGTATTCCTTTTCCAGCATGTATCTTTAATGTGGTTTGAGCTGGATAGCAGAGCAATAGTCTCCACCACCTCTCACATCTGTGTATGGCCTCTCTCCAGTGGATTCTCATGTATTTTTAAGGACTTGCACAGACTGATGAGTAAACACCATGTCCACACACCACACTCAAAAGGGCTTCCCATGTGATTCTAAGTGACATTTTAAGGAATGCGTGAAATAGTAAATCCTTTCCCACACTCCTCACAGCTGTATGTCTTTCCTGTGTCGGGGTCTTCCAGAGCTGAAGCTGGTCCATTCTCTGCAACAGAGAAAGGATTAGTGTTGTGTTACACACAATCAGTAAAACACTAAATGTAGTTGCTGAAACCTGGTGACCCTCCCCCCCTCGTTCTCATTCACACATACAGTATAACCCCTCCCCCAGTCAAGTCACTGGAATCAGCAACAAACTGTTTTTAAATCACTGTCTGAGCCAGTGGCAGGAAAGCCCTTGCTCTGGTCCTCATGGAGCTGACTTGCTTTATACCACCCCCGGGTGGTGCACCCAAAAGACACTTGGAAACAGATCTTATGTAGCTGGTCCTCGTTTAAAACTGCTTTAAAGCTTGCCCAAAGAGTTTTACTTTTTCTAAAAATGTCAATGATCCAGAGACAACGCTGGGCCTATTATCATGTTTAATCAGCAATGAAAAAGGAAGCTTTAACTATGACTACAGCTCGTGAGCTTGTGAGTCTCGTAGCCATGTTAATCACAGACATTCGATATACTATGAATGGGCTGAATGGACCCGCGACTCTATTATTTAGATCATGTCTGAGCGCTGCCCAGCAGCAGCCATATGCCTCATATCAGCGCGGAACAAACACCCACAACTTCCCACTTCGAAACCCCTCAAACCCACGGGCCACGCACCCCGCTCCCGGCACGAACCTGGACAAGGCTCACGCTGCCTGACGAAGGACAAGACGACGACACATAAGCCATTTCAACCCTACAAAATCATATTTTTCCTGCATAGACGAACATTTATCCTTAAAGATGTTGAAACATTTAAATCAGAGAATGGGAAATTCAAATTGAAAAGCAGAATGAACAAAATTACAACAGTCTTGAGCCAAAAAGAATGCACATTCAGCCAGAACAACAGCTGAAGCTGACAATTCGAAAAAAAACTGAAAAAAACCCCCTCCAAAAAATAGGGACCAAAATTGGGAAAACTAAAAAAAATTGTGGTGAAACAGGACAGAATTGGATAAATGAAAAAAAAAAGAGGAGGAAAATGGGGAACAATATTGTGAGAATCTGACAAAAACAGGGGTTAAATAGGGACTACATTTTTTTTTAATTAGAAAAAAAATATGAAGACATTGGGGACAAAATTTGTGAGAAAAAATTTATGATGAATAGTGAAATACTGAAAAAAATGGGTAAATAAGAGACAAAACTTTGGGGAGACAAATAGAAATAATAAGAAATCCCGAGGAAATTGTTGATTCCGGGGAAAATGACAGAAATATCCCATATTCAAGCAGCCCAGGGCTGGCGCTTCTTCTACCGGTGCGACCCAGAGAGCGGCAACCTCTGCTGGACACGTTTGAGATTTTCTTTTTAATTATTGCAATGGATGTGTAGCAGGTCTATGGGGCTCGCTATTATATATTAATGAATACTATACTAATAAGTCAGGAATTAATATTGGCTAAGTATAAAGCTAATGTGGAAACAAAACACAGGCTAGTGGGGACAGAAGATCTAGATCTGACTACAGGAGCTGGCAGACAGTAATTAAGGACACAGAACCAGTAAATAACCTAAAATTCAACTAAAGGCTCTTTAACCTAGCTTTACATATTCATAAATTCCATGTGTACACATTCTTAAACAATTACAATAATACATAAGTTCACAAAAATAAGCATCAAGTCTTTGACAACCAGTCAAAAGTGCTATTAAAGTTGCATGAGTTCAATAAACAATAGAGTTCTGGAATGTGATGTCATATTTGCTATGCATTATGGATTAGCAGCAATTGTAAACTAATGGAGATTTTAAAGTTAAATTACTGGAGTTATGGTTCACATTAAACACTTGGACACCACGGTGTGCTAGATGTATTTACCAGCAGTAACCAGGAGTTGTTCCACTGCTTTTTTCTCCTCTTTTATACTGTTTTTAGCTAATGTTAGTCAATGGAACAGCTGCAAAGATGCGCATCTCCATGGTAACTGGAATTTCCCGAACTCTATTCAACAGTACTGTGTAATCTCATTATCATTGTGCATGTAAACACACTTAATCTCGTAGAACAAGTTCACAAATTGTGAGTCGAAATAACAGACTTCACAATAGGAACAGGAGATGAACTGAACAACAATTAATATGCTAATGCTAACGCTCGGCGCCGCTAGCTTAGCATGTAGCATTTCATTCATTACATTCACTACTCACCAATTCCTCTATTTAACGAGTCACCACAGACTCCCTGCAGCCCAGTAGGAAGCACTATAAGTTACAATAATCACAACCGTGTAAATGAAGCGCAAGAGCGGATGTTTGTTAAGTTCGAGACTAGGGATGGCCGTCTTGAACCACGAGATTCGACACTGTGTCGAAGTCTCATGGCGCATGCGTGTCAAAACACTGCTTCAAACAAGTTCAACCGCGCATGTCACGTGACTGGATCTGAGAAACGTTTCATGAAACCCCGCTGTTTTGCAAGTGTTTCACTAGGGGGCACCCGTGCCGAACACGCATTTGGTTGACAGGAGTCTCAATGAACCACAGAACAGCGCACCGGTCAAAACCCATAAAGTTTCAAGAAATCTAAATGTACAGCTGTGTCTTTGGGTTTTGTGAGAGGCGAAAGAGATCCCACATTTGTTCATTCTCTCAAAAAAATACTTGCCAGCGACAAGTGTACCTTGAGAGAGATTGTTTTCTAAAGCAGAGAAGTTATTAGTAAGAAAAGAAATAGACTAAGTCCTTCTACAGCAGAGAAAATTATATTTCTGAATAAAAATCTTGAAATGTGAAACTATAACCCCTCCGTCTTTATTATAACAATATAACACATACAGACACACACACTAAATAATAGCCTCATGAAAAGTGGATTTATTTCAAACACATTTAGATTTCATCAGAAGCACTGAATTCAAAATTATGGCACATATGTACTTGTGGCCGTTTAATATGTGCTAATAAAAGCTTGACTGAATAGGTTTTGAAATTCAAAATGCTATGATCATTATTATTGTTATTAGTAGTAGGAGTAGTAGTAGTATTGGCTGACCTTATGTGAGACGTAGGTCTAATAAAATTTTATCAACGACAATTCTGAATAAGATGGCCATAGGTGCTGATTTATGTTTGAAATCAAACAATCGAACCAAAGAAAATGTGAGACCATGTGAGAAGAGAATCAAAAAACACTCGTGGGTGTCTTTTTTTCTTTTCTTGTTTTTTTTTTTGAATGTTTGTTTATCTTGATTTAAAGCATACACTGAATGAAGGATAACTGAAATAGTCAAAGGGCACAGGGCAACAACATTAACTCACACTTAAGCCTGCTGAAAAAAAAAAACGACAACAAAGAAAGCAAAAGAAACAACAAAACAAAACAGCCAAAGATACGGGTGTATGCTTGAGCCCCGTAGCACCCACTGGTGTAGTGTTTCATCTCTTGGCTGAACCATTGTGAAATGACAGTTACTGAACGCAACTATAGTTCTGTGAGTATGGGCGTAGCCCTCTACGGGCTTCGCTATTGGTTATAACTCGAGGCATCGCCTCGCGCCTGAGAGATAAAAGCATCCCGCTCCAATCATATCAAGGTAACGTACCACCATATAAACCCCCTCTGCCCACCGCTCGTCTCCTTTGATACTAAGCCATAGAAGACAGGATGGGCCTGCTGGGCGTGCAGTAGAGGGCTACGCCCATACTCACAGAACTATAGTTATGTTCAGTAACTGTCATTCTGTTTCGTATGGCTACGCCCTTCTAGGGCCTTCGCTATTGTTAAAAACCCTGCGCGAAGGCCGTAGGAAGAATGTACTCCCAGCAGCACAAATGACCACGATTGATGCACCGATAGCGCAGTCAGGTCACCCGCTCTCTTGGCAGAAACCAGAGCCAAAAGGAGCGCAGTCTTAAATGACAGGCAACTAAAATGGAAATGATCAGATTTGAAATCCTCCATGTTCAAATGTTGATAATCTGTTGGACTCTTATACATCAAGCGTCTTAAATGTTCCTGTGAAGGTTAAAATGGTTAACAATAGACAAAAGGCACCTTGGAGAAGTGAAGATTCGGTCAGGGCACAGAAAAGGGAGTGCCGAAAAGCCGAAAGGAAATGGCGCAAGTCAAAGCTCCAGTTCATTTGAGATATACAAAGAAGTGCTTTGTGAGTTCAACCAGTTTTTGCGTGGAGAAAGGGAGAAATACTTCTCTAAAATCATCGCAAACTGCAAAAACAATTCTCGTGTTCTGTTTTCCACAGTAAACAGATTAACTAATCCTCCAGTTTCACTGCCCTTAGAACTAATCTCTACATCTAAGTGCAATGAGTTTGCAATATTTTTTTATGACAAAGTCCAAGGCATTAAAAATGCCATAATTTCCACAACACAAATAGCAACCCTGCCACCAGCTAGACACCTTGAGCTGACACATTTCACTCCTGTTACTGACAAAACAATCGAAGAGATTATCTCCGGTCTGAGTTCATGTATGTCAAACCTACCGTTCTTAGGAAAAGTTCTAGAGAAAGTAATATATCAACAGCTCACTTACTTTCTCCTATCTAACAATGTGTTGATACTTCCAGTCAGGATTTAGGCCCCACCACAGCACTGAGACAGCTCTGATCAAGGTGACAAATGATATCCGTATGAACACCAACGCAGGTAAGGTCTCAGTTTAGTTCTGCTGGACCTGAGCGCTGCCTTTGACACAGTGGACCACGGGATCTTACTTCACAGGTTAGAAAACTGGGTGGGAATCTCTGGTACTGCTCTAAACTGGTTCAAGTCCTATCTCGAGGATAGGACGTACTTTGTCGAAATTGGCAACTGTGTCTCAGACAAAATTAACATGACCTGTGGAGTCCCCCAGGGGTCATCTTGGGACCCCTCTTATTCAACTTGTACATGCTTCCATTGGGTCAGCTAATAAACAGCAACAATGTGTCGTATCACAACTACGCAGATGACACTCAGATCTACGTGTCACTGACGGCAGGTGAACATGGGCCTGTAGATACTCTCTGTCACTGCATCGAACAGATCAGTTTGTGGATGCAAAACAACTTTCTCCAACTAAACTCAGACAAAACTGAGATCATTGTCTTTGTCCCACAGACACAAAGACAAAGTGTTATCAGTCACCTTGAGTCTCTCGCTCTGAAACCAAAAATCAGGTTAGAAATCTAGGAGTAATCATGGACTCAGACCTGAACTTAAACAGCCACATCAAAGCAATAACATCATCAGCTTTTACCATCTGAAGAACATTGCTAAGAGGAATAGTGTCAAAACCAGACTTAGAGAGACTCATCCATGCATTTGTCTCCAGCAGGTTAGACTACTGTAACAGCCTGCTCACTGGCCTTTCTAAACGAACTGTTAGACAGCTGCAGAACATCCAGAACGCTGCTGCTCGAGTCCTGACAAGAACCAGGAAATACGACCACATTAGTCCAGTGCTCCGGTCTCTGCACTGGCTTCCTGTCACTCAGAGAATAGAATTAAAACAGCTCTGCTTGTACAAGCCTTTTCATGGTTAGCACCAAAGTACATCTCTGACATGTTAGAGCCGTATGAACCATCTCGGGCCCTGAGAACTTCAGGGAGGGTCTCCTGGTGGTTCCCAGAGTCAATAATAAACACGGTGAGGCTGCGTTTCAGCTTCATGCAGCTAAAATCTGGAACAGTCTTCATGAGGATGTGAGACAGGCCTCAACTCTGACAATGTTCAATCCAGGCTGAAAACAGCTCTTTTTACCCGTGCAAATGAAAACTGAAAGTATTTTATCTGCACTCTTGCCTTTTACTGTCATTGATTAACTTTATGTTGATGTTTTATTGATTGATTTTATCTGTTTTTTGTGTGTAATTTTTCTGCAACTGTGAAGCACTTTGAATTGCCTTGTGTATGAATTGTGCTCTACAAATAAACTTGCCTTGCCTAAAATCCGACCTGTCCAGGGCCTCAAAAGGAGGGCCCGACAAACCCTCCAAAACCACCTGAAGGTCCCACGAGGGCGAAGTGCACCGCACGGGCGGTCTCAGCCTCCGGGCACCACGCAAAAACCGCTTAACCAGGGGTGGTTCCTCACCGAGAGGTGGCCAAACCCCACGTGACCGGTCGTAATGGCTGCCGCAAACACCCCCAGAGTGGCGGCAGCCCGCCCTCTATCCAAGAGGAACTGTAGGAACTCTAACACTGAATAGTGGCCACCACTGGAGAGGGAAGGCCTAAACGCAACAACTGCCTCCTCTCAGCTTCCAAACCAAAAGCCTGCGTCCCAACACCGGGCGGGAGTGCAGAGCCCCCCCTGCTTGGGCGGCACGGTAGCACAGCGGTTAGCGCTCGTGCTTCACAGCTAGAAGGTCCGGGTTCGATTCCCACCAAGGCCGGGGCCTTTCTGTGTGGAGTTTGCATGTTCTCCCCGTGTCTGCACAGGTTTCCTCCGGGTACTCCGGTTTCCCCTACCACTAAAAAACATGTACAATAGGCCAGGATGAATGAGAGTGTGTTTGAGAGTGCGCATGGGGACGACGGATGGAAATTAGCCCAAGGCTACAATCCGGTGTGGCTTGTTCATTAACTTGCACTGTCCCTACCAAATAAACCAACAAACCAATAAACAAACGTGTCCGACAGGGCCAGGGCCGTCCACCACCATCCCCACCAGGTCCGGGTACCACCTGGCGTTCGGACTGTCTGGGGCCACTATCAGAATGACCAACCCCTCCGTCCTCACCCTGAACAGCAGAGGAGGCATGAGTCGAATCGGCGGAAACGCATACAGGAGGCCCGTGGGCCACGGTCGATGGGCCAAGGCGTCCACCCCGAGTGGAGGGCGTCTGCCAACCTGAGCGAGAACCAAAGTGGGCACTGTGCGTTCTCTGCACTGGCGAAAATGTTGGCCACTGGTTCCCTGAACCGGTGCCAAACCTCCATTGCGACCCCTGGGGCTAGGCTCCACTCATCGCAGAGTGGACCTCCCCTGGACATACTGTCCGCGCCTACGTTGAGCAGGCCGGGAATGTGACGGGCTCTCAATGAGGACAGGTGCGAGCCCGCCCACAAGAGAATCTCTGTTGCTTTCCTGTGCAGGGTGGGAGACCTGGTCCCCCCCTGCCTGTTCAAGTAGGCCACCACCGTGGTGTTGTCTGACCGCACCATGACATGGTGGCCCGTCAGCTGACTGGAGAAGTGCAGGAGCACCCTCCGCACAGCTTCCATCTCCAAGAGATTGATATGCCCCAGGGGTGACTCCCACGCCCCCCCGGTGGAGCACTGATGGAGTACTTCGCCCCAACCGGTCAGAGACGTGTCCGTGAACATCTCCGTGTAATCAGTTCTCGTTCCGTGCGGACAGAGGACTACCACAGCCTTCCTCCTGTCCCGCACTGTGTGCAGTCTGAGGCGCCCAAACCACCGCTGAAGCCCCTCATGTGGAGTAGACCCAGATGAACCACAGGGTGAGCGGCTGCCATCATGCCCAGTAGGGAGCGAATGGACTGGGACGGCACCTGCGGCTCGTCCAAGACCGTTCTCCCAGGGTAAGCAGCGCCTCTATCCTCTCGGCCGAGAGGATAGAGGCGCGCATGTTCCTGGAGTCGAGCTGCAGGCCCAAGTAAGTCACATGTTGAATGGGGCACAGCGCACTTTTCTCCAGATTGATAACAAAGCCCAGTCGGGAGATGTGTTCCAATAGGGCCGTCGTGTGAGCCTGCGCCTCCTGCCGAGATGAGGCCAGGATGAGCCAGTCGTCGATGTACGTCAGAACTTGGACACCACGACGACGAAGCGGCTCCAGCGCTGCCTCCACGCACTTGGAGAATGTGCGAGGGCCAGCGAATAACCGAAGGGGAGGCGGTGATATTCGTAGCACTTCTCCCCCACTGCAAAGCGCAGAAACTTCCTGTGTTCCGACACAATAGGAACGTGGAAGTATGCGTCTGTGAGATCCACGGACGTCATCCAGTCTCCTGGTCTGACGCACTCCAAAAGCTGCCGAACTGTCAGCATGCAAAAGGGCCTTTCTGCGAGCTCGTTTACGTGCACCAAAACGGACGTTACACCTTCAGCTGCTTGGGACTAGGAAAATACGGGAGACAGCCTTTCCCACCGCGTCCGAAATCCACCTCTTGCTATAGCCGGCGCCCGCAGCAGAGAGCTACTTCCTCCTGGATGACGCGGCCTCCCCTGACCCCGGAGCCGCGTCCTGAGATCCCGCTGAAAGCCGTCTCAGCGAACTGCAACTTGTAGCCCCTGCGAAGTTCCTGTCTAGCCAAGGAGAAGAAAGAAGCCCCAGGCTTTCCACTCCTGAGACTCACGAGCGCTCACCGTCCGCAGTAGTAGAAACGGAGCAGGCCCGCCACCTCCACCCGGGCGCCGTTACGTATCCCCGCATACGTCAGGTAGAGAATACGTTGCCGTCCGCGCTGTTGAAAGCAGCGGAGGAGTAGAAGGATTCAAAGACGGTAGACCTCTCAGTTCCTCACCGCTGTGAATAAGAGACGAAGCATGCTCTTTTACAATGTAACGGCCCCTGTTTCCCCCTCTGGTGTCAGCACCCGGACGTCGACGCGCTGGTCCAGATCCACGCTCCCTCCGCTGGTCCCGTCTCGGAGAACGCGCCGGAGTCGTCTGGTATTAACCCGGAGCGTCGCGTCTACGCGGAGGAGATGGGGCTGAAAACGGCGCTCGCGCTGACAATCCCACTGGGGACGGAGATGCGGACCCAGCTGCTGGAGGCCTTGGAAGCAGCATCGAGGCGCTCTACCATCGCCTGGATCTCAGGGCCAAACAGTGAGGAAGCAGAGGGAAGCAACACTTTATCGCCCGGCCAAGGGATGAGGACGGAAGGAGGGACATCCTGACTCCGTCCTCAATCGGCGGAACCCCGGACCGCCACGTCCAGTCCTGCACCGTTGAATACGTCCCGTACCCCAGTGCAGGATGTTTTGCCGCGAGAGGGTGAGCCCATTCACGCTGAGCGAAGTGCATGATCGGTGACATAGCCGGGCACATCACGACAGGGCGAGACTTTCGGCGGGAACGGCTAGCTAAGCCTTCCGTGAAGTCCTCCACTGGAGCAACAGGCTGAGATGGGGGCAGAGAAATCTCCATACGGTCTGCGGCAGATGCAAACAACGCAGGGAGATAATCGAGAGGATAACGATCCCCCTGTATCCCGGACGGCGTCTCGGAGAAGATGGAGGCGGCGTCTTCATTGTAGCAGCGGCGGTCATCTTCCTCATCAAAGTCAATCCTTCTTCCTCCTGGGGCTTGATGAAGGAGCTGGGTCCTGAGCCGGGGGCACAGCGTCCTGAGCTGAGTTCCGGTGAATCCGGACCCATGAAGCCCTGGCGACGTTTGCGCTCTTCCCGGGAGAGCGAGCTGTGGGCAGAGGGGGTTTATATACCCAGATGGTGGTACCGTTACCTTGACATGATTGGAGCGGGTATATGCTTTTATCACTCAGGCGCGAGGCGATGCCTCAAGTTATAACCAATAGCGAAGCCCGTAGAGGCGTAGCCCATACGAAACAGAATGTTGTAGTACTGAAACATTGCCTCTTGATGTCACTGTGGAGTCTGTTTCGAACTGTGTTTCGAAGCTTCGGCCCAATCGCTTCAAATGCTTTGGTGTTTCATGAAGCTTCATGTTGCCCATCTCTATTTGAGACACGGGCCGTTTCTCAATGGCTGGCTGTTTCCCAGGAAGAGGATCCGTCCTCCGTTTGTCCACTTCATTGACGTCCTCGGTGTTGGCTCCTCCCAAACGGAGGCGAGTGTCATCTGCGTCATGTCGCGTGTCCAATCATATGATAAAACATGAAATTATGCTTACAAAAACTACTGTTTTATGAATAAAAGCTGTTTATAAACTGGTTTTGGTTGGATGTCTTACTGTTTGAACATTTTGGCCTGAATAAAATAATAACATTTCTGCAAAGATTTGTAAGAAATTCAATTCAAATATTAAATATATTTAGCAGGTCCAGTTGCTACAATTGCAGACTTACGTGAACAACCATAGGCTTGATTTATCAATAAATAGGCCTATTTACATGGTTATTGTAGAAAGGCATATAGAGCAAGACTAGAATATGTTCAGCGGATGTGCATGCGGTCCTAAACCACCCACGCGTATCTGTAACTGAAAGCAGAATCATTAACACATTAAAAACATACATTAAGCACAATTTATGATTATAATTATCAACAGAGTGGTCAGGGACATTTATATACTTGTCTCGTGTTTTGTGTTGATTCTAAAGTGATTACTGCCACAGACCTCCTGAACACAAATGCAGTAGCGTGTTTGGAAAGAGATGTCATTTACTGGAAGACTCCTTAATTCAGTTAAAGGGGGGTATTATGTAAAATGGACTTTTTCAACCTTTATATCATGTTATTATGTCATTCCCTCATTAAACACATGCCTGGAGTGTTGCCTTGGCTCATTCACATATTTTGAGTAATCAGTAAAAACTTAGACGGCAGCCATTTTAGGTGTAGCTATGCCTCAGTCCTCCTAGGAACGCCCCCACCTCCTGGAGACGCCTCTGGACCTTTCGTGACCAGCCAAGCCACCAACCACTGCTCCTCAGCTCAGCAGAGCCCCTCCCCGCACAGTAGTGTTGTTTAGATGCCACAGCAGTGTGCTGAAGGGGCGTGTCGGAAAGCTTCTTAAAGAGACAGAGGCCTATTTCAAGACGTTCAGTACAGCCATTTTGAGAGAGCAATTTTATTCAAGGCAGTTATTTTAATTTACTGCATATACAGACCAACAGAAGGTTACGTCATCATTGTAGTATGCTATAGACTGGTGCTATGTGATTGAAAAAAGCATAATACCCCCTCTTTAAGGTTTATAAAACACTCTTGAAATAAAAATAACCATCACATATGCAACACACTTCTAGTTTAAAAACAGTGCTATTTACTACACATTTTACAAGAGACATTTAAACACTAAAGCAAAGTTTAAAAGTGACTTCATTAACCAGATCTTTATATAAGGAAAGGGCTCCCTGTGATCTTGTGCCACAGTTCCATTGGCACAGTGTCTGACTTTGGTGCAGATGTTTTAGGTTCGAACCCCACATGGACCGGCTGTTTATCAGTATCTTTTTTACACTATTGCAAACTTAACCATTAAATTACTACATTTTGTTGATATTACATTAAAACTGAGGAGGAGAAGAGAGGACAGGACGCGGCTCTGTGTGATGTTTCGATACTGAACTGATGCCGGTTTTTGCTCTCACATCTGAAAAACACAACTTTCACCAACTTAATCGTAACTTAACCTCATTTGAAAGATATTTTTGATCATGAAACAACTAATCAAGGCCGGGACAGAAACTATGACTGGGTAAGACCTGAAGTAAAAAGAAGAGGCTTTTCCACTGTTCAATGTTTATGAAATAACAAATGATCCTTTCAATAGTCTCATCATTCCCTTGTGCCGTTTTCCTGATGTGTTTTTTTCATTCATGTCTATGTCGTTCACAGAGACTTATTGAGTTGACTCTATTTCAAACTAATGTTTCAGACTTGCTGATGTTTTAGTGTTGATGGAATGTAAAGCTTTACACTTTTTAACCTCTTAACCCCCATCTGAACCAAGCACATTTTTCCAGTTCGTCATTACATAAATCTAAAAGCTTCTGGAAAAAACAAAAAAATCTTAGATCTGTTTTGTAGGTCTTAGCTTTCAAATGAGGGGTTACACTGACTCTTGTCCTGCACTTCTGAAGGTGACACAAATATAATTCCATATTTGTGAAAAAAAAGTTCTCAAATGAGTAAGAGTTAGATTAAGATTTACTTTCGCTGACCTCCCTAAAAAACATCAGCATTTGTGAAACATTAGTTTGAAATAGAGTGAACTGGATAAGTCTCTGTGAACGACACAGACATGTTCATGTCATGAAGCACATTTGATCTTAAAATATCTGAAGGTCTGACCAAACTCATCATAGCTGTTTCTCTCAAGGGTGGATCCTCTTCATGTGTTCTTTGAGGCTGGATGACTGAGAAAAGGTCTTCTCACACTGCTCACATCTGTATGGCTTCTCTCCAGTGTGGATTCTCATGTGACGTTCAAGACTGTCTGACCGACTGAATGTTTTCCCACACTGCTCACACTCGTACGGCTTTAGTCCATCATGGACTCTCTTGTGTTGCTTGAAAACTGAGAGCTGATTAAATGACTTCCCACACTCATCACAGCTGTATTCCTTTTCCCCAGCATGTATCTTCATGTGTTCTTTGAGGTTGGATGACTGACTAAAGGTCTTGTCACACTGCTCACAGCTGTATGGCCTCTCTCCAGTGTGGATTCTCATGTGATTTTTAAGTTGTGCAGACACAGTAAACACATGTCCACACAGGCCACACTCAAAGGGCTTTTCCCCAGTGTGGATCCTCATGTGTTCTTTGAGGTGGGATGACGTAGTAAAGGTCTTGTCACACTGCTCACAGCTGTATGGCCTCTCTCCAGTGTGGATTCTCATGTGTTCTTTGAGGTGGGATGACATAGTAAAGGTCTTGTCACACTGCTCACAGCTGTATGGCCTCTCTCCAGTGTGGATTCTCATGTGACATTCAAGATGCTCTGACCGGCTGAATGTTTTCCCACACTGCTTACACTCGTATGACTCTAGTCCATCATGGACTCTCTTGTGACGCCCGAGACCTGAGAGCTGATTAAATGCCTTCCCACACTCATCACAGCTGTATTCCTTTTCCCCAGCATGCATCTTCATGTGTTCTTTGAGGTTGGATGACCGACTAAAGGACTTGTCACACTGCTCACAGCTGTATGGCCTCTCTCCAGTGTGGATTCTCATGTGATTTTTAAGACTTTTAGACTGAGTAAACACATGTCCACACAGGCCACACTCAAAGGGCTTTTCCCCAGTGTGGATCCTCATGTGACCTTTTAGGCTGGATGACTGATTAAAACTCTTGTCACACTGCTTACATGTGTATGGCTTCTCTCCAGTGTGGATTCTCATGTGACGTTTAAGATAGCATGATGCAATAAATCCTTTCCCACACTGCTCACAGCTGTATGTCTTTCCCTGTGTGCGGGGAGTCTTCAGAGGCTGAGCTGGGTCCATTTCTCTGCAGACAGAAACAGGAGTTAGTGTTGTGTTACACACATTATTCAGTAAAACACTAAATGTAGTTTGCTGCAGACCTGGTGTGACCCTCCCCCTCCCTCTGTTCTCATTCACACATACAGTATCACCCCTCCCCCATCAGCTCACTGTGAATCAGCAACAAATCTGTTTTTAAATCACTGTCTGAGCCAGTGGGCGAGGAAAGCCCTTCTCTTTGGTCCTCATGGAGCTGACATTGCTGTAATACCACCCCCTGGTGGCTGGCGACTCCAAAAGACACTTTGGAAACAGGATTCCTATGTAGCTTTGCTCCTCGTTTAAACTGCTTTAAAGCCTGGCTCCAAAGAGTTGTCAATGATCCATGAGACAACGCTGGGCTATGTATCATAGTTTTAACCACACTGGTATTTGTACATCAGCAATAAAAAGTGGAAGCTTAAATCTATGACTGACAGGCTCTGTAATTGTTTATTGTTTACCTTTTTAAATATTGTACTGTATTGTATTGTGTTTTGTGAAATGTGTAGCCTCCTATGGACAGGTGTTGCAAATTAGCAGTTTTGCTATAACACTAAAAACAATGTATCTGGTTTGTCCAATGCAGTTGTTATGTCCATATCAAATAAACTAATAATAATAATAATGTTCCTAATAAGGGCATAAGGGCGGGATCTTCACTGTAGACTCGGCACTTGCGTGACGTGTTGCTCGCGCAGCTCCAATGCTAACAGTCTCACCTCCGTTAAGTAGGAGATAAAAAAAAAAAATCTTTCGAAAACCAGCCTGGTTTCTTTTTTTGTGAGTAACCCAGCGTTATGTCGGAGGAATATGTAGCCATAGAAAGTGTTAAAAAAATTGAAAACGGGCGTTAAAGTTGTTTTTAACGTGTCTAAAGTCCAGTGCTTTTCAATGGGGGCCTAGCGATGATATGGAGGTACTACAGCAATGGCGGCCTCCAGTGTTGCAGTCATAAAGCAGAGCAGCTAGCGGCCATTGCTCCAGACTGACTTTTGATGACTTTAGCATAGTTGATTTGTCCCTACATAATATTTCAGCGGTGCGAGACGTCGCTAATTTTACACCTGAAGCCTCGTTAAAGCGCGGAAGGGCATCTACAGCCCAGCCCTCGCTGTGCAGCTGATGTCACATCTGGACAGCGTTAGGGTTTACCTTCTGTCAGAGTTAAAGTGCAGATGAGTGGGGTACGTCCATGTGGCACCTGCACCTCTATCGTCTCCACGCGCACAACTTTATGTTTGGATTTGAGCTGTCGTTCTTTCATTAGAAATAGCCGTGTTTTGGACCCACTAAAGCACTCGTGTAGCGCTCGATCTAAATGGAGATTGTTATTGATAATAAGCCACATTCATTATAGGCTCTATATTTTTAATGGTCGGTAATTCTTGTGAATGGCCGACATTTTACGACCCAGTCGGCCAAAGTGGCCGACAAAAAAAAAGTCTAGCGAAACCTCTGTCTCCTTCCTTCATTTACTTCTTTCTCTCCTTCCTTCCTTCCGAGCCACATTAAAGCTTTTTAACGCCACAAATTCTTTATATATATATATATATATTTTTTTTTTTTTTTGACAAACAAATCTACGCATATTTCCTTCCTTCCAAGAATTTCCAACATTCCACCAAACAGATTAAAGTGGGAAATGTCAATATTCAAGAGAAAATGAGACACAACGAGAAACATTTCAGTAAAAATGTGTAAATTTTTCCCAAAATTGTAACTGATTGCATTAGGCACAGGTGGGCAATATATCATCATTTTACAGAATTTGGTTTATTTCCAATGTCGAGAAATTGGGTTACATTGAGAAAAAATATGGAAAAAATTGTGGAGAAACAGGGACATATTTTGGGGAAAAATGAAAAACATGAGGAAATGTGGTAAAAAAAAAAATAGGGGCAATATTTGTGAGAAATCTGGACAAAACAGGGGGTAAATAGGGACAAAATGTGTTCTATTAATTAGAAAAAAATAGTGAAGACATTTTGGGGGGACAAAATTTACGAAAAAAATAAATTGGACAAAACTGAGAAAAAATTTGGGGGACATAAGAGACAAAACTTTGGGGAAAATTTTGGCTGGGGAAATGAAGGGAAAAAAGGGAGGGGTTAAAAGGTTGAAGTGCATATGACGGGTTTTAATGCTTTTAAAATATGACTTATTTAGATGGATAACGCCTGTTGTAAGTAAATAATTATCATTTTATTCAGTGAAGCAGCAATTTTAATTAAGAAATGTTGGGTTAAAAAGTTATTCTTATTTGAATTTTTAAGCTACTGACAGGAAGTCACATGGATAGAGGTTAAGTTCCAGAGCAGTTTGACTAATTGGCATAACATGGTCGGCAAGGCAACAGTTCAAAATTGTTTGCCTCTATCAATGTCACTTCCTGTCAGTGTCCAATAAGGAAGTGAAACTATAAACATCACAAAAATTGTGTCTAATGTGTCAAATCTACAAAATAAATGGGTTGAAAATGTGGAGAATGGGGAAAGTGTCGCCCCGCCCTAGATGAGAGCAGCTTTGTTGAGGAAAAACTAACCCCTCCCTGTCTCAGTTTGTTTTGAAATAACCCTTGGAACTTTGAGTGGACAAACCCAGTCCTGTTCTTCCACAAACATCCACAGAGGAAAGAATGGTCATAACTAAATAGTAGGATAGCGTAATTATTACCCAGCACAACAACCAATGAAACCATTTAGTATCTACATTCTAACACAATGAACAAACAAAATCCTCCATCACTGTGTTGAAAAGTGAATCCCATATGGAAACGAACCAGCAACTTTGAGACACGTTTAGACCCGATGACGAGAAGATAATTTCTAGTTTAATAATGTTGATATACTAAATAATTACGGCCCTTACGATGTGCGACCATTCACGCTTCAATTTCAGCCCAAAAATGCGAAAGAGTTCGGGAAATTCCAGTTACCATGGAGATCCGCCATGTTTGCAGCTGTTAGCATACATTTCCATTGACTAACATTAGCTAAAAACAGTATAAAAAGTGGAGAAAAAAGCCGTGGAACAAGTGCGTTAGCTGCTGAGTTACTGCTGGTAAATACATCTAACACACTCTGGTGTTACTCCAGTAATGTAACTTTTAAAATCTTAAATTTAAAAAAAATATTTTACAACTGCTGCTAATCCCATAATGCATAGCGATATGACATCACGGGTAATGGAATGTCTTTTGGCCAAACCAATGGCCGCTGACTGCTCTGCTTTGTGACTACGACACTGGAGGCCGCCATTGCTCCGCTATTGCTGTAGTACCTCCATATGGCCGCTATTACCCCATTGGAATGCATTGGACTTTAGACACGTTAAAAACAGCTTTAATGCCGGTGCCTAATGTTTTACAAGTGGCTAGAGCTAGATATTCCTCCTGTGATTACGCTGGGTTAAAAACAATCTGGGGCACCGGGCTGGTTATGGTAGCAATTTTTTTTTAGAAATCTCCTACTTAACGGGGTCTGACTGTTAGCATTGGAGCTGCGCGAGCTACACGTCACGCAAGGGCCGAGTCTACAGTGAAGCTCCCCCCCTTATGCCCTTATTAGGAACATGCTTCGTCAGAGCTGGGGAGGAGGAGCCTGTAAATCCGCCATGATTTCCCCCTCGAACGTGGTCATTGTGGTAAACGGGGAGGAGTGAGGAATGACGGTCTATTAATAATATGTCTATGGGCCAAACAATAAGAGTTTACGTGGTGCTGCGCGTACGGAGGGTTTCATTAATCCCTTTTTTTTCTCCGTACGTGAAGTTTAGGTTTTGCTCGTACGGACTCTTATAGGCAGATTCTCACGCACAGTTTTACAAATGAGACCCCTGGGTCTGAAACTGTGGCCTCATGTCACTGATATTCACAACATTTAAACTGAAATGAGAAATAAAAACATAATCCCTCTTTTTTAATTTGACAGACAGAAATTTACCCACTGTATTTAACATCAACACCGTTTTGGAACTTTTCCCTGTGATTACAAGACGAATTCAAATGATTTAAAAAGTGAGGGTGTCTGTGTCGTGCTGATCCCAGGTCCTGTCGTTCCCCTGTCCGCGATGGTCCGCTCCTGCCTACGGAGCCGCCCTGACTTTTCCCTTTCAACATATTCACAACTTAAATATTTGCAAGAAATGTCACTTGAGACTTATGGTCTGTAAACCAATGCCCGTAAGCCTTATAGACCCTTTAATTGTTTGTAAACATTCCCGGCTTAGGTGGAGGCGGGAAGCTCGATTCCCATCTGTTTCCATTGTAGCTGTTGTCATAGTAACGATAAACAAATGTCTAACTGTTTTTTGGAAATATCAGATAAACCTTATTTTATCGTCTCAAATGTCATTCCTCTTGTTCTTGCGCCTTAAGCCACAACAGGACCACATTATTCAGTTGTAGCTTTACACTTAAAATCGCTAGTTTTAGTTTAATCTTATTTATCTTGATCACTTCTTGCCTCCACCTGACGTCACTGATGTCAGCAGTTAAAGGGTCTATAGTTCACGGTTATGGCTCAATATACGTCAGTGTTCACGCTCCCCTCCTGAACTCACACATTTCAATGGCCGTGTGGTTTATTTGAGCCGAAATTAGGAGCCTGATTGACCCACGCATGTACGGTCGAGATGGGTATTTGGCATTATTGTTGAAACGGTCCCGCGGAGTTAGCGTTAGCTCTGAGCACCGCTAGCATCACATCTGCCTCCGCCTGCGACATACGGGTGACTTTTAGCGCCGTTTCTCGGGTTGTTCTACGGGGTTTTCAGTGTTATGTCGCAGTCGGAGCTTCGTCTCTCACCCCCGGACACGCGCGGTCACTCCAGCTCCGCAGAAATCCCGAGGAAACGTGTCCAATGTGCCGGAAAATGACAGAAATATCCCATGATTTCACAGCAGGCCAGGGCAGCGCTTCTTCTACCGCGCGGACCCAGAGAGCGGCGACCTCTGCTGGACACGAGCGGGAGGACAAGTTTGAGATGATTTTTTTAAATTATTGCAGTGAACAGATGCAAACAAACACGGTACTTTATGTTTACTATCAGTCAGTAGCAAAAGTAGAAACAAATGATAAAAAGTTCATAAAAATCATTCAAATAAACCAATATCGATTAAAAAAAAAAGAGTTTGCCTAAAAGTAATAAATTATTGAGCCCATAATCAATATTAACATTTATCCCAAAATTTGACTTCTTTTTTTGTCTGTATCTATAAAACCTGCACTATTCCGCAAAAGTGGCTTTAATTTTCATTTTAAAAAGACAAAGAATCAGGCAAATCCAAAATGTAAAACTTTTTATTGGTGACAAATGAACTGAACAGATGAGTCTTTGTTAAAATAAGGAAAATGGCAGAAAAAAAAACACCTTCTCTTCGTACATTCAACAGAGCACGATCCCCGTCTTTAACCTATTTGTTCAAACGTAACTTTGTCGTCTGACGTTGCCACGAGGCTCGAGCAGAAAAGAAGCTTCCAAACGTAACAGACGGATTGTAACTTTAACAGCGTTGGACTCGCGGCTCCGCTTAAACTTTACTGAGGTAGAAGTTAGTCCCGAGTTCGGACGATGTTTTCAAAGCTCTTCGCTCAGAAGAAAGGAAAGGAGACGGGTTTGGACGTTTTAGGAGCGCGAGGCGAGACGCTGCGGGGGAGAAGGGGGGGAAAAAAAGTAGAGAAATCTATGACAAAAAAAAAATCTATTTTCCACCATTTATTCCCCATTGTTTCCCTATTTATTTTTTCTTCAATTCATCCGTAATTTTGTTAAAGCTGGGGTACCTGATTTTCCTATTCAAACAGTGACATTTTTTGTTTTGGCCCAAACTTGTTTCTAGCTCTCACAATCCCTCCTGTGTATTCAAAATGCTCAAAGAATGTAATTATATGCACATTTCACACCCGTATACAGCATTGAGTCGTGACAAAGTGAAGCAGGGGCGGCCACCCCCAAGATAAATTCCACCAATTTAGATTAGACTTCTATCATCCATCGCTCAATAAAACTTTAGGTGAAGACGATACAACAAGGTCTGTGTTTTGCCGTGTTTACAACATACTGTGAGGTGGGAAAAATAAATGTATTCTACAACACCAAAAAAAAAATCAGGTAGCCCAGCTTTAATACTAAAGATGTTAAGAGAGAGAACCAGTCTGGTATCGAAAAAATGAAAGCAAGTAACGAAAAAAAGAAAAAAAAAAAGAAGTCTTTATACGCCTTATGTACATAACATCGGCCACTGAGCTGGCAATGTTTTCTTGTACTGTCCCTGTCAAATAAACAAATAAAAAAAAAAAAAAAAAGTGGGAAACATTTTGAAGAAAAAAATTGCAAAATTTTGTCAAGATTTGGGAAAAAGATGTAGAAAAAGTGGGGACATACAAAAAAATAATAATAAATTGAAAATTTAGAGGAAAAACGAGAAAGTAAAAAAAAACAAAAAACTTTTAAAGTGTTTTTTCCGCCCTTTTGTCGTTGAAGCAAGTTTCTCGGTTGTTTCGACTCAAATAAATGATAACATTAACATTGTTCTGCTTTATTTTTCTACATGACAAATATTTTAGTTTAGGTATCAGGAAAAGTATCGTTAAAGAACTGATATTGGTAAAACTGTAACAGCGTCTCGCCTTCAGTCCTACAGTCCTCGAGTTTCAGCCCGTTGGATCCACATGAGCTGAAAGGCTGAGAAAACCATCACGGGAACCAGGAGCCCAACACTTTTCACATCAGGGGAAAACACTTCCAACCTTCTCTGCGAGCTCTGAAACATTTCCCCATAAACCCATTCCTTCCCTTTTGACCTGTGCTACATTCAGCTCTCGCGACTAGGTGGCGCTATCCCCGCGAGATCCAGTTCGTTCACAAGAATAAGTTACCAGCTCTTTAAGCGCGATTAGACTTCTAAAAAATACTGTTTTAATTTCATAGACATTTCTAGATTTCATGAAGCGGGGGAGACGGGAGGGAAAACGTCGACGTCTCGAAAAGTGAGAAAGGAAACGTTAGCGCAACGTAAAAACGGTTAAAACAAACCTAGAACAGTCGAGTCCTCGCGCCAAAATAAACTTTATAGAATCATGTCGATGAGAATAATAATAATAATGATAATAATAATAATAATAATAATAATAATATGGCGACTTGTTCGGAGTAAAAAAACAACAACAATTTTATCCGCTTAAGTCTTTTTGTTCGAAGTGGCGGCGACGGCTCCAGCTTTGGCAAAAAGATCTGGAGACGCCGCGAGGAGAAGGGGCGGGACGGAGAGGCTGCCCAGGGGAGGTGAGGGGCGGCTGGGGGGAAGCCGAGGCCAAGGGAGGGGGGTCCTGGGAGGTCTGCGTCAAGGTTGGGATTTTGTGTTTCGGGTCCTTAGGTTCTAGTTAGGGCTGCACGATAAATCTGCAAAGATCAGTATTGAAGCAGCAGCAGAAGTTACTGACGCTGCAAAAACGGATCGAGAAATTGTTCTGATCTTTGCTGAAACAAGTACATTGGAAGCCGTTTTTTCAGCCGCCCTCAGCTGCTCCATTTTGAAGAGTTACATTCCCACGTTTCAAACAGCGAGCGAACTTTGGGAATCATTTGGGGGGAAAATTAGGAACATTTTGGTGGGATTGTGGCAAAAATAGAGAAAAAAATGGGTGAAAAAAGGGAAGATATTAATAATAAAAATAAGCTAAATTTAGCAGGGAAAAATGGGGGGAAAACATTGAGGCAATTATAGGAAAAAAATGTCTTTAAAAACTGTGGCAAAATGAGGAAAGAAATGTGTAAAAAAAAAAAAAAAAGACATTTTGGAAAAAAATTGGGAATTAATTGGGGAAAAATATAAATAAAAAAAAGCAAACATGAGGGGGAAAAATCTTAAAAAGGGGCAGGAAATAAGGGCAATATTAACAATAAAAATGAGCAAAAATTAGTGGAAAAATTCCCACATTGCATCGCGTCGCCTTCAAACAGCGAGCGAACTTTGTCCTGCAGCTGCAGAGAGAAGAACAGAGTTTAGCTTCATGACAGAAGTTTCCAAAAGAAACATCTAAGCGATCTGTTCTGATGCAGCTGAAAGAGCAGGGTTCAAAAAGACACAGCTGAGGGCAGCTTTAAATTAAGCTCGTACTCAAAATAAGATTAACAAAAGCCTCAACTTCCTTGAAATGAGATTACGTCGATGTTTAGAAGTTGATTTAACGGTAAAGCCCAGAGTTTTGTCTTGATATCATTATATCGGGTGTAACAGGGAGCAGGAAGTCGAAATTAACGCTTTTTCTTGCTACAAATGCTAAATATTTGTGTATTTTTGATTGATAAAGATTTACATCCATTCAAGTGTAGAAATGATATTTAAACCTTTGGGCCAAGACTTGTGTAAAACTGTCATAACATTTCCATCAAAACCTGCAGCTCTTTATGTTTTGTATTTCCAATAAACTATGAGTCATTTGGCTTTTGACGACATGTACGTGCAGCCCTCGCTCCAGAGTCCGGGTCCAGCCCCTGGGCGGGTCTTGGGGGTTGCGTTTTCAGGGCGTTATAAAATGGCGGCTGTTCCTCTGGATCTACATGGACTCGAACTCGTCGATGCGCTGCTTGGTGTTGCCCTGGCGGATCTGCTTCAGAGTCTTGTACTTGTCGCGGCCGGCCTTCACGTTCTCCGCGTGCAGCACGTCGTTGGCCGTCTTCTTCGTCTCGTCCCGCGCCTCGGCCAGCTCCGAGCTCAGCGTCTGCGGACGGAGGACAGGGCGGTCAGAGAGAACAATAAACCACATTTGCTTTTCTGGTTCTAGGTATCGCCATCATAACCGAGCAATAATGTGTGGAAGAGCTGCACATTTACAATATGTGGAAAGATGGGGTGAAAGAGGGAAAATATTAATAATAAAAATGAGCAAAATTCAGGGGTACAAATGGGAAAATTAGACAATTAGGCAAAAAAAAAAAAAGCTTGAAAAATGGGGCAAACATTGGGCAAAAAATGAGGGGAAAACTGTGGCAAAAATAAGAAAACAATGGGTAAAACATTTGGAAAAATAAAAATGACCAAAAATTAGGGGGGAGAAAATAGGAAAAATATTAAGAAAAAAAATAAAAAATAAATAAAAGGGAACAATTGGGCGAACACTAGGGCTGGGCGATATATCGATATTTAAGATATATCGATATATTTGTTAATAAGATATGGAATGAGACCATATCGCGTATAATGGTATATTTCAAATTCAGATAAGCTATTGAGTTAACAAAAAGAAACACGTAATCTCAAGCTGATTTAAAAAAAAAAAGTTCATCTTATTCTTAAACTGAGCACGTTATTTTGTTATCTCTTAATATTTAAATGCTGCCCTCAGGAAAAAGACTGACTATTTTATTTTAAGATGTTTATCTTATTTAAATGTGCACCTTACAGAGCTTTGTTATACAGTGTTCATGTTTACATTTCATAGAGAGTTTTCAATAAAACTACTCGTATTTGGCTTTGACTTAACATTTCATTTCACAGCTCTCACTTTGTGGAAGAAATATCGGGATATATATCGTATATCGATATTCAACCAAAATATATCGGGATATGACTCTTGGTCCATATCGCCCAGCCCCAGCAAACATTGGGCAAAAAAAAAGAAAAAGGTTTGAGTTGAAACAACACTTTGTTTAATGCCGTCCCTGAACCAACAGCATCAAAACTTGGATCTAAAGTACCTGCTTTCAATACGTGTATTTTTTCGATACCAGTCGAACCTAAACTTTTCCCTGATACTGGACTGGTATTGTGTAAGTGCCCCGCCCTCAGCAGGAGCGACGGTACAAACAGCTCTCTTCACCTGCAGCTGCTTCTTGACGCGCTCGTTCTTCTGCGCCTCCGTGACTCGGGCCTCTTCGCTGCGCAGGTCCACCTGGCTCACTCCTTCGTTGGACAGCTCAGCGCTCTCCTCTGCGTGGTTCTCGTCCTGCTCGTCGTGCTCCGCCTCCGTCTGCGCGGGAACCACGGCCACGGCGGTCTTCAGTTCCTCTTTGGTCTTCTCCAGGTCCTCCTGCGCGGACATGGCCTGCAGGGGGAGACGGAGAGCAAACGTGAACCCCTTTCTCGTCAGAAACCGTCGAGTTCCTTTGTGGAACGTACCTTGTGCTGCCATTCCGTCGCCTCATCCTCTTTCTTCTTCTTGGCGTCTTCCAGCAGCGCGATCTTCGCTGTGAACTCCGCCAGCTCGGCCGCCTGGAAACACAAAACCCACGACTCAAATACATTTCAGAGCGAACACACGTGAAGCAACCAGTCAGGAAACCAAACTTTGGAAGGTTTTTCCAGAAGGATTTTCTCAGATCTAATTCCTGCCTGATTTATGGAGCTTTGAACCCCCCCAAACAAGGCAATTTTGGTTTAATCCAAAACTAAACAAGCTCCAAAATCCCTCTGAGCAAATGTTTATCACTAATGTGTCACAAAATCAAACCACACATTTAAACCTCGCTCTGTCCATTATTATTTTTAGTTGCTGCGATATCTGGATTTATAAGACTTTTTCCTCATACGTGTCAGTAATCTGCAGTATCTTCAGTTTTTCCTCTGTTCACCTGTCGAGTCTCGCCTTGCGTCTTAAAAATGTTGTAAAAATTTGATTTGAAGAAGTTTTTTCTGCTACTTTCATTTTTCAATACTAGTGAAACCTAAACTTTTTTTCCAATACCATCCTGGTATTGTTTAAAAGTAACCCGGCCTTAACCTCTTCACCAATTTCATTTTCTCTAGTTCAGCTTTACCCAAATCCGTAAGGTTACAGCCTATAGGCCAGTGAAACGCCTCATTTGAAAGCTAAGACCTACAAAACTCATCTAAATGGATCTTTTTCCTTGTGTTGTGGTCAATGTATTGAATTTTTTCCAATGCTTTTTTGTCTCTTTTTTTGGCGTCACACATTTGACACTTTATCGCCATGTTTTTGTCGCTCTTTTGTTGCTTTTCATCCTTGTTTTCATCTAGTTTTTCAGCTATTTTGAGGTTAGTAGTATTATAGTAATAGTAGCGTCTCATACCAGAGTCTCCTGGTTCTTCTGTTGGTCTGCGGCCTGTTTGGCGAGCTCCGCTTTGGCCTCCTCTGCTGCGCGTCTGTCCCGCTCCAGACGCTCGGCCTCCTCTCGGGCTCGTCGTCTCTCCTGCTCCAGCTCCAGGGCTTTACGCGTCTGCTCCTCCAGCTCTGAAACAAAACACACACACACAGGGGAGATGTTTGAGAACGGCGTCCGGCGCGCCCTCGTCCACACGTGAGCGACGGACCTTTCTGCGCCTTCATGGTCTGCTCCTCGATCTGCCGCAGTCGCTCCATCAGCTCCTCCTTCTCCCGCTCGATCCGCTCCTTCTCTTTCTCCGCCACTTCACGCTTCTTCTTCTCGTTCTCCAGCTGCGCCCTGAGGGAAACATCATGTCTGCAGAGTCAGTACCGCTGCACTCAACTCCAGGCTGGTACTGCTCCCATCAGAATTAATTTCAACGTGGGACGAGAGCCGAGCAATATATCGTCCCACAGGAGATACTGAAGTGGCCGTTTGGAAGATATGCAACTTTACAGATTCAGGTTAGTCAAGAAATGATGAGAAAAATAAAGAATAAAAATAATAGGGAAAAAAAAATAGGGACACAATTCAGGGGGGAAATGGAAAAAACAGAAAAAAATTGGGAGTCCAGTTCGTCTCCAATGTTAAGTAGTGAGGACAAATACTGTTTAAACTTTTTTTGGAAAGAATTGGGGAGGAAAATATCGTTTTTAAAAAATTGAAAAATGGAGGCAGGGGAATTGCTGGTTTGCAGGTTCTAGAATGTGATGATGTCACCGGACCCAGCGGGGGTGACGAACCAGTTTTTCCTATTAACAGCATTACACTTTCACAAGTCGTAGCTCAAAGAAAAAAATATGAATTACAAAAATGATCATTGATATCAGTCACTGGGTCCATGATCTCTCTGTACAAGACCAAAAATTTCCTAAAATACTAAATAATTTTTCCTCCATATAATAGTATTGGCCTTTAGAACGCTGTGATGTCACCTGCAACCCAGCAATAGGTTGCGTTCACGTTTTAGGATTCTATTTCAGTTGGAGGGCAGGTGCCAATACAACTCTATGGGAGCAAACAGTTTTTGAGAGAAATTTCCAAAATGAAAATGTCCAAATGTTTTCCCTGATCATCACTTAATAGTGATTTTATTCACAAACCTGTCATATGTTTTTAATGCTGAAAGTCCTTTCTACCAGCCAAAATCACAAATATGTTTTTGAATATTGTCTCCACTTTTGGACGCCTTTATGAGGAAATCATTAGACCATAGTTCATATGAGCTGAAAGAGAGGACTTGGAACTTTGTGACAGTTTTCATGTGATTTGGCTCAAGAATTACAGAGAAATTAGCAATTAAATAAGAGTAGTAATCTGCGTTTTGAGCGTTACCATGGTTACCGCAATGGAATTTTCAGTTGACCTCCACCTCAATTTTAACCTATGGGCTCTTTAGAATGTTGTGATGTCACATGAACGCTACCTATTGGGGGTGAAAATGTTTAGATCTATTTATTTTTTGAAAAATGGGCAAATAATATAATTTTGAAAAATTGGGGGGAAATTGTTAAAAATGTAAGAAAATTGTAGGAAAATTGTAAAAAATAAAAAAAATAAAAAAAGTCACAAAATTGGCTAAAACTGTACAAAAGAATAATTGAGGGAAATGTTAAAGACATTTAGAAAAATGGGCAGAAATTTGGAAAAAGAGGGGGGGGGGGGGGGAGAATGTGTTTTCCCCCCCAATTTTGTCATCTGTTCATGACAATCATCTTTTTGAGCGACAAACCAATGCAAGTGTAGATGTTTGCAGCACATTTCTGATGGTATTCAAAAGTATAGCGTTCGTCCAATCCTCACTAGTCCCTCTCCCACTGAAAGCTACTTTTTTGGACCAAAGTTAGTCCTGGCTCACATATTCTCTACGTTGCAAGGGAGCCAAGAGAATATACGGTTATTCCTCACTCTGCCTGTCCATTTCTGGCCTTCTCCTCTGGTTCCAATCATGTGAGCGCGTACCTCTCCATCTGTTTGTGGTGCTTCTCCTCCCGGGCCTGGGCTTTCATCTGCTGGACCTCGATCGTGTCCGGTTTCCTCCGCCGCATGTACAGCTCGTGGTTCCCCATGCACAGCGACAGGATCCGCTTGTTAATGCGCAGGCGAGGCGCGTAGAACACAAAATCCTACACACACACACACACATTACTCCCTGATCTCTGCACCTTCACGGCTTTAAGGCCTGGAGTCGCTCACCGGGGCTTTCTTATCGATGGGTTTGATCGTGAACTTCTTGTCGTTGAATGAAATGTTTCGGATTTCGCTCCAGGGGAAACCGATCTTTGGCGTCAACCTGGAACAGAGATTTTTCATATTAGTTCGTAACATAAGCTACTCTCTGTCCGCACCACTAGAGGGAGCCACAGTCAATAACAACCCAGAGGAGGGTCTAGAACTGGGCTTTAACAAAAAGCTCCCCGGCCCTTCTAAACTGCTCCTCAAAGGCTTTCTACATTTCTACTTATGCTTTATAAGTACAGTTTACATCGAGAAGACATGTGGGGAAAAATGTAGAAAAAACTGGGACAAATTAGGCAAAATATGGGGGAAAATATAGGGAGATAATTTAGGGAGAAATGGGGAAAAATATGAGAAGACAAATGGGGGGAAAATATGGGATAAGAAATGGGGGAAATATGGGGAGTGAAATGGGGGAAAATTGGGGAAAATATAGGGAGAGAATAGGGGAAAATATGGAGTGAGAAATGGGGGAAAATAGGGGGAAACTATGGAGTGAGAAATGGGGGAAACTATGGAGTGAGAAATGGGGGAAACTATGGAGTGAGAAATGGGGGAAAATTGGGGTAAATATAGGGAGAGAATAGGGGGAAAATATGAGGAGAGAAATGAGAGAAAAGGGGAGAAAAAGGGAAACTATGGTTAGAGAAAAGGGGAAAAATAGGGGGAAAATGAACACATTTAGTAATTTCTTTTAAATAAATGGGTGAAACAAAAAATAGGGGGAAATTGGGAAAAATAAATGGACCACTACAATAGCAGATAAAGAAGGTAAAAGTAAAAGAAAATGTGATGTTTAAACGAGGAAACCCTGCACTACAATCTCCCTCTGAAACTCCTCTGCTCTTCATCTGAAATCCCTTTAGCAGACCCGAGTTTTATTTCTCTTCCGAGGCCGCAGTTTGGAGGCCGCAGCCATGGAAAAAGCATCAGGAACTTGGCGTTTCATGCAGCTGTTATTAGCTGGATTTATGCGAGTGCTGCTGCTGCTGCTGGTTTTGGCTCGTACTTGTCGTCGTGTTCGTAGATGTTCAGGCCGAGCGCGTCCACTCCGAGCCACAGCTGAGTTCCTTTCTTGTTCTTGATCTCGAAGTAGTTGACGCCGTACATCTCCAGGTCCTGAGCGATCTTCAGGTACTCCATCATCGAGTCCTCTCTGCGGACACAAAACACGGCCTCACGGTTTCACATTTTTAAGGAGGTTTAAATGTGGGATCATGTTTACGTTTTCGGATCTTAATAGTGAATTTTTCCCCCCTCCAGAACTCCCCCGAACGAACTCGAGAATCAGCCCCAACAACGGAGCAGCCACTCAAGTGAAAGCTTTCTGCTCTAAAGTCAAAGCTAAATGCACTCAGACAGTTACAGCCTCTTTTATTAGTTGTGGCACAAGATTTGATTCACAAGCTCGTTTTTCAAAGCGTAAATATCAGTCCCATTGGGATTTTAAAGAGGGGGTATTATGCTTTTTTCAGTCACATAGCACCAGTCTATAGCATACTACAATGATGACGTAACCTTCTGTTGGTCTGTATATGCAGTAAATTAAAATAACTGCCTTGAATAAAATTGCTCTCTCAAAATGGCTGTACTGAACGTCTTGAAATAGGCCTCTGTCTCTTTAAGAAGCTTTCCGACACGCCCCCTTCAGCACACTGCTGTGGCATCTAAACAACACTACTGTGCGGGGAGGGGGCTCTGCTGAGCTGAGGAGCAGTGGTTGGTGGCTTGGCTGGTGACGAAAGGTCCAGAGGCGTCTCCAGGAGGTGGGGGCGTTCCTAGGAGGACTGAGGCATAGCTACACCTAAAATGGCTGCCGTCTAAGTTTTTACTGATTACTCAAAAATATGTGAATGAGCCAAGGCAACACTCCAGGCATGTGTTTAATGAGCGAATGACATAATAACATGATATAAAGCTTGAAAAAGTCAATTTTACATAATACACCCCCCCTTTAAATGATTTAAATAAAAAAAGTGCCTTTTATCGATCATATTGCGAGTTATCTGGCTGGCGTTATTTCAAATGTTATATTAAAAAGAGTCGGTCTTTTGAACAGCTTTGGAAATGAACAGATCCCAAAGACTCTGCTCCCAGAAAAGAGCCGTAAATCCCAGCACTAATGCAGTTGAGTGGAATGAAAACGGCCCTAAAGTTCAGTCCCTTTGTCTGCACATGCGCCCTGTGTATATTCCTCCCGTCTTTAGCCGCTGCTGTCTCCCACAAAGGAAATGACCATATTTGGATTAGAGCGTTGTCTCGGTCACAGCCTTTCGTGCTACACGTGGATACCAATACCAAGGATTTGTGAATGAATAAGCGTGGGAAAGACCAGGCCATGTTGGAGTCACTTCCTGGATAAATCTCCAGCTCAAAGCGACAAAATGTCAGAGAATAAAAATCGTAGAGAGAGTTTGGTTCATTTTGAATTGAGTCTAAACATGAGCGAACACGTCCCGGCTCAGAGCTCAGTGTGAGATTCCAGCCTGAGAGGGATTTACGCAGCTTTAAGTTAATTCATAAACAACTCTTAGAGCGGTTCGTACCTGAGCATCCCTCTGTGCTCCTCGTGCCACGTCTGTATCCGGTCCTCCCACTGCTCTTTGGTCAGTTTGTGCTGCTCCAACACTCTGGGGGGATAAAACAAATACAGTCGGTCATGGTGGACGTGTGGACAGGTCTGGAGAGTCTACGGCGCGAGCGAGGCATCCACAGTGTCAGAAATAAGTGACATTTTCAAGCCATCTGTTCCTGAGACAAGGTTTTACACTGAACTGAAGAAAATCCTAACCTCTGGGGCAATAGTCGGTCGTGGGTCAGGTAGCCCGTTTTGTGCACGTCTTTGCTGTAGTCTCCGTATTTGGCCTGGACGGCGTACGAGGCCAGCAGCACCGCCGTCTCTGGGGGCAGTAGTTCTCGTCGTTCAGAATCGCCTCCTTCACCTGAAACAGACGTGTTGGGTATAAGTCAGAGGTGGGCAAACTGGAGGCATCGACTCTCTGTCTATAATTTATATAATTGTTTTCTAACCGCATATATCAGAGGCACCATTACCACCCCCAGAGTGATCTCAAATGGCTATATATATTTATGTATTTCATTCAAAAGTGACATGAAAATATATACTTTAAAACTGTTAAGTCAATGCAGTCTGAATGAAAAGGAGCCTCTTATATCTTTATTGTATACGATATTTACAATTCCCATCAAGCGAGTTCCAGATACAATTTAGTGTAGGGCTGCTTGATTATAGAAAAAAAGAATAATCACGATTATTTCAGTAATAATTGAAATCATGATTTTTTTTAAGGGATTATTCTTGCCTTTAAAAAAAGTAATAATTGCTAATCTTATTCAATATACAACCGTTTCTAAACTAATCCTCTATTAGAGATCCCTGGCTCACCTGCTGGCCAGCCCTCACACCTGCCCAAGCAAACCAAGCTGCGTGGCCTGATGACATCATCACACAGCGCCGTTTATTTCGGACCAAAGCATTTGCCATTAGCACGTGAAGTGCAAAGGGAACAGAAACAATCATCCCAGCAGTATTGCTTTGAGCTGCGTTTGTGAGACCTCGTCCTGAAAAGGAACTTTAGACTTTTCTGCAACAGGATATCGAGGCTTCTAAACTTCAGTTCTCCTTTCAGCAAAAGGTGAGCACTTATCAGTAGGGTTATCTCAAGAGCTATGTATAAAAATTCCTATTATATTACTATTTCCGTGACAAATACAACAGTTCATGAGCTGCACTGGCAGTTCAGCCAATCAGCCGCACTCACACAAACCGCGCTTTGGATGGACAAGCGCGATTATGCCATTTTTGTAATCCTCTAGTGTAATAATCGAATTTTGATTGATTGCACAGCCCTAATTTAGTGCATTTTGCAATGGGAGAAACTAGGGCACAATTAAGTTCAAGTAATTGTTGGTGCGGCCCTCTAACTCAACTCAGGTTACTCATGTGGCCCCTTATAAAAATGAACTGCCCATCCCTGGTCTAAGTAGACCCCTCCTGGAACCACCACCTTAACGAATGATGACAACAGAGCTCCAGCATCCAGCAAACAGGTCCTAGGTGACGGGTCAGACAAAGAGCGGTTCAGAAGCCCCTTATCTGAGACCAACAGGCCCGGTTAGAACCATGAGGCCGTCCTTCTGTGGACCCACCACCTGCAGGAGGAGCCATAGGGGCTGGAGCACCTCCAACAGCTGCCCCCACTACCCGGCAACGGACAAGTGGGAGAAAATGGATGGATGGATGGATGGTCTAAGTACAGCTGAGAGACCCTAGTGAGAATAATTTGGCCCCGTCTCGTTCCTCCTGTAGTGTTTACCGAGACAGGGCTGATTTTGTTTAGTGGTGAGACTGTTTTAGCAGCGTTACCTGCAGGAAGAACAGCCTCTGTGTGATCTCCTGGATAAGCTCCTCTGAAACGTCTTCGGGGAAAAACTTGGCTCTGAATTTGAACTGCAGTGGGTTTTCCTTCTTCACGTCCTGCGCCGTGACCTGAAACAAAAACAGTGTCGAAACGCGGTTAGTCAACACGTCTGAATGAGGAAATTACAGCCCTCTGTCTCTGAGGCAGGTCCAGACACAGGACGACGGCTTCAGGGGAGTTTGGATCGTCAGAACGTAAACATATGATTAAACCGGCTTAAACACGGACTAAACCTTTGTTAAAACAGGTCAGTGTGAAGTTTTAAAACTCCTACATGATAATTAAACTCAACAATATTAATAATTAAGGCGAGACGCTGCAGGGGAATAAGGAAAAATCAATGTAGAGATGTCAATATGAAACTTCTGCTGTAGATCACGGACATAAATATGAGGAAAAAATAGTGATGGGCATCGATTTAGCCATACTACGTACTACTCCTATCTATCCAGTACTTTAATGGTGTCTTATTGATATTTTAAAAGCTAAAAATACTTTACTGCTCTACAATTGAACCAGATTTATTTCCAAACTTAAGTTTAGCACATATAATTGTTATACGTGCGAGTAAAAGGACACGTTGCCTGACGTCTTTCCCGTGCGTTGTTCTGCTTCACCTGTTGAGCTGTGTGCAGTAGCGCCCCCCAGCGGTTAGCTCATGTAATGCTCCATTATTATGACTCTGGATAAACTAAGCATCTGACGGAGCACTGACAGAATCACGCGGAGAGAAAGATCTGTGCGTCTCCGTATGCGTTTCGGATTTATTTTATTTTGAAAGTAGTAGTAGTTGTTAATGAAAGAAATCTGTCAAATTTCTCCTTGTTTTTCCTTTATCTATAAATCAGGCTGGGGATTTATTGACCAAATAATTATTCGTGCAAAAAAAAAAAAAAACCTTCCAAATGCAGTTGAGTCGGAGCCTGTAAAGTGTGGCGTCTGCAGGAGCGTGACAAACCCACTGAGAACCTAGTTAAGGAAAGGCTTTACCTTTTTGTTGAGTTTGAGCCACGTGATGTAGCCTTTACTGTCGACGTACTGCAGCCCGAAGAACCAGACCTCCCTGAGCCCCACCGTCTTCACCACCTGCAGGAAACACACGTGTATGAGCGCGTAAAGCATCACGTAGACGGGTCTAAGGAGTCGTCTGTACCTGGTCGAAGAGCTGTTTTCCCGTGGTGTTGGGCTGGATGGCGAACTCCAGCTCCGCGTCCATGGTGGTGACGCGCACATTTATCTGAAACACAAACATCTGTCACACATTTGCCGTTTTCAGTCAGTTATATTTTATTATGCAGTTAAATGGAGTTTTTGAGGAGCTGTACTTTAAACGAGTAGTGTTTGTGTCCAAAGCTTCTTACTTTTGCTCCACTACATTTCTATAAATGTTGGAAGACACGCAAATGTACAAAAGAGTTCATCTACGATGTTAAGGAATGTGGAAAACTTTTTTTAAATGGGGGGAAATGAGGTAGAAAATTGTAAAATATGGGGGAAATAATAGGGAAAACATTGGGAGAAAAAATTCCATAAATTGGGATAAAATTGGGAAATAAGGAAAAGGTAGGGGGGGGGGGGATGGCAAAAATATGGGAGAAAAACATTTTGAAAAAAAAAGGGAAATAATTGTGGAAGAATGGGGTGAAATTACAAAAAACAAAATGGAACAAAATGGGAAAAAAAGCCAAAATGAAAAAAAAAGAGAAAAAAAAGCATTGGGAAATAAAAGTGAAAAAAGTGGCGGGAAACGGCAAAAATAGGACAAAAAAAATAGGGAAAATAGTGAATAAAATAAGGAAAAACGGGGTAGAAATGTGTAAAGTTGGCAAAATATGGGGGGGGGGGGGGGGGGGAGGAGAAAAAATGGGGGAAACGAGGCAAAAAAAAATGTGGAAAGAGGTTTTTTCTGCCCTTTTGTCTGTTTGGAACGATTATCTTTTTAAACGACAAAGCGACGTAAATTCAGTTGTTTGCAGCACATTTTTACATATTTCTGATGTTTGCAAAAATATCACTTCATCATCGAGAAAGTCCCACAAATATTGAGACATTTGTTTTTGTCGATATCGCCCAGCCCTACCCTGGAGTAATGTTTGATCAGTATCTGCACTTTTACTCAAGTAATGAAACCAAGTACCAAGTGGGTTAAGTTAGAAAGCAATTGCCCTCATCAGCTGCTATAACCGAAAGCACCAAGAGAGAGCGGAAACTGAAGTGGAGCAAACCGCAAACAGGAAGTGAGAGGAGCAGAAGGCGTTTCAACACGAGGGAAACCACCCTCTGCACAAACTGATGGGGAAGAAATTACGGCTAAAGAAATGAGCAAAACTTCGATGTTCTGATGCAAAATGGACGACGACAGGCAACTGAGCGAGAAATGTGTGTGGAATTTCAGCCAAAACTGATGTATTATTAATGGTTTAAAAAACTGGCGGCACGGTAGTACAGCGGTTAGAGCTCGTGCTTCACAGCTAGAAGGTCCGGGTTCGATTCCCACCAAGGCCTGGGCCTTTCTGTGTGGAGTTTGCATGTTCTCCCCGTGTCTGCGTAGGTTTCCCCCGGGTACTCCGGTTTCCCCTACCACTAAAAACATGTACAATAGGCCAGGATGAATGAGAGTGTGTTTGAGAGTGCGCATGGGGGACGACGGATGGAAATTAGCCCAAGGCTACAATCCGGTGTGGCTTGTTCATTAACTTGCACTGTCCCTACCAAATAAACCAATAAACAATAAACAAACTATAACCAACATTTGTGCTGCACGGACCGATTCCAGGCGTGAGAAAGGAGCTCTGTGAAGCTTCTCTCAAACAGCTGTTGCTGCATAAAGCTTTTAATAACTTGGGAGGAGGAAGTGTCATTAATCCGGTTTCCATATAATCTCCTGAGTATGAATGGAACATATATACAGCACATAGAACTGCACGGTTAACCTTCACCAAATCGAAATGGAGGTGTGAGCTGCTGCCTCAAGGGGCTGAGTTTGTTTTGGTTTTTTTCTCCTGCGTTGCTCCTCCACCTTGGGCTGCTGCCGATCAGAGTTCGTCTCTGCAGACGCTATAAACGGAGAAATGAGCAAATATTTCCATGTGCAAAAGAAAACTGGACACAACAGGAAAATGATGTACAATTTCAGCCAAAACTGCAGAATATATTTTAAAGCATTATTGTATTTTGCACAAACTTATGCTGGAAAAACAGTCAATATTTCCCCACAAATTCAGGTTTAATCCCAGTCTGAGTCCAATTAAACATGGCACAGCTCTAGATAAAACGCATGAGTACTTCGCAGTTGTAGTAATAGTAGTTATGTAGTTATGTAACCGTAGTCAGCACTTCCCTCAGCGGTGGCGGCGGTGTTGCAGAGCGAAGGCCCGGGTCGAGTTTCGTGAACCTGAGCACATCCTTTCTCTAGATTCACTTTCCTTTGTTCGGGCCATTCACAAAACACAGAGTGTACTCCCACGCTGTAACTAGCACAACCACACACACATACACCCACACACCACACACACCACACACCCACCAGGTCACAAAACGGGTCAGAAACTACACGCAGCTGCATCCTGGGAGAAAACACAGTCGAATACGGCGTCAAAAGGCATTATGTTTATAGTGTTTTCATGTGTCACAACGCAGGGCAATTCAAGGCTTTAAACCACCGTCAAATCTCATAAACCCTTAAAAAAATACAAATCTTGATAAAATGTGAAGAAACTATAGATCTTTAGGGTGAAAGCCTAACGTATGCAGACAAAGTCGGGTAGTCTGAGAAACCTTTCAACATCTGTTAGCATTAGCCTGCTGAATGTATTTTTCCTATAGCCGTTAGCATTAGCTATCCCATGGGACTATGGATGGAAACAAGCCATGAGCTAAATCAAAGTGTATTTACAGCTCCTGCTGTTCATTAATACATGCTGTCCCATTCCAATGAATAAAATAAATTAGCCACGATCCAGGTGTTTTCAGCTGTTGTCAACCATCGACCACATTTAGGTTTATTCATCTACAAACGCGTTAATTATAAATCATTCATGTTGATATTAGCGTCCCTTTTGTAAAAAGGAAATCCAAAGAAGTGTGAAGCTTATCAATATGGACCCACAATTAAACTACACAACATAGAAAATTACCAAAAAAAGAAAATATCCCATCCACTACCCATTTACTATCACTTTCCAATACAGCAATACATTTACAGAAAAGGAAGCTATTCTTACTAAGAGCTTGTTATGAATTCACCCATTCATTCTTTATATCATATTTTATTCATACCAGATTTACAAAGTTACACCTTGAAGATTTGCAAAATATCCCATGCATTCAAGGCCAGACCAAAATGTGACCAGCGTGAATGTCAATCATCGGCTTTCTGGGGTTATACTAAGCATAATGTGGCAATAAAGTTTGCTTAGGCAGATTTTTAAATATGTTCAGAGACTGATTCTTTTATATAAGTTTCAATCTCAGTCCAGATCCTGTGGCCTCTACACGCTGAACTAGAGCTGGTACACTGGTCAAAGCCTCGTTAGAAAGCATTAATGAATGAGCAGACCTTTGGAGATTATACTTTAGATATACATGAGCGTATAAAAGTGTTCTTTGAGCGAAATGCTAAATCATTAGGGCTGGGTAACACAAAATGTAACAAAGTGCTGTGTAACTGTTACTGGAAAACAAAGGATAAAATGCCTCAAACAAATGATGAAACTACTGTTTTACTTGATAAAGTATCGATACTCGGTATTGCAGCAAAAAGTATTGCGATAGGATATTTTGTCCCGGCCCTATATTTCAACCTCGATTTCAACCAGATTTTCCCTTTTCTTGTTCAGCCCTAATTGCTAATAGGGTTCCGTTTTGATTACGGTGAGTTAAGTGGAGGTCACAGCGGGGAAGTTCATGGTTAAATACAGGTTACGTTAATCCTGACTATAGCCCAGACGAGAGCAGAGAGAGAGAGGGGGTAAAGGTGAACATTTAAGGAGCTCTCGTGCCATGTCCTGGAGTGACCTGTGAGTGATATCGGAGGAGAGTCCTGGCGTCACCAAAGGCAGCTGCTCCAGTCGCTCACAGCACGATTCATTTCAACACAGTCATGAAGCGGCTAAAGGAAGGAGGGCTGCTGATGCTTTTAACTTTAGTCATTATTAGCTTACGTCTTCACCGGGGTTTTGTTTACTGCCATTTGATATTTCGGCACCGAGGGGGAAAAAAATCCTACTTTGAGAATGTCCCTTCGCTGACAATGGTAATAAATAAATAAAAATCTGAATATTTCCAGTTTTTTTTTTCCATTGTAATACTTTATTTTTTCCCCAAAGTATGTATCTAGTTGTATTTCATGTTCATTGTGGGATATTTTAAGATTAAGTCCTTTTCAAACAGAAGACCTCTGTGGTGTTATAAGTCAAGTTTTAGCTCCGGTTCAGCCCTGGTTTAGCCTTGGGTTAGCCCCTGTTTAGACCCCAGGTTTAGCCCCCGGGTTTAGCTTTGGGTTAGCCTCTGGTTCAGCCCTGGTTTAGCCCCTTGTTCAGCCCCTGCTTAGCCCCGGGTTAGTCCTGGGTTAGCCTCTGGTTCAGCCCCTCTGTTCAGCCCCTGGGTTAGCCCCGGTTTAGCCCCCGGTTTAGCCCCTGTTTTTTCCCCCTGGTTTAGCCTCTGGTTCAGCCCTAGTTGAGCCCTAATTCAGCCCAGATTTAGGCCCTGGGTTAGGCCCTAGTTAAGCCCCTGTTTCCCCCCCCCCTGGTTTAGCTTTGGTTAGCCTCTGGTTCAGCCCTGGTTCAGCTCCTGTTTTTTCCCTGGTTTAGCCCCTTCTTCAGCCCCGGGTTAGCCCTAGTTCAGCCCCAGTTTAGCCCCAGTTCAGCACTTGTTATGTCCTCGTCTAGCCCTGGTTCAGCACTAGTGTTTTCGCCCTAGTTCAGCCCCTGGTTTAGCCTCTAGTTTAGCCAAGGTCCATAACCCTCCCAGTTGTTCTCGTGTCCCGCCCGTGCCTCCTGCTCGTCTGAAAGCTCTTCTGTCTCACAAACCCTCGTCAGTGAGTGCAGCGTATTGTATCTATTGGCTGCAGCTGTTGTTTAGGTTTAATCCGGTTAAAGACGCGTCAGTGCTGCTCTAATCTCAGCCAGCTGTCAGACAGATTAACCTCCAGGACACTACTACAAGGCGACAACTTTTAGGCGCGGTTTAGTCCAGGCCTTGAACGTCTGTCAAGGCGAGACGCTGCAGGGGAATAGGACAAGACGTAAATGTTATCAATTTGAAAACGTCTGCTGTAGATTATGAACATAAATGGACAGAGCCAGGTTTAAATGTGTGACTTTATTTTCACCCCTGTTTGGTCCCATAGAGGAGAGGGGGAGAGGCTAAATGCTAACACCAGACAGGTACGCATCAACTCGTCTAAGCTCAGGTAAGAACAGATCTCCGTATGGAAAAACACCGGCCTATCCTTTTAAATTACTCGTTACTGAAAAAAGTTGTCAGATTAGAGTAACTCGTTACTAAGGGACTTGTTAACGGCATCACTGGACACAATGTTTATTTTCAGCAAATCTCTGGCCAGCTAGCGACAACCGACAATTTAGAAATTATCTTGTTCACGATATATTCATTATACTTCGTAGAATAAACTGCAAAAGCCAAAAACTGTGACAAAGATGAGAGCGCACCCTGCTGTAGCAAACATTCACATCAAAACCAAACTGAAGGCATGAAGATAAACTCCACTTCTAGGTCTAACAGTTGTAAAACGTGGGATTGTGAGAGCTAGAAATGAGTTGTGGCCACGGCTAACTCTCTCCTGTTACTGAACGCTTTCGGCTAATGAGTGACGCCAGTGTCTGCGTGAAGAACATTAGCAGTAGGTTCGATATGTAACCGTTTTATTTATAGGAGCAATTAGCGGCCGATGAGGAGCTAAAGACTGAGCGGAATTGATTTCCCATAAGGCCGAGGGTAACGACAAAACGAGGCTAACGGCAGGAACAGCCCGTGGAAGTCATCAGCTCAACCTTTAGCCCACCCCAGAGCCTGGGCTCTCACACCAGAGGGTAAGGGTCCTCAGTCGGACAAAAAGAAGCAGTTTGCGAATGAAGTCGAGACGCTGCAGTGATCGGTTTAGAGATTTGTACCTAGTTTCCTCCTTAACATCTTACTTTTAACATCAGAGTAAGAAAAAGCCCAAACTCTCTTTTTACGATGTTTATTTATGACGTTTTGTCACTTTGAGACGGAGATTTATCCAGGAAATCCATCCAACATGACAGCGCTCCCTGGTCTTTCCCACACCCCACTATACAGACTCCGCACTTTGCCTAAACTACATTTGGAAGGTTTTTTCCTCACAAGTATTTTTCAATATCTAATTCCTGCCGGATTTTTTGAGCTTTGAACCCGAAAAATGAGAAAATTGAATTTTTATGGATTTGTTTTCTTCCAAGATCCAACATCTTTTTAAACCATTAAAACTTGACTCTAACCATTACCATTTCTTTGCTTTGTTGGTTTTACAAATACAACTAGAAGTCGACCGATATGGGTTCATCTCAGGTTGATTATGCACCGCTCGTTTATAATCCTGTGTATGAAGCTTCTAAACTGTAAAATGTGTCAGTGTTGAACTGTGACAGCAGGGGGCACTTTATTATGCGCAGACGGCTGATTTATTCAAGACTTTCATGTTTAGTTGGTTCTTCAAAGTCTTTATCTCTTATGGTTCTGAAATGATACGCAAAACTCTGCAACATAAAATATATAAAATATGATAAGAGACAAACTTATTCTCAGCTCCTAAGGCCGAGGAGGTTTTGGGGCTCATTTTAAAGGGGGTGTATTATGTAAAATGGACTTTTTCAAGCTTTATATCATGTTATTATGTCATTCCCTCATTAAACACATGCCTGGAGTGTTGCCTTGGCTCATTCACATATTTTTGAGTAATCAGTAAAAACTTAGACGGCAGCCATTTTAGGTGTAGCTATGCCTCAGTCCTCCTAGGAACACCCCCACCTCCTGGAGACGCCTCTGGACCTTTCGTCACCAGCCAAGCCACCAACCACTGCTCCTCAGCTCAGCAGAGCCCCCTCCCCGCACAGTAGTGTTGTTTAGATGCCACAGCAGTGTGCTGAAGGGGGCGTGTCGGAAAGCTTCTTAAAGAGACAGAGGCCTATTTCAAGACGTTCAGTACAGCCATTTTGAGAGAGCAATTTTATTCAAGGCAGTTATTTTAATTTACTGCATATACAGACCAACAGAAGGTTACGTCATCATTGTAGTATGCTATAGACTGGTGCTATGTGATTGAAAAAAGCATAATACTCCCTCTTTAAGTCTCTATCACTTTCGGTTCTGGAGATATCGGCCTTTAAATCAGCATTAGACCGGCCGATATGGTAAATAACGTAAATACTGAATATCTGCACCTACATAAACCTCTACATAATATGAAAACATAAAATGACAGAAAACTCCCAATACATTTTCCCCGTCATATTCATGTCAGTAATCTACAGCAGAAGTTTCAAATCGGTTCCTCTACATTCATTTCTTTCCCCCATTCACCTGCTGCGTCTTGCCTTAATACAACATTGTTAAAAAATCCTCTGTGGCCTCATTTAAAGCGTTTGTTGATGATTAACCCGTGAAGCAGCCGCACATTCGTAAAGTTCCGTGTGAAAGCCTCACGTTGTGTCCGTATCGAATGTTGCCTCTGCGTCCGGACTGAGGCGGCTCCTGTCTGTGGGACAAAGAGCCCACTGTGGCAACGACAAGCTGCTGCCAACGCCGGCCAAACGCGCTCCACACCGAGAGGCGCGTCACTAAACAGACCTTCCTCTCGTTTCACCAGAACGTCGCCCAAAACACACGGAGAAACGGTACGCACGTCCAGGATTCTGCCGTGTAAGAGGTTTCAATGAAGATGTCAATATTTTTGGGGACTGTCTTGATGATGAAACGACATCTTTGCAAATCATCAGAAATATGCAAAAATGTGCTTCAAGCATCTACATTTACATCGCTTTGTCGTTGAAAAAGATAATTGTCCTGAACAGACGGAAAAAGGGCAGAAAAAAAACAACCTTTTCTCAACAATTTCTTCCCTATATTACCCATCTTTTTCACTTCCTCACCCAGTCTTTCCCTACTTTTATGTACAAGTTACATTTGTTTCCCCAATTTTTTTGACAATTTTTCCACTTTAAAAAGAAAAGAAATTCCCCTTATTTTCTACCTACTTTTGACATTTTTCCCTACATTTCTCCATTTATTTTTATTTATTTATTGGTTTATTTGGTAGGGACAGTGCAAGTTAATGAACAAGCCACACCGGATTGTAGCCTTGGGCTAATTTCCATCCGTCGTCCCCCATGCATTTCTTCCACTTTTTCCCCCACAGTCTTTTTCCTAATTTTTTCTTTAATTTTTGAATTCAACACATTTTTTCCCACATTTTATTGACTTTATTTCCCCCATATTTTTTTGCTAAGTTTATCTCGATATCCTCCCCATCTCAACTTTTCCAAAAATGTCCCTATTTTTCCCCAAATTAAAAAAAAAAAAAGTTCAGTTTGATCCCATCCATCCATCCATCCATCCATTTTCTTCCACTTGTCCGTTGCCGGGTCGTGGGGCAGCTGTTGGGAGCTGCACCAGCCCCTATGGCTCCTCCTGCAGGTGGTGGATCCACAGAAGGACGGCCTCATGGTTCTAACCGGGCCTGTTGGTCTCTCATAAGGGGCTTCTGAACCGCTCTTTGTCTGACCCGTCACCTAGGACCTGTTTGCCCTGGGAGACCCTACCAGGGGCACGAAGCCCCCGACAACAGAGCTCCAGGATCATTCAGGCTCAAACCCTCCACCACGTTAAGGTGGAGGCTCCAGGAGGGATCAGTTTGATCCCAAATTAAAAAAAAAAAAAAAAAAGAAAAAAAAGAATTTACCCCCTATTTCTCGCCATTTTTTTCCTTCATAATATTTTGATATTTTGAGCAGAGAAAATATTGCAACAAACGGAGACGTTTTACTGCCACATAAACCAACTCTAAACGATAATGGTCAAAATGCTGGATTTCAGACTCGGTTTGTGGTTAATGTCTCTAACGATTCCAAAGTCCAGCGCCTTCTCTCACTGAGGCGCGCTCTTACCGGTTTGGGCATCTTGTCTTCCTCTCCTCCTCCTCCTCCTCCTCACTCCTGCAGCTGAGACTGTGGCACCAGAGGCCGCCGACCGCACGCCGTACCTGCCGTCCAGCACAAAACAGTCGAGTTAAAACCTCAGCAAAGACTTGGACAGAAACATACAGGCAGGAGATAGATTTCTAAAGCCAAAAATTGAGGAAAGAAAGTGCTTTATATATTTAAATTGTTAAGATTAGTAATAATTCAATCAAACAGAAGAATGAGGGGAGATAAGGTATTCAAAGAAGATTGGATAGAACAAACATTTTTTGTGGAAAAACATTTACACAATTTCAGCCAAAACTACAGCTGGATTTACACTGCCTGACCAAAAGAAGATCACAAGCTGCTTATTTTCCAAGAAATGTAGATTTAACATAACAATAGTCTCCAGAAGAAAATGCAGCAGTCTCGTCCTCTTGAGCTGCTTTTATGAAAACAGCAAAACAATGAGGTGTCAACCAAACCACTGAAGCTGCAGTGCACACCTTTGACCAGCAGAGGGCGCTGTGTTACCGACACACGCTTCAATATGCCCCGTGAGTGCACAGAGGAAGACGGTTTCCGTTGCTACTTCCTGGGATGAATATGGCTTGTTAAGGCGAGCTGGAGCTTTCTAAAGTAAAACTAAGTCATCACAAAGTATTTATCGCGTGTTTAGCCAATCGGTGCTCAGTCTGGGCCGTGACGTTCCGAGTTCGGCCTCCTATTTTGCAGTTCACATGAATTAGAGCGGCTGAACAGGGAACTACCTCCAAAGTTTTCAGTACAATGTGCATGTTAAAGATACGCAAGTCCGATACCACCATAACGCCGCTTTGTCGCCGTGGAAACGGTGTCCTGAAACCAGTTTTAATCCACTTTCACGCTTATGAATGACAATTACGGCCTTCATTTTGACTCACTTCTTTTAAAATGACCTTTCAATGCCCTGCAGAAACTATTTTGAATACTGGAAGCTATTGTTTTGGTTAGTAAAATAAAAAAAGTAGCACCTCAAGGTTCATGGTTTGTAGCCTTAAAGCCCCTCTGCGGATGTTGAAAAAGTAACGAGACAGGACTGATAAGCGATGCGCTGCTCGCGTGAAGATGCTTTTTTGGTAAAAATTTCACCAACAAAACGCAGCCATAAAGATGTAAACGCTTGTGTTTCGTTCTCTCTGGGGTGAAATGTTGCGCAGTGTGGCTTTAAGCTGCACATCTGGCTGTTATTGAGGTTTGAGAGAGAGAAAGAGAGAAGGGGAAAGGGAGAAGGAGAGTGCCTTAAGCTAAACAGAGAAGTGATGAGTCAGGAGAGAACCAGGAAATCTCTCTGAAGAGGAGTCTAAGAAGACTACGACTTTACTCACAGTCTGTAAGTGTGCGGGAGACGTCAAAGAGTTTAAGCCATGGTTTAGGATTACGGAGTAGCTTTATTTCACCATCATTAACATATTTTACAGCAACCGGAGAAGACTAATCTTTGACTTTTTTCTCTACTGAAAGTTTAGCCACTTTGCAAGATGTTTTCGTACCATGAAAAAGTGAATTTGTGCCACTCAGTTACTAGTCCGTCCTTGTTACAACTTCTAATACTAATACCAATACTAATACCAATAATGGACTGGAAAAAGCAATGCTATGACTAACAAAACTAGATGAAAGCTTAAAAAAAATGTTTTAGCCACAATTTTCCCAATTTAGCTCCATTTCTGCCTCATTTTGATCCTGATTTTGTATCTGGATCTTTTTTGACACAGTTTGATAAAAAAAATCTGTCTAAATTAGTTCTGGGCCATATTTACAAAAAGTAATAAATATAAGATAATTGTACTGAACAGAGCAGGAAAAACACTTTTTACATTTTCCCCCCAAATTTTATCTACATTTTCTCAATTTTTCCCCAAACTTTTTTCCAGTTTTATCCCATTTTCCCCCCCATTTGTTTTTTGAATTTCCTCCAATTTTTCCCCCACTTTAGTCCTGATTTTTCTATATTTTTTTCCCACTCTTGTTGTTTCAATATATTTTCCCCCAATTTTCCCATATTTGTTTTTTCATTTTGTAGCCAATTTTTTCCCCCTTTGCCATGATTTTTCCCACAACATTTCCCCCCAATTGTATTTTTCAATTTCCCCCCCAACTTTTGTATAACCCAAACTCTAGTCTAAATTCCGTTCTTTCTCATATCCTGCCTGATCTCTCATTATTCGTAGCACTTTCCTCTCGTCGTATTTTAGGCCGTTAGACTAAACATTGTTTGGTCAAATCTTTACTTTCCCCAGAGCACCTGTGTAAATGAGAGAGAGCAGATAACGGCCGTATCTCGGAGCTGTTCTCAGCCGTGGCATGAACCGGGCGACTGTGCTTTCAACGGAAGATAACGCACACATGCCGGACCGGTGTCAAACCGAGTGCCTCCACGAAATAACTACAGTCCAGCACCGTCATCGAAATACTAACGATCAATGCTTCAGCCTCATAGATGACAGAAGATAACGTCCCGTCTGAGAGCTAACAGCATTAACGGCAGATAAACGTATAGTTAAGCAGCCGTTTCCAAAAGTATACAAGTCTATCAGTGAATTTAGCCAAAGTTAACGCCTTAAATTGGATTCCAAGTGGGATTAAATCGGAATTCCTTGGAAAATCCAGACATTGCTCGACTACTTTGCTTCAGGAGTTCATTGAAAAGTTGCTCATTGTGTTCAATTTGTCTTTGGATATTGAAGTAAGAGCTGAATTTTTGCAACGTAGCTTTAGAAATCTAGTATTTGGATATGAAAATGTTATTGAAAAGCAACCAATTTGACTTGCTCCCACCAAACCCTGTGTTATACAATGAAACTACGTCCAAACAAGGGACGAAATCGATGACCCATAGCTGTAATTTCCTCATGTGAAACAGTAGCGCAGATCAGCTGGGGAGCATTAGTTCTGCTGAAAGCCTGCGTGGACATCTCTGTTATTTACGTCCCAAGAATAGCCCACAATTCGGCCGCTCGCTCGTCCATAATTCAGACCTGTCTCGTTAAACACGGGCTTTAACGGCGACTTGTGGCGTTTAATTACTCCCTGAAAAGCATTCCTGGTTTACAGCGGGTTCGGAGGAAGTGACAGGAGCAGGGGCTGGAAGCAGTGGGACTTCTGCGAGAGCTGTCAATGGGCACAAAGTACACACACACGGTAAAGCATTCAAGGTGTTTTACACAACACGAGAAAGGAAAAATATGCTGTATGAGACGCCGAGGTTCGATAATACTTAACATCTAGGAGGTTGTTTATGACTTCGCAAGTTGGACGAACCAAACACACTTTGTAATTATAAACTCAAAAATATAGTTTGCCAAGATACACAACCTCACCATCTGCAAGTATTAAAGGTTCTGTACTAAATTTCCTTCTTGTAGTGGAATAAAATTAGTTTGTCTCCTTCCGCCAACAATAGCGCACTGTGATTGTGAACTAGCAATACAAATGGTTACAAGGCCTTTAAAATAACTTGCTTTATCACAAAAAGAACATGGATAAAATATGCTTGGCAGTCAATGTACGAAATAACATGGCAGATAAAACAAGCTTGACCTTCAATGTTTTTGGAAATGTCGACAATAGTGTCATGTTTAGTATAGAGTTCGGGAATGTGATGTCATATCGCTAAGCATTATGGGATTAGCAGCCATTGTAAACTAATAGGGATTTTAAAAGTTAAAATACTGGAGTTATTGTTCACCTTAAAACACTTGGACACCACAGTGTGTTAGATGTATATACCAGCAGTAACTCGGCAGCTAACGGAATTGTTACATGCCTTTTTTTTCTCCACTTTTTAGCTCATGTTAGTCAATGGAAATGTATGCTAACAGCTGCAAAGATGGCGGATCTCCATGGTAACTGGAATTACCCGTACTCTATTAAAGGTCAGAATTTTAGAATTTCTTGCAAAACATGCAGAGAATCCTCCACAGATGTCCTCCAAATCAAGATATCAAAAGTGTCCTTGCTAGATACATAACCAATGTTTCCAGAAATAAAACACGTCTAGATTAAGAATTAGGAAGGAAAAAGTGGTTGTTTTGGGGGGGTGGGGGATACAACATTTACGCTTATCTGCAGTGTATTATGATACAGGTCTTTCAAGGCAATTTACGGGCAAAGATACATTAATTAAGTAAAACTACGTTGAATTTATAGTTACATTAGATGAGATACGACAAGCCATGGACTTAGCTAAAGTCAGATGTAAACATGCCACTTGTAGCTTGTGGCGGGGCATTAGCTCGTGTTTGCCGCCGACAGTTAGCACCACAAACATGACCGTTATCACCAAACCAGCCTCAAAATCACCGCCAACATTTGGAGAACTGTCTTTAATATCATCGGGTAAACCGTTTACCCAATCTCCGAGTTATGTTGACGGTAAATATTGCGACTATAGCGGATAGAAACCCGTTCCTGTCGGGTTAGCAGTGGGTGTAGTCTGCATAACGGTACAGGACTAGCATCGCGCTCACGGGGAAGTTTGAAAACCTCCAAATGTTGCCTTTCGCGGGCTGAAATGGGTTAAAAATGGACATTTACGACCAGAAACTGGGACACTGGCTCGCCCCGCGTTGACCTGAGCGTTTTTAGGTAATTGTAGAAGGCTTAATCTGCGTCAGGTGGTATTTTTAGCGAGGTAAAATGAATCGGGCGAGCACGAGGGTATATCCGCTATTGCATCAAACTTGCAGACACAGAAGCGAGAGCGAGCTCATCTTTTTTGGGGAGAGGCAACTCACCGAGACACGAAATATGCCGTTAACTGGCAAACAATCCACGGTATCCGCTAAATAAATCCGAATAGCCGCGTTTGGGGAAGCGTTTTAGCCCAGGTATGGTGTCCGTATGTCCCTTTCGGCGGAGAAACGCTCTCAGACACACATGCGCTGAAGTCTGAGCATAAGGCGATTTGGGGGAAGCCACAGCTGTCGAGTCAGGAGGGTCCGCCATGACAGTTCCGCTCGGAAATTCACAATAAAACCGCTTTTACGGAAAAAAGGCATGATAATAAGTAACAAAATCTATTCAGAAGCTCAATATAGCTTTACTATATTGAGCTCATAATCGCGTTAAAGTGGGACTGATCATTTTGCAGCGCTTCTTCGAGAACATTCCTGACCGTTATTCTACGTTAGGCGACAGTTAGGGGTTGATTAGAAGCGGCAGTTTTGTGCTTTTTGCCTGTTTTATTTGCAATGTCTGATTCATCCACACGAGGAGAGTTTCAATTATTTGTCAAAAGTTAAATGTGATTCAAATTTTGAAAGAAAGAGTGTTTTATTTCCGTGTAAATTGGCTGTTCCCGTCGGTAACTTGACGCAGGACACGGTGGAGATGCACAACATGGCTGTCACACCGGGGGCCGTGCTGAGACCACACGCCTCACGTCAGAAAGCTTTAACTAATGATTTATTCACACAAACCTCTCTTTTATCAAATGTACACGCACGTTTTATCAGCGAAAACAAACAGACGGCGACAAGAGTATGTCATTCAAAAGGGGGGGGGGGGGGAAGTTAGATTTTTATATTATTATATTTATCACATTTTAGGTCTATTATTTTGTAATTTTGTAATCAAAATTCCACTCTCAAATATGTTTTTTTAATTATTTGGTTGTACCCTCCCACATTTTTAGGTCCTGCAGGGCACAAGGGCCAATTTATATCATAACGGAGTGGGCCCTTTATACTCGTTATTGCAGGAAAATGAATGGGGGTATATGGCCAACTGTCTTGCATTGGTGGATGACGAGCGCTTCACCTCCATCTTGATCTTTTAAAAACCTTACAATAACTGTAAAATAATAAAGAATTCTACCAAAAAAATATCTACTAGACTGGTCTGTTTATAAAAGCAATATGTAATGAGCGTAAAAGCTACTTCAATTCAGTCGATTATATAATAAAAGTTTTATAATTGACCTAGAGCCATCTCCTCCCTTAACCGCAGTGATGCTGAGGAGGAGGATGCTGCAGGTTTAACCGCGTGGCTCCATCTTGTGGCCAATATAAGCATTGCATTTTACACCACCACCAATATTTTAAAACAATAATTGACCATGAAAGGTGCAGTAACGTGTTTTATTTCCCAAGATTTCAATAATATATCAACCACATATAAACGCTGTATTTGAGTGAAGTCCATTTTTTCCTCATGTTGCTTGGTCATTTTGTCAGGTCTAAAAGCAGGTAAGTAGTTTAGGCAGATTTCCTCTAAAATATAAAACTATCAAGGGACAAAATGGGGTAAAATAAGTCTCTGATCCATAAGAAACTATGAAAAGAAACTCCAAACAATTTTAATATATAATTCTGTTACAAATTCCCTGCTGCCAGAGTGAAATAGCAGCCTCTGGTGGACGGTTTGTGCAATGCAGCCCTCAATTGATTCACCAGCTCCATTCACCTTATTCCGCGCCGCCCACTTTTGCCTCTTTTTGCCTTGTCTCGGCACTTCCGTTGTATTGACACTTCCAGTCGAGTGCAAAGCCCGTTTCTTTAAACGGAGAACGAGGGTAAACGCTCAAATCTGATGTTTAGAAGATTGATTTGTGTAAAATGTCTAATGTTCATTTGCACCAACAAGTCAACATTGCACCATTTCTCTGCGCGGCCGAAAATCAGCTTTGTTTTCGTGTAGTAACTGATTTTATCTAGAATTCTCCAGTCCCATGTTAACTGATAGGAGAACATTTCATGGCAGCGCCCACACGAACCTCCGGAATAAGGTGATTACAGGTGTGCTAGAAAGGGCGCGGTCCAAACAGGTGAACTGGTCTGAAACGGCGGCCCCATCCGAAACGAGCAGATTGGTAAGAATCTTACGCTAAACCGGATGTGTGTCAGAGTCCGCCATGATAAGAAGCGTCCGAATTGGGCTGTCAGTTAGGAAGGGGTTAGGGCAGTGGTTCTCAAATAGTGGGGTGTGGAGCGATGCCAGGAGGGGCGCGTGTTACTGTGTCGAAAACGTGGGCAGTGTAGACAGCCTGAAGCAAAATAAATGAAGGCATCACTTAAAGACATTACTCCCCAGTCACGCTGATAAGCCGCTTGAGTTTCTTCAGTAAAAATGTGCTGAATATCGCCAACAATCCTCCCGCTTTGTGAAAGCGTACGTAAGTGTGCGCATCGGCGTCAGTGCAGCTGCAGCCCGCACCTCAAAGTCGAGGGGATCCCCGGCAATTCAGGGGAAATAATGCACATAAACTGTCCACATTTAACTGTTAAGAGATCCCACAGTGCTGCGCTGCTACTCGTGTGCTCTAAACTGGTGTTTATTTGGTGAAGATTGGTCAAATACTCGCGTATGGTCATTAAATGGCAGAGCACAGGCTGACGAAAGGCTCGAAAGAGGCGCGCGCCCGGACAGACACTCAACAAGCGCGGTAAGACTAATAAATACAATCAAGAGCAAACGCAGCGCCACTGATAGGCCTGTTATCCGTGTCCCACACTACAGTCCCCATCATTCAGTGTTCACTGCCTCTCCCAGGACAGGGGCAGCTGCAGGACCGAGCGTGCATACCTGGCTGTGCAGAGTGCTGCATCTTGCATGCGCTCTTCTCCAAACTGTGTCCCCGACCTGCGCCTTATCCCACAGCGCTGTTTGTGCCCAGTACGGATCAGAATCAAGTTTGTGATTGTATTTTTAACCCAAAGACGCAGATGTATTGGTAGAGACACGTCCAGAGAACACCACAGGCTGCTCACAAATGCCAGAAAAAACTTTCCTGGCAGAGGGTCCATTCAGGGCAGTGAGAGCCACTTTACACTTCTACTCACTCCTACAGAGTGTCCTCATACCCTTCACCAATTTACAACAAAATATTGTTTTGCCTCAATATGGTGGAAACATTTTGTGATTGTTCCAATAAACCCCTTATTTGTGAACACTACGTCAGTTTTTGTTGTAAATTGGTGAGGGACACGAGGACACACCATAGAAGCAAGTACAAGTGTAATGGTGATGCAAAAACGCTTTGTTTCGGCTCAGTGTGGTGTAATGCTGATTATCCTATTGTAATAAGTTCCTCATAGACAAATGCAAAATCAAATAGAGTAGAAAATGAGCTGAAGACATGCAGAGGTGCTGTGGAACAGACCTGAAGTGTAATGGTCACGCAGAAACACATAGTTTTGCCTCAATAGGGTGTAAAGATGACAGCCCCAATATAAAGACACTGTATTTGTGAAAGGCTACATTATTTTTGTGTGAAAAATTGTGAGGGCCAAGAGGAGACGCTGTCTTACTGAGATGTAGTGTGATGCCTCTACAAAATCCATTGGTTTGGCAATATTTTTGAGATTTTGTGAGTGTTTCAGTTTAATAAGCCCCTTATTTGTGAACACTACATCATTTTTTGCTGTAAATTGGTGAGGGACATGAAGACACTTTTTAGAAGTGAGTAGAAGTCTAAGTGACACAAGAACACAATGTTTTGCCTTAATGTGGTGTAATGATGATAATTTGTATGTAATAAGTTCCTCATTGACAAATGCAAAATCAAATACAGTTGAAAATGAGTTGAGGACATTGTGGAAACACTGTGGAACAGACTTTAAGTTTAATTGTGACACAAGAATGCATTGTTTTGCCTTAATGTGTTATAATGCTGACGGCCCTAGTATCAGAGTACTGAACAGCGCCCCCAGAGTGAACTCTTGTAATTGTCCAGGTGTAGCAGGTACCAGTGGACAGAGACCGGTCCAAAGTCCAGACCAGTCCAGCACCATCTCTACAAGACAAAAAAAAGGACGAGTGTAATATTATTTGGAATTGTTGGAATGAACACACAACACATACCATGAAAGAGAGTGTGTTTGAGAGTGCACATGAGGGACGACGGATGGAAATTAGCCCAAGGCTACAATCCGGTGTGGCTTGTTCATTAACTTGCACTGTCCCTACCAAATAAACCAATAAATAAATAAATGATGGGTCTATGTCATAAATCATCCAAATTGTGCATAATTATTTGGAATAATTACTGACTGTACTGCAATTAATGACACAAATAAAACGGTCATAAATCGTTCAAGAACTATTTAAAAACCAGCAAGGCAGATCTTGACCCACTATGCCAGGGGTCACCAACCATTTTTCAGCCGAGGGCTACTTCAAGAGCATTGAGTTGTTCGAGAGCTACCAGTTATAAACAAATCCTAAAGACTTAAACGTACACTGTTTACTTATAGGATATTGACCCCATATTATATCAATAGCTTTATTTTAAAGTCCTACTGAGTCACAAGAACAGAAATAACTGTATTTTTAAGAATCAGATTCAAGAAAATGAAGTGTTTTACACCTCAAAAGAAGTCTCAAGGGCTACTGGGCATGCCCCAAAGGGCACCTGGGTGCCCGCGGGCACCACGTTGGTGACCCCTGCACTATGCAAACTTCTTTACAACTTTGCCTAATGGCAGTGGTTTGACAGTGCGCATTTTAGGAAAATATCAACTACGGTGATAACTGACGATTTCATCCTCCATACTATTTTGTTGACCTAATATTGTCTATGACCGTAACGCACCGGCCCACACCCGCACGTAACTTCCTGGGAGGTGACTGTGTTCAAAACAAGCGCACCCCTGTGAGGCTGGCTTTACCGCGGTCGCTGAGGAGAGAAAACCTGTTCTGGACGTGAAGAGTTTGGTGAGCTATGGGTGTGCACTTAGCACTTCCCCCCTCCCCGAACAGTCACAAATCCGTCCTGGTCCGGTCCCGGCTGCGGGGCTAGCCTCAGCATGACTAACCTCTCTAGCACTGTTGGAGCGGACTGCGGTCCCTGCCACTATCTGACTGTAGCTAACACTAGCCTTCACTAAAACTCCGGACAGCCGCTCCTCTAACTCGGACACCCTGGCCTCCAAAGCTACCACTACACTTAACGCAACTACTATCATCTGTGAAGGAGGCAGGGTTCTGACTCTACATACGGCAAACTGAGCAGGACAGCGCGAAAGAGGCAGCAGTAGACGGGGTAGCCATGGCTAGGCCAGCGGGCTAAACTAGCCAGCGAGCTACCGCGCAACGGAGGATTAAATATCCACGCAGAAGTGTTGGTTCAAGCGGAGGCAGGGTTGCCAGATTCTCAAAACCAATATATCGTACCAAGCTTCCAAAACTATCGTATTTCAGCACAGACTATCGTACACTATAAATATGTCAATAGCACTGTAGCACCTGCGCAAAATGTGGCTCATATCATCACCACCCCAAACTACAACACAGGCTCACGCACGGTCCCATTTATTACATTACGCACACGCATGACATGACAACACAGGCACCTAAGCGATGAACTCCACCTCCTCGTCGGAGTCATTCACTTCTGATGCAGACGTTCGTGTACAAGTTTGCTAAAGTTATTGAGCACAGCAACATAGCTTTTGTAGGTTTGAAATCCGGACATCCCCCTCCATTCTTCAGACACTGATGCCTGGATAAACTTGTTAAGGGTTGCAGTAATCAGTGGATTGCTGGATTTGGTTTTATCAGATTGGAGAACACACACACTCACATGAGGCGCTAGAATGAGGAAAAATAATTAGCTAAGCCATAATAAAGAAGCGGGCAAATTACCAACTCGCGAGAATTGAGACGGGGTTACGTCTTGCTGACCAATCAACTGCCATGACTGCAGCCAAGGCAGGAGGATAATGTGATAGTGGAACTGTAAAACTGATCCAGGGACAGTCTCTCCTTCTGGCAGCAGATATTACACCTACGTGAATACGGAGGCTAAGTCTGACTCCAGATCAGAGCGAAAGCAAAGCGCTGCTGAGAGGGAACGGTGCATTTAACCAGACTTTATCTGGCGCTCTGAAATTATCCTACATTTAGGGCTTTTTTGAATTATTGATCGTACATCGTACAGGGGTTAAAATTATCGTACAAATACGATAGTTATCGTACATCTGGCAACCCTGAGCAGAGGAAATCTCCGTGGACATAATGGGCCAAATTTACGGCAACTCGCTGCTGCCAGAGTGACTGAAACATTTTTGACTGCGCTTTCTCGTTCGAACGTAATACCAAGTCGATAGAACGTATTGCCAACTCGTTCAAACGTAGATGACATCTCGTTCAAACGTGTTGCCAATGTCGTTTTGTCAAAAGCCGAACGAACACCAGAGCGCAGCGCGCCACGGCACATCATCTGACGCGCGTCCATGTGGGATTTTAACACTCATGGGAGCGCAGCGCGTCACAGCACTTCAGAGGCTTTTCTCAAAACATGTGGTGCTTTAAACACGTGATTTATACATTTATCATGAATAAAATAAGACACGTATGTCTGTGTTGCGAGAGAGAGAGGGAAAACGAGGCTCTTTTTTGCAGGTTAATAGTGAGTTGGTCACAGACTCTTTTAACATGCTCCACCTGAGCCCTCATTCTGTCGCCACTGCTTCTATCGTCCCCTTAAACAAAGTGTACGCTGGTCTTCCTGTCTGTCACAGCCGAGACCCGTCTGTGCCTCTGCAGGATGGTGAAAAGCATAGGCCTATGTGTTTTCCCCCACGGCTGGATCACAGGAGGCGGCTCTTTTGCCGCACCGTCAAGCGTCTGCGTTCAAACGTCTTTGGCAACACGTTCTATCGACTTGGTATTACGTTCGAACGAGAAAGCGCAGTCAAAAATGTTTCAGTCACTCTGGCAGCAGTGAGTTTCTGTACTAATTAGATCTACAATCAGCTAGAGTGGACTCTACAGCTACATTTAATACGCAGAGAAGCACTTTCCTCGCCCACTGGCTCAGACTGATTTAAAAACAGATTTGTTGCTGATTCACAGTGAGCTGATGGGGGAGGGGTGATACTGTATGTGTGAATGAGAACAGAGGGAGGGGGAGGGTCACACCAGGTCTGCAGCAAACTACATTTAGTGTTTTACTGAATAATGTGTGTAACACAACACTAACTCCTGTTTCTGTCTGCAGAGAAATGGACCCAGCTCAGCCTCTGAAGACTCCCCGCACACAGGGAAAGGCATACAGCTGTGAGCAGTGTGGGAAAGGATTTACTACTTCACGCAATCTAAAATGTCACATGAGGATCTACACTGGAGAGAGGCCATACAGATGTGAGCAGTGTGACAAGAGCTTTACTCACTCATCCAGCCTCAAAGCACATATGAGGATCCACACTGGGGAAAAGCCCTTTGAGTGTGGCCTGTGTGGACATGTGTTTACTATGTCCACACATCTTAAAAATCACATGAGAATCCACACTGGAGAGAGGCCATACAGATGTGAGCAGTGTGAGAAGACCTTTACTATGTCATGCAGCCTCAAAGAACACATGAAGATACATGCTGGGGAAAAGAATTACAGCTGTGATGAGTGTGGGAAGTCATTTAATCAGCTCTCAGGTCTCCGGCGTCACAAGAGAGTCCATGATGGACTAAAGCCGTACGAGTGTGAACAGTGTGGGAAAACATTCATTCAGTCACAGCATCTTGAATGTCACATGAGAATCCACACTGGAGAGAGGCCGTACAGATGTGAGCAGTGTGAGAAGACCTTTACTCAGTCATCCAGCCTCAAAGAACACATAAAGATACATGCTGGGGAAAAGGAATACAGCTGTGATGAGTGTGGGAAGTCATTTAATCAACTCTCAGTTCTCTCGCAACACAAGAGAGTCCATGATGGACTAAAGCCATACGAATGTGTGCAGTGTGGGAAAACATTCAGCCGGTCAGAGCATCTTGAACTTCACATGAGAATCCACACTGGAGAGAGGTCATACAGATGTGAGCAGTGTGAGAAGACCTTTACTCACTCATCCTACCTCAAAGCACACATGAAGAGGATCCACCCTGGAGAGAAACAGCTGTGATGAGTTTGGTCAGACCTTCAGATATTTTAAGATCAAATGTGCTTCATGACATGAACATGTCTGTGTCGTTCACAGAGACTTATCCAGTTCACTCTATTTCAAACTAATGTTTCACAAATGCTGATGTTTTTTAGGGAGGTCAGAGAATGTAAATCATAATACTTACATGTATGAAAACCTTTTTTTCCACAAATATGGAATTATATTTGTTTCACCTTCAGAAGTGCAGGACAAGAATGTTGCGTGCGGCAGTGTAAATGTTACAAGCCCAGAATTTCACATTTTGAAAGGAAAATATTAATTTGTCCAAACAAATCTTTGTTTTGCGCACTCTAAAAATGATCCTTTAAATAGTCTCATCATTCCCTTGTGTTGTTGTTCAGCCTTTATATAGACCAGTATAACCCCTCACTTGAAAGCTAAGACTTATAAAACTGATCTAAGACTTTGTTGCCACGTTGTCGTCACCTTTTTTCCATCATTTTTCAAGTTTTTGTAACTTTTTGTTGCTTTTTCATTACATTTTTCAGCGCCTTTATTTGTTCTTCATTATAAAACTGTTTTTATTAGAATAAAATATTGTTTTTCAAAGAGTTTTGTACCATTTTGTTCTTGCCGCTAAATTGTGAAATCCCGTCAGTGGACTATTCATTTTGAAAGCATTTTAGTTTAGTTTGAATTCTAGTCTTTGAATGAAAATGTGTTTAGTTTTACTCAAGATTTACCCAAACAGCTGGTTATATTTTAGTCGAGTTTTAGTGGAACAAATAACAAACCTTTAAAGAAGTGAATCAGTATAAAGATGAAACTCCTGAAAAATAAAGTAATGTGACAGTTTTTAAACTAAGCAAATAGTTACATCACAATCCCATTTATTAAAGAAATAATAAAATATTAGAGTCAGTATTCTTTCTTTAAAATGATGTATAATGTGACGGCCTGTGCCGATGGGGTAGGGGGGGACCCTATATCTGCAGTTGCTCCTCCCTCTGCTCTCCTCTGCAGATGCGCGTGCTGTGCAGCTCCAGATTGGCCAGCCGTCGGGCCTGGTTTTGAGGACATAATGATTGATACCTCAGCCTCATCTACAGTTATGAACCTGTCTAAGACTTCACATGGAGACAATGATTCTGCAGCTGGATTTAGATCAGAACAAGACAAGGGAAGCTTATTATTTATTTTATCTCTAATGGTTGTGATTTTATCATTAAAGAATTTAAGGAAGTCATCGCAGCTACGGGTATCAGGAATGGAAGGTTCTACTGCGCTGTAACTTTGTTAGCCGGGCCACCGTGTTAAAAAGAAACATAGGGTTATTTTTATTTACTTCAATTAATGAAGAGTAGTAATATGTTTTTGCTTTCCTCATGGCTTGCTTGTATGTGAGCAGTCACTTTTTCCAAGATCTAAGAGATTGCTCAGTGCTAGAATTGCGCCATAACCGTTTTAAGGGATTTCTCAGCTACAATCCTACAAGTGCATCTCAAAGAAATGGAAAATGGTGGAGAAAGTTTGTATTTTTATTTTGGCCAATTTAATTCAATTTGGCTTGACACTGTGTCTAATCAGTAATCACACGCTAAAGCCAAGACTACAGTATTTATTTTTGTCTAATCTACAGCAGCAGATCTCACTCCACATATTTCTTCTTATAGACCACTTTGATGACCACTGCAGACAGAGCACTCAGACCCAAATAGGAATCAAATTGTTCATATATTATCTATTATAATTTTATTCCAATAAAACACTATACTGGCTAAAAACTCAGAAAACTCTGCTAAGAAGTCTGAATAGGGGCCAGGAGGTCGATAAACAATAGCAAGTAGTAAAGCTTTTTGATTTTTCCATTTGGGACAGGTAAGAGACAGTGTTAGACTTTCAAACGGATTAAACTTTAGGTTATTTTTGGGATTTAGAACAAGATTAGAGTGTGATATCACTGCAACCCCACCACCTCAGCCTGTGGTTCTAAAAATTGACGTAACCAGGAGGGGTAGATTCATTAAGCCTAACATAGTCATCCTGCTGAAGCCATGTTTCAGTTAGGGCGAGAAGGTCAAAGTTGTTATCGCAAATTAAGTCATTTACTAAAATGGACTTTGATGAGATTGATCTAATATTAAACAACCCACAGGTTATGTGCTTAGCACTTTGTTTATTGTTTTGTTTAATGTTAAGTTTACTCTTGGGTATTAGTATTAGGTTACTTGGTCGCACGCCAGCGTTTGTTTTGTTAACTTTTGATATTTTACTCTTTGGTTTACGGGAGACAGACACAGTCTTTATTTGTTCTGGAGAATCTACACACTTGATGATTTGTGACAATCCGAGAGCAGAGTCGGTGGTTAAAGAGGGGTGTTCTACACTACTGCTCTGCGCCCGGGGCTCATGTCTGACCCCAGTCAAGTCGTCTCCAGCTTTGTTGAAACCGTGGGTGCGCTTGTTTTGAACAGCGTCACCTCCCAGGAAGTTGTGTGTTTATTCCAACAATTCCAAATAAAAACAGTAGCCTATACATTTTGATAAAATTACACTCGTCCTTTTTTTCTTGTAGAGATATGGTGATGGACTAGGGTGACCAGATTTTCCAACTAAAAACTGGGACAATATTCGGGAATAGGTCGTAGGGGTTTCAAATCTAAACTGTCTTTACTCACGATATTTGAATTACAATGTCAGGATGTATGAGTCCCCTCCGTTGCGGTGTTTTAAGTGCCAGAAGTATGGGCATATAGCGGCTTACTGCAAAGGCACACACGCATGTGGGCGATGTGGAGGAGAACACGACTATGGTGCGTGTGGAACAGGGGTGCGAGAGAAGTGCGTCAACTGTGGGGGAGCGCACAGTGTTGGGTACAGGGAGTGTGAAGCCAGGAAGAGAGCAGTTGAAATCCAGCATGTTAGGGCCGAAGGAAAGGTCTCGTATGCTGAGGCAGTTAAGAGGGTGCAAGCAGAGTCAAATTTTGAGAGACAGCCAGCAAGAGGCGGAAAGCCCTCAGTTGGTGATGGAGAAATCCTGATTGTTAAAAAGAAGGAGTTTCTCTGCTTTATGGTGGAAGTTATAAATTGTACGGCACAAGCAAAGCACAGGGCTGAGAAAATTGCCATTGTGGTAAAAAGTGCTGCTAGGTATCTGGGTATTACGGATATCGCGTTGGAGAGTATTTATGAAGAGCTTCAGAACAGAGATCCAGCTGAGCTGCCAGCATACCTGCCGCAGTCGTTGGTGTCGGGGCCTGCGTCAATTGCACAAGGTAAAACCTAAAAAAAAAAAAAAAACACACAAATGTATTTTCTACAGTGGAATGCCAGAAGCTTGGTGGCAAATGGGCAGGAGTTTAAGAGGTTCATCTCCAAATTAGAGGTTAAGCCCGAGGTTATCTGCGTTGTCGAGACATGGCTGAAACCTCAGTTGAGGTTTGTTTTAAATGGGTATGTGTGTGAGCGAAGGGACAGGAGTGATAGTAGTGGGGGTGGGTGTGCAACTTTTATTAAGGTGGGGGTTCCCTACAGAGTTTTAGGTAAGGGTGAAGAATTAGAGTATTTGGTAACTGAGGTTTGGTGTGAGAATAGTAGTTTAGCTGTTGTTAATTTGTATAATCCCTGTAAAAGGCTTGATATAGATGCATTAGAGCTGGTTGAAGGGCAAGAAGGGGGTAAAATAATATGGCTCGGAGACTTTAACGCACATAGCTCTTTGTGGGGAGGGGATAGAACGGATCACAATGGGCTGGTTTTAGAAGAGCTTATGGATAGGAAAGGGCTGGTGTGTTTAAATGATGGGTCGCCTACGCGTATTGGGATGAATGTGCAGTCCGTGCTGGATCTGACGTTTGTGTCTCAGTCTCTGGCAGGGCAAACAGTATGGGAAGTCTATAGTGAGTCAACAATTGGAAGTGACCACTATCCGATTATGAGCAGGATGGGTAACAGGAGTTGCAGTGGGACTCAGTGCTTTGTGGAAAGATGGAATTTTAAGAAAGCTGATTGGACAATGTTTGCGGTTATGAGTGATAGGAATATGGATCAAGTAGAGGTGATAGATGATGTGGATGAATTTGCTGAAAATGTTAGTATAGCTATGGTGGAGGCTGCAAAAGCTTCTATTGCCGAGTCAAGACCTGGGGTAGGAAGCGGAAACTGGTACCGTGGTGGACAGATGAATGCACACAGGCAATAAGTAGTAGAAATGCAGTGTTTAAAGATTTTAAAAGTAATTTAAGCTTTCAAAAGTATATGGAATACAAAAGAGAGCAGGCTAAGGTGAGGAAAGTAATTAGGAAAATTAAAAAGGATTACTGGATAAAGTACTGTAACACTATAGGAAGGCAAACTTCCGTAACGGATGTATGGAGAGTTGTTAAAAAAATGAGTGGGGTGCGGCAGTCGTGGAGCTATCCGATCCTTAAGAATGGGGAGAGTGTGGCAGTGAAGGATGAAGAGAAAGCAGCGGTAATGGTCGAAGCCCTGGCTAATGTCCATAGTAGCCTCAACCTAACTGATGGTGAAAGGGATAAAAGAGCGACAACAAAAAGGCAGTATCAGCATCTGTTAGAAAATGCAGAGGATCGGAATGGTAGTTTGAACACAAGATTTTCAGTAGGTGAGCTAAAAAGGGCTATAAGTAAGGCGAAGATAACGGCTACGGGGACAGATAGAGTGAGTTATGCAATGTTGAAACATCTTAGTAGTGAAGCTCTTAATACTGTGCTGGAGTTATTCAATAAAGTGTGGGAACAAGGGAAAATTCCAGAGAGATGGAAGAGGGCAGTCATCATTCCAATTAGAAAGCCAGGGAAAGATCCTACTGTGGCTTCAAGTTATAGACCGATTGCTTTGTCATCCCACTTGGGGAAGATAATGGAGAGAATGATTGTGGAGAGAATTACTTTTTATGTTGAGTCTTTGAATTTGATAACGCCGGTCCAGAGCGGGTTCAGGAAAGGGAGGTCAACCATGGACCCAGTTATTAAGTTGGAGAGTGATATAAGGAAGGCCCAGGTGTGTAAGGAAGTAGTTGCGGCTGTCTTTTTTGATGTGGAAAAAGCGTATGATATGCTTTGGAAGGAGGGGGTGCTAATTAAAATTCGAGTTTGGTCCATCCGTAGTTTACCCACCGCACCCACCATGGCTGCTGCCGGTTCCAGACATTGATACAACTCTGCATGGAAAGATTAAAAAGTATAAGGGGGATATTGGGCAGTTAGCAATGAGGTATGTGGATAACCATTATGGGTATGTTCAAATCTTTACTGATGGATCAAAGCAGCCAGATACAGGGAAAGTGGCAGTAGCGTATGTGGTACCAGAGTTTGACACTAGGTTCTCTGCAAGAGTGTCAGATCATCTGTCAGTGTACTCAGCAGAGTTGATAGCAATTGTGATGGCATTGCAGTGGGTGGAGCAAACGAAACCATTGAGAGCAGTTATATGTTCAGACTCACTGTCAGCCTTAGAAAATTTTAAATTAGGCAACTCAAGTGAAAGGTCTGATCTTGTGTGGGAGGTGTTGATGTTGCTTCACAGTATTCAAATGGGGGGACGCATGTGAAGTTTGTGTGGGTTCCGGCTCATGTAGGTTTGGCGGGTAATGAGTTGGCAGACAGGTTTGCTAAACAGGCTCTGAAAGCGGCTGATGTGTCTGTTTGGTGTAAAGTATCAAAATCAGAGGCCAAGTCAGTGATTAAAAAACATGTAAAGAAGTTGTGGCAAGATAAATGGGATAGTGGAGATAAAGGGAGGGGGTATTATAGTATAAATTCGGAAGTTGGTCAAGGTCGCCGTGTAGGAAGGTGTCGAAGAGAAGAGGCAGCCTTTACTAGAATGAGAATAGGGCACATCGGACTGAACAAAACACTACATTTAATAGGAAAACATAATTCTGGAAACTGCGAGATGTGCAATGTGCCGGAAACAGTGGAACATGCTGTCATGATGTGTCGGAAGTTTAATAGAGAAAGGGCTGTAATTAAAGGGAAAATAGAAGACTGTGGGGAAAGGTTTACCTTTAGAGGTATTTTTTCTAAAGCCTCAGATCATAGGGTAATAAAGTGTTTGTTTGAATTTTTAAAGCATACCGGACTCATGGATAGAGTGTAGTTTTTTTTCTGTAGGTTGCAGGCTACAGGTTTTTTTATTAAGGATGTGAGCCATATTGTTGATCAGACGCAATCTATCTGGAGGGTGGCGGTAGTGCGCTAAGATAGTCCGCATCCGCCGTTAAGCAGCCAAAGAAGAAGAAGAAGAGGCTGGCACGACCGCGTAGCTGAGGAGAGAAAACCTGTTCTGGACGTGAAGAGTTTGGTGAGCTATGGGTGTGCGCCTCCCCCTCCCCGAACAGTCACAAATCCGTCCTGGTCCGGTCCCGGCTGCGGGGCTAGCCTCAGCCTGACTAACCTCTAGCACTGTTGGAGCGGACTGCGGTCCATGCCACTATCTGACTGTAGCTAACACTAGCCTTCACTAAAACTCCGGACAGCCGCTCCTCTAACTCGGACACCCTGGCCTCCAAAGCTACCACTACACTTAACGCAACTACTATCATCTGTGAAGGAGGCAGGGTTCTGACTCGACATACGGCAAACTGAGCAGGACAGCGCGAAAGAGGCAGAAGTAGACGGGGTAGCCATGGCTAGGCTAGCGGGCTAAGCTAGCCAGCGAGCTACCGCGCTACAGAGGAGAGAGAGTGTGTAAAATCCACCTGTGATTAGCATAGTTGGACTGTTCCACGGCCCCCGCTAGTTGCCGCTAAATGGTACATTCCACTTTGCCTGGGCTTGTTGGGTGGGTGATTTTAATGCCCATAACCCTCTGTGGGGGAGCCAGGAAAGGGACGCAAATGGGGGTGTGGTAGAGGAATTTTGGATAGAAGTAATTTTATAATCTTGAACGATGGAAGCTCAACTCGATTGATATTAATACAAACAAGACTTCTTGCCTTGATCTCATTTTTACATGCCCGGCACTGGCCAGGAAAGCGGAGTAGTGATCACTTTCCTGTTATGGCAATTTTTAATAGAGCACTTGTGGTAGAATCTTCAGGTACACCATCTAGGTTGGATTTCTCCCGGGCTGATTGGAACAAGTTCAGGGAAGGCCCTAATGAGGGGTTTGCAGGGGTGGATAGTAATGGCTCTATAGATAACATGTGTAACTCTTTGTCAGCTATGATCCTAAGGGTAGCTTCAGAGTCTATCCCAAGTAGAAGGTTGCCCCGTGATCGATTAATTGTCCCCTGGTGGAACAAGGAATGTTCTAAAGCGGTAAGTAATAGAAGGAAAGCTTTTAAAAGGGCTTTGGCTCGGAAAATTATCAAGGAGGCAAAAAAGAAATGCTGGAGGGAGTACTGTAGTACGCTAGGCCCTAAAACCCCAGTTAAACAAATCTGGTCTAGGATTCATAGCATGGTAGGGAAAAGGACTAATACTGCTGTACCTGTGTTAATGAATGGAAATACAGAAGCTATTTCTAGCAAAGAAAAAGCAAATATGTGTGTAGAAGTATTTCAAGATGTCCATAACTCGAAGTTTTATGGGATGAAAGTCTTAGAATTAGAAATGAAGTTCTGCGAGAAAACAGTTGGAAGTTAACATGCAGTGAGGATGCGAACAGTGCTTTTAATGTGTATTTTTCTTTTAAGGAGCTTAAGGAGGCAGTAGAAGCTGGGGCTAATACTTCACCCTGACAAGATGAGATATGTTATAAGCTTTTGCAGCATCTGGATGATCCAGTGCTTGAAGAGATCTTGGTCTTGTTTAACTACATTTGGGAAGCTGGGTTGCTACCAAAGGTTTGGAAACATGCTGTCATAATTCCTATCTTGAAGCCAGGAAAGGACCCATCCTCTCCGGCGCTTACAGACCCATTGCATTGACTTCAGTGCTTTGTAAAGTGATGGAGAGGATGGTCACTAATAGACTTGTGTATTCTTTAGAAGTTACTGGGTTTTTTGTGAATTACCAAAACGGATTTAGGATTGGTAGAAATGCCATGGACTCTGTTGCAGTATTGGATCAGGATATTCGAAAGGCAGTGATTAACAAGGAGGCTGTGGTGGCAGTTTTCCTTGACATAGAAAAGGGTTATGGCCGTATGTGGCGGGAGGGTTTGCTGTTTAAACTTTTTGATGCCGGTATTAGGGGAAGAATGTTCCTATGGATTAAAGATTTCCTTAACGGTAGAACAATACAGGTAAAAATAGAAAGCAAATTCTCCAAAACGGCTAGTATTCTAAATGGTACGCCCCAAGGATCTGTAATTAGCCCTGTTTTATTTGATGTAATGATAAATAGTATCTTTCAGTGTGTCGATGCAGCTTTTGGAAAATCCCTTTATGGAGACGATGGCGCCATTTGGCGTAGGGGTAAAAATTTGGAATACTTAATTAAGCAAACTCAGGTAGCCTTGGATCGAATAGTATGCTGGGCAGACACGTGGGGTTTTAGAATTTCAGCATCTAAAAGTAATTATATGATCTTCGGTCTAAAAAAGAAAATGCCCCAAATGACTCTGTATTTATATGGTAACCAGTTAGAAAAGGTAAAAGTGTTCAAATTCCTTGGAATGTGGATGGATGAGAGGTTAACCTGGAACAGGCATATTGAAAAGACTGCTGGCAAGTGTGAAAAAGTTATTAATGCACTTCGTAGTTTGGCTGGCAGTGACTGGGGAGCAGATAGGTCAACTCTGCTTATGATCTATAGAGCAACGATAAGATCAACATTGGACTATGGTTGTTTTGTATTTGGTGCTGCGGCTAAAACTGTATTAAAAAAGCTGGACAGGGTTCAAGCAAAAGCCCTCAGAGTCTGCAGTGGAGCGTTTAGAACCACACCCATACCTGCGCTATTGGTTGAAATGGGGGAAACATCTTTAAAAATCAGAAGGTAGAAGCTGAGACTCCAGTACTGGGCCAGACTAGTAGGACTTCAGCATAATTCTGCCGCCAAGTGCCTTTTGGAGAACTGCTGGGAATTTGTAAAGAGGGAGGGAAAAGCGAGTTTTCTGAGATCTATCTGGCACTTGGCTAGTAAGGTGGGCCTGGAGAATGGGAAGGTTGCTGCATCAGTGTGGTCCCCTTTTCCAGTCTGGCTTTTGCCAGAACCAGAGGTCCAATTGGACCTGCTGTGGCTGGACAAGAGTCGTGTTAGTGGCCAAATAAATGAGTTTGTGGCTCTTAATAAGGAAACTTCATACCACATTTTTACTAGGGCTGAACGATTAATTGCATTTGCAATTTTATCGCGATATTACACAACGCGATTTCGTAATCGCAGGGAACGCGATTTTGGAAGTGAATGAAGCAGTGAGATATGGGAGCAAAGTCCGCTCCGCGGCGTGCTTTTGTTTACGTCTCAGTCTAGTTAAGGTGCGTGGTAGATTGTCGATGTACAGTGAAAATATCAGCGTTTATCATGCAGTCACCACGAAGGACTATTGCTTTCTTCTCGTTAGCATTGTGTTAGCCGCAGCGCTCATCACGCCATCCCCTCGCTGCTACTACACGCTCTGATGATCAGAGGATTCACACGTCTCCTCCACAGAGATATAGCCAGGTGAGCCTGTGCTGCTTGTAAAGAGTCGTTTGTGGCTCAGTTTAGGGGGCTTATGTTTGGGAATGTTGTGGATAAAGAACTTATCTCAAAAGCATAATGACGGTTCGTGACCATAACGTATGCGGAGGCGATGTGCCATGTGCCTTTATTTACCTTTGCATCTACCGCATATGCGCTCCGTAGGTAGTACAGACGCTAGATGTAAACACTAAACTGCTGTATGAAAAGTATTGGAAACTACGATCTGAGGCAGCAGTCTGTGCCATGTCTTTACTGAGTAAATGTGCTGTTTAAGCTGAAATGTCACTAAATGGCTGCGAGTCAAAGAGAAAGTAAAGTGTCTGTGTTTGGCACCTCATGTCACCGTGTCCTTGCGTCAATGTTCTTCTCTTCATATTGTCCAAAGTTACATCCCAAAACCAAAATGCTGCTCCTAATTCCACTGTGTTTTGGCGTGTGCTCCATCTGGCCTCTCCGTGTCCATCAATAACGCGCATCTGATGCAACTACGAGTCGCAGCTCAGACCGGTATTTGATTGGCCGAAATAATAAATAATCAATAGTTTATTTTGTATTAATTGGGAGTTTGATTTCCTAAAACTTTTCCAACTAGTTAAAGCAGACGTTTGTTCTTTCTTTTCCTGCACTTTAGTACGGGTGATGTTACTGACTGGATCAGTGAGTTTTATCCTTTAAAAAAAATTTTTTTTAATATATCTATATAATTTATCTTTTATTTATAGACTGTACTGTTCAGACAGTTTAAGAAGTGCAGTCCACATGTTCATACATTTTGAATAGGTCAAGCAACAATTTTGTTTGCTTTATTGTTGCAATTTTCACTTCAAATTAATCTAATAGTTTATTATGAAACAGCCTGATGTATTGCTTGTGTTACACAATACATGAGAAGAGGACTTTGCAACAATAATCGCATATTTAATCGCAATCGCAATATTGAAGAAAAAAAATCGCAATTAGATTATTTTCCTAAATCGTTCAGCCCTAATTTTTACAGATGGGTCTAAGGACCCGAGCTCAGGAAAAGCTGGTTTTGGAGTCTACATTATGAATAATGAAATTGGAAAAAGTATGCGAGTGTCTGATCATGTATCTGTGTTCACCACTGAGCTGTTAGCCATTTGGTGGGCGGTAGATTGGGTCGAGCGAAATCAACCTGAAACGGCGTATATTTATTCAGATTCTATGGCCTGCCTTACAGGCAGTTTCAGATGGTCCCTCTGGGGCTAGGGCAGATATTGTGCTGGAGATTTTGTGTTGCCTTCGCCGGATAGAGCTGATGGGGTCTAGTATTGTTTTTTCCTGGATCCCATCTCATTCGGGCATACAGTAGTGGGGAATGAACCTGCTGATACGTTAGCTAAGGAGGCTCTTCTCGAGACAGAAATTGAATATATGGTTAGTTTGGGGAAGGCTGAGTGTGTCAGTATTTTTAAAACTGCTATGAATCAACAATGGCAGAGCGAGTGGGAGAATGAGACGAGAGGGCGACACTATTTTAGTTGTCAACCTCTGGTGCAGGGCAGTAGACTCCTGTGGTACACCTGCCGATCAAACCAAGTTAAAATAACCAGATTAAGACTGGGGCATTGTGGGCTTGATGCATATTTGAATAAAATGGGCAAGCATCCAGACGGGCTATATCAGTGTGGTCAGCTTGAGACTATTCCACATGTGTTACTGTCCTGTGCCTGTTACTCTGTTGAAAGGAGAATATTATTTAAAGAACTTGCAACCCTTGGGCTTACAGTGTTTTCTATAAAATCAATGTTTTTGTCTAGGAAAAACTCACGTTCAATAGATAGGGCGATTGTGAGCTATCTTCTCTCCACCAACCTCTACTCCAGAATCTAAAGTGAAGTGATTTTAGCCAACAGAAGAGGGCAGCATTACGCTTTGCTAGCATACAGCCTGCCGCAAACCATTAGAAGAAGAAGACTGGGCTAGTTCGGGCTAGTTCTGCGCAGTAGCGTGTGGGGAGCGGTCACTTCAGTCCTTTGTCCTGAGAATGTGCGTGCGTGAATATGAACGCGAGTGTACTGAGTCATTACTTGTAATATGTTTGTTGATGCACATAGTGAAGTGTGCATGCTATTTCGCAGTCAGTGCATCCACGAGGCGCCTTAGAATCACGTGTTTAGTTGTCCAAGATGGAGTCGCCCATGCGTAAAGTTGCCCAGAGCTAAAGCAGAGGTTTCATCCACAGAGGTGAGGGAGGGCTCCTTTGGGGAGGCGCTTTCCACACAGAGCTATAAAAGCCCCAGTGACTTCCAGCTGGACTCTGGACCTGTGTGTGACCCTGTCTGTGTGAGCTGGGAGGACGAGCCACAAAGACGACGAGAAAGTCTCGGAGGACTCTGGTGCTTTGGAAGAAATTTCCAGGACTCACAGAGCGTCTCCACAGTCTGTGCTGCTGCTGCCCCTCCAGGAGTCTGTCTGCACACAGGTGGGGAGGATCTGCACAAAGACACACTCACATCAGCGAGGTGAGCTCAAAGCCCGTTCTAGACTCAAGTCAGGACGTGTTTTACAATGAAAAATAGACTGGACTTTCTTCTTGCAGCTCCAGCGCTCAGACCATAGATCTAAATAATAGAGATCAGCGGGTCCCATAGTAATGATCCCGAGTGGTCTGTGAAATTAACATGGCTACGAGCCTCCACAGAGCTCCAGAGCCTGTCAGTCATAGATTTAAGCTTCCACTTTTTATTGCTGATGTACAAAAACAGTGTGGTTAAAACTATGATACATAGCCCAGCGTTGTCTCATGGATCATTGACATTTTTAGAAAAAGTAAAACTCTTTGGAGCCAGGCTTTAAAGCAGTTTAAACGAGGACCAAAGCTACATAGGAATCCTGTTTCCAAAGTGTCTTTTGGAGTCGCCAGCCACCAGGGGGTGGTATTACAGCAATGTCTGCTCCATGAGGACCAAAGAGAAGGGCTTTCCTCGCCCACTGGCTCAGACAGTGATTTAAAAACAGATTTGTTGCTGATTCACAGTGAGCTGATGGGGGAGGGGTGATACTGTATGTGTGAATGAGAACAGAGGGAGGGGGAGGGTCACACCAGGTCTGCAGCAAACTACATTTAGTGTTTTACAGAATAATGTGTGTAACACAACACTAACTCCTGTTTCTGTCTGCAGAGAAATGGACCCAGCTCAGCCTCTGAAGACTCCCAGCACACAGGGAAAGACGTACAGCTGTGAGGAGTGTGGGAAGTCATTTAATCAGCTCTCATTTCTCACACGTCACAAGAGAGTCCATGATGGACTAAAGCCATACGAGTGTAAGCAGTGTGGGAAAACATTCAGTCATTCACAGCATCTTGAATCTCACATGATGATCCACACTGGAGAGAGGCCATACAAATGTGAGCAGTGTGAGAAGACCTTTAGTCGGTCATCCAGCCTCAAAACACACATGAGGATCTACACTGGAGAGAGGCCATACAAATGTGAGCAGTGTGAGAAGACCTTTACTCAGTCATCCAGCCTCAAAGCACACATGAGGATCCACACTGGGGAAAAGCCCTTTGAGTGTGGCCTGTGTGGACATGTGTTTACTACGTCTACACATCTTAAAAATCACATGAGAATCCACACTGGAGAGAAGCCATACAGATGTGAGCAGTGTGAGAAGACCTTTACTATGTCATTTAGCCTCAAAGACCACATGAAGATACATGCTGGGGAAAAGGAATACAGCTGTGATGAGTGTGGGAAGTCATTTAATCAGCTCACAGGTCTCCGGCGTCACAAGAGAGTCCATGATGGACTAAAGCCGTACGAGTGTGAGCAGTGTGGGAAAACATTCAGTCATTCACAGCATCTTGAATATCACATGAGAATCCACACTGGAGAGAGGCCATACAGCTGTGAGCAGTGTGAGAAGACCTTTACTCTGTCATCCAGCCTCAAAACACACATGAGGATCCACACTGGAGAGAGGCCATACAGCTGTGAGCAGTGTGAGAAGACCTTTACTCAGTCATCCCAACTCAAAAGACACATGAAGAAATTCCACACTGGAGAGAAACAGCTGTGATGAGTTTGGTGAAACTAATGTTTCACAAATGCTAATGTTTTTTAGGGAGGTGATAGAATGTAAATCATAATACTTACTTGTATGAAAACTTTTTTTTTCACAAATATGGAATTATATTTGTTTCACCTTCAGAAGTGCAGGACAAGAGTGTTGCGTGCGGCAGTGGAAATGTTACAAGCTCAGAATTCACATTTTGAAAAGAAAATATTAATTTTTCCAAACAAATCTTTGTTCTGCGCACTCTAAAAATGATCCTTTAAATAGTCTCATCATTCCCTTGTGCTGTTTTCCTGATGTGTTTTTTCATTCATGTTTGTGTCGTTCACAGAGACTTATTGAGTTGACTCTATTTCAAACTAATGTTTCAGACTTGCTGATGTTTTAGTGTTGATGGAATGTAAAGCTTTACACTTATTTTACACTTTTGAACCTCTTAACCCCCACCTGAACCAAGAATATTTTTTTCATTTCGGCGTTACGCAAATTTTTGGAACTTTTTTGTTGCTTTTTCATTACATTTTTCAGCGCCTTCATTTGTTCTTCATTATAAAACTGTTTTTATTAGAATAAAATATTGTTTTTCAAAGAGTTTTGTACCATTTTGTTCTTGCTGCTATATTGTGAATCCAGTCAGTGGACTATTCATTTTGAAAGCATTTTAGTTTAGTTTTAATTCTAGTCTTTGAATGAAAATGTGTTTAGTTTTACTCAAGATTTACCCAAACAACTGGTTATATTTTTAGTCGAGTTTTAGTGGAACAAATAAAAAACCTTTAAAGAAGTGAATCGGTATAAAGATGAAACTCCTGAAAAATAAAGTAATGTGACAGTTTTTAAACTAAGCAAATAGTTACATCACAATCCCATTTATTAAAGAAATAATAAAATAAAATATTAGATAAATGAACTTCCTTTCCCCAGAGTCAGTTTTCTTTCTTTAAAATGATGTATAAATGTAGATGTTTGACCTTTTTAAAGTCGCTTCAGTTCTTGGACAGGCTGTTGTTGTGCTCTTGGGCAGGACACAGGAGGACGATGCTGCAGGTTTAACCGCAGGGCTCCATCTTGTGGCCAATATAAGCAATGGTAAATGGACTCAACTTATATAGCGCTTTTCCACCTACATTAGGCACTCAAAGCGCTTTACAGCAAGGATCCACTCACCCATTCACACTCTCATTCATACACCAGTGTACGCAGACACTCTTCCACCTGCGCCACCGTCGCCCCAATGGATGGATTTAGATTTAGAACAAGATTAGAGTGTGATATCACTGCAACCCCACCACCTCGGCCTGTGGTTCTATAGCAGCCTGAAAATTGACGTAACCAGGAGGGGTAGATTCATTAAGCCTAACATAGTCATCCTGCTGAAGCCATGTTTCAGTTAGGGCGAGAAGGTCAAAGTTGTTATCGCAAATTAAGTCATTTACTAAAATGGACTTTGATGAGATTGATCCAATATTAAACAACCCACAGGTTATGTGCTTAGCACTTTGTTTATTGTTTTGTTTAGTGTTAAGTTTACTCTTGGGTATTAGTATTAGGTTACTTGGTCGCACGCCAGCGTTTGTTTTGTTAACTTTTGATATTTTAGTCTTTGGTTTACGGGAGACAGACACAGTCTTTATTTGTTCTGGAGAATCTACACACTTGATGATTTGTGACAATCCGAGAGCAGAGTCGGTGGTTAAAGAGGGGTGTTCTACACTACTGCTCTGCGCCCGGGGCTCATGTCTGACCCCAGTCAAGTCGTCTCCAGCTTTGTTGAAACCGTGGGTGCGCTTGTTTTGAACAGCGTCACCTCCCAGGAAGTTGTGTGTTTATTCCAACAATTCCAAATAAAAACAGTAGCCTATACATTTTGATGAAATTACACTCGTCCTTTTTTCTTGTAGAGATATGGTGATGGACTAGGGTGACCAGATTTTCCAACTAAAAACTGGGACAATATTCGGGAATAGGTCGTAGGGGTTTCAAATCTAAACTGTCTTTACTCACGATGAATGGTAAAACTGTCAACGACTTATGACGTGCACCGATCCGCATCCTGAATTGAGATTTGAATTGGTTTACACTTGGTAATTGATACTCACATGGGCCAAAGACATACATTTTCAAGCGAAGTGTGCTATTACGGGGACTACATTGGCCAAAACCGGGACAACTGGGACAGATTATGAGTAAAACTGGGATAAATCAACGGTTTTGGAGAAATCTATTGGGACGTGGGACAAAGGACTGAAAACTGGGACTGTCCCGGGTAAACTGTGACATCTGGTCACCCTATGATGGACTGGTCTGGACTTTGGACCAGTCTCTGTTCACTGATAAGGCAAAACGATGTGTTCTTGTGTCACCATTAGACTTCTAGGTGTCCGGTTGACACACAGTGGCAGCGCAGCTCAGCCGCAGCAGCTCAGGACTAACACCTGAACACCATTTCGTTGTACGCTTGTACAATGACAATAAAGCACTTACTTACTTACTTACTTCTACAAAGCTTCCTCATGTCCCTCACCAATTTACAGCAAATAATGATGTAGTGTTCACAAATAAGGGGCTTATTACACTGAAACACTCACAAAATGTCAAACATATTGCCAAACCAATGGAGTTTAGCGAGGCATCACACTTCTTCTTCTTCTTCTTCTTCTTCTAAGATGACTCTTTACACTGCTGACCTTTACACTCCTACAGAGTGTCCTCATACCCCTCACCAATTTACAACAAAATATTGTTTTGCCTCAATATGGTGGAGACATTTTGTGATTGTTCCAATAAACCCCTTATTTGTGAACACTACGTCAGTTTTTGTAGTAAATTGGTGAGGGACATGAAGAAACTTTGTAGAAGTGAGTAGAAGTCTAATGGTGACACAAGAACACATCGTTTTGCCTTAATGTGGTGTAATGATGATAATCTGTATGTAATAAGTTCCTCATTGACAAATGCAAAATCAAATATAGCTGAAAATGAGTTGAGGACATTGTGGAGACACTGTGGAACAGACTTGAATTTTAATAATGACACAAGAATGCATCGTTTTGCCTTAATGCGTTATAATGCTGACAGCCCTAGTATCAGAGTACTGAACAGCGCCCCCAGAGGAAACTACTGTAATTGTCCAGGTAGCAGGTACCAGTGGACAGAGACTGGTCCAAAGTCCAGACCAGTCCAGCACTACGAAGGAGCATTGTAGTCAGTAAAAAAAAAAAAAAAATCAGTTTTCCGAATTATTTATTTTCCTTAGTGGATTATCTCGTTATTACGAGATACTATCTCGTTATCTCGAATTCCCCCCCCAAATGGATTATCTCATAATTACGAGATACTATCTCGTTATTACGAGATATATTTTCCGTTTTCCAAATAATAAAAAAAAAAATCGTTTTTTTAATACATTTTTTCAATCCGTTTTCCCAATTCCCCCCCCCCCCCAAATGGATTATCTCATAATTACGAGATAATCCACTGAGGGAAAAAAATAATTCGGAAAAAAGATTTTTATTTTTTACAGCACCATCTCTACAAGAAAAAAAAAGGACCAGTGTAATATTATTTGGAATTGTTGGAATGAACACACAACACATACCATGAAATGATGGGTCTATGTCATAAATCATCCAAATTGTGCATAATTATTTGGAATAATTACTGACTGTACTGCAATTAATGATACAAATAAAACGGTCATACATCGTTCAAAAAAACTATTTAATATCAAAACCAGCCAGGCAGATCTTGACCCACTATGCAAACGTCTTTACAACAACTTTGCCTAATGGCAGTGGTTTGACAGTGCGCATTTTAGGAAAATATCAACTACGGTGATAACAGTAAGTGACGATTTCATCCTCCATACTATTTGTTGACCTAATATTGGAGACCGTACAACGCACCGGCCCACACCCGCACGTAACTTCCTGGGAGGTGACGGTGTTCAAAACAAGCGCACCCCTGTGAGGCTGGCTTTACCGCGGTCGCTGAGGAGAGAAAACCTGTTCTGGACGTGAAGAGTTTGGTGAGCTGTGGGTGTGCACTTCCCCCCCTCCCCGAACAGTCACAAATCCGTCCTGGTCCGGTCCCGGCTGCGGACTAACCTCTCTAGCACTGTTGGAGCGGACTGCGGTCCCTGCCACTATCTGACTGTAGCTAACACTAGCCTTCACTAAAACTCCGGACAGCCGCTCCTCTAACTCGGACACCCTGGCCTCCAAAGCTACCACTACACTTAACGCAACTACTATCATCTGTGAAGGAGGCAGGGTTCTGACTCGACATACGGCAAACTGAGCAGGACAGCGCGAAAGAGGCAGAAGTAGACGGGGTAGCCATGGCTAGGCTAGCGGGCTAAGCTAGCCAGCGAGCTACCGCGCTACGGAGGAGAGAGAGTGTGTAAAAACCACCTGTGATTAGCATAGTTGGACTGTTCCACGGCCCCCGCTAGTTGCCGTTAAATGGTACATTCCACTTTGCCTGGGCTAGTTCGAGCTAGTTCTGCGCAGTAGCGTGTGGGGAGTGGTCACTTCAGTCCTTTGTCCTGAGAATGTGCGTGCGTGAATATGAACGCGAGTGTACTGAATCATATTGACATTACTTGTAATATGTTTGTTGATGCACATAGTGAAGTTTGCATGCTATTTCGTAGTCAGTGCATCCACGAGGCGCCTTAGAACGTGTTTAGTTCATAGACATAGTTGTCCAAGATGGAGTCGCCCATGTAGCCCTGCCCTTGCAGTACATGTTTCAGTCCATAAAAGGGCAGCATTTCGACACTTTGAGCTGCCCAGTTTGTCATTTTCGCCATATTATTTTCACCTGTATATTATGTTCAAGACAAGTTGTTTATCCCTTTTATTATTATAACTTGCACATTGCTAAATACTTGTTGACCTTGATTTATTATTCATACGTTGATTTTAATTATTTTTCCCTTTTTGTTGTTTTTATAGAAACCACACGTAGCTACATACACATACTCTGGTTATTACCAACAACGAATGTAACTAATACAGTTCTGGAAATACAAAGCTGTGGATCCCTCCATCATCTCAAGTCTCCTTACCTTCTGACCGAGGACAGGAATATCTGGCTGTAACCCACCAGTCAACTACGCACGCACATTGTTCAGTTCAGAGAGAGAAGGGATTTAATCAGCGCAGAAGTGTTGGTTCAAGCGGTGGAAAGAATAGTCTCCGTGGAGATAATGGGCCAAATTAGATCTACAATCAGCTAGAGTGGACTCTACATCTACGTTTAATACGTAGATGTAGAGCTGATGTACAAAAACCAGTGTGGTTAAAACTATGATACATAGCCCAGCGTTGTCTCATGGATCATTGATATTTTTAGAAAAAGTAAAACTCTTTGGAGCCAGGCTTTAAAGCAGTTTAAACGAAGACCAAAGCTACATAGGAATCCTGTTTCCAAAGTGTCTTTTGGAGTCGCCATCCACCAGGGGGTGGTATTACAGCAATGTCAGCTCCATGAGGACCAAAGAGAAGGGCTTTCCTCGCCCACTGGCTCAGACAGTGATTTAAAAACAGATTTGTTGCTGATTCACAGTGAGCTGATGGGGGAGGGGTGATACTGTATGTGTGAATGAGAACAGAGGGAGGGGAGGGGGAGGGTCACACCAGGTCTGCAGCAAACTACATTTAGTGTTTTACTGAATAATGTGTGTAACACAACACTAACTCCTGTTTCTGTCTGCAGAGAAATGGACCCAGCTCAGCCTCTGAAGACTCCCCGCACACAGGGAAAGACATACAGCTGTGAGCAGTGTGGGAAAGGATTAACTACACCACGAAGTCTAAAGAATCACATAAGAATCCACACTGGAGAGAGGCCATACAGCTGTGAGCAGTGTGACAAGACCTTTACTCAGTCATCCAACCTCAAAGCACACATGATGATCCACACTGGAGAGAGGCCATACAGCTGTGAGCAGTGTGACAAGACCTTTACTCAGTCATCCAACCTCAAAGAACACATGATGATCCACACTGGAGAGAGGCCCTTTGAGTGCGGCCTGTGTGGACATGTGTTTACTCAGTCTACAAGTCTTAAACATCACATGAGAATCCACACTGGAGAGAGGCCATACAGCTGTGAGCAGTGTTACAAGACCTTTACTCAGTCATCCAGCCTCAAAGAACACATGAAGATACATGCTGGGCAAAAGGAATACAGCTGTGATGAGTGTGGGAAGTCATTTAATCAGCTCTCAGTTCTCACACGTCACAAGAGAGTCCATGATGGACTAAAGCCGTACGAGTGTGAGCAGTGTGGGAAAACATTCAGTCAGTCAGAGCATCTTGAATGTCACATGAGAATCCACACTGGAGAGAGGCCATACAGATGTGAGCAGTGTGAGAAGACCTTTACTCGGTCATCCAACCTCAAAGCACACATGATGATCCACACTGGAGAGAGGCCATACAGATGTGAGCAGTGTGACAAGACCTTTACTTACTCATCCAACCTCAAAGCACACATGATGATCCACACTGGAGAGAGGCCATACAGATGTGAGCAGTGTGAGAAGACCTTTAGTCAGTCATCCAACCTCAAAGAACACATGAAGATCCACACTGGAGAGAGGCCCTTTGAGTGTGGCCTGTGTGGACATGTGTTTACTCAGTCTGCAGGTCTTAAAAATCACATGAGAATCCACACTGGAGAGAGGCCATACAGCTGTGAGCAGTGTGACAAGACCTTTACTCAGTCATCCAGCCTCAAAGAACACATAAAGATACATGCTGGGCAAAAGGAATACAGCTGTGATGAGTGTGGGAAGTCATTTAATCAGCTCTCAGTTCTCACATATCACAAGAGAGTCCATGATGGACTAAAGCCGTACGAGTGTGATGAGTGTGGGAAAACATTCAGTTGGTCACAGCATCTTGAATGTCACATGAGAATCCACACTGGAGAGAGGCCATACAGATGTGAGCAGTGTGAGAAGACCTTTACTCAGTCATCCAGTCTCAAAACACACATGAGGATCCACACTGGAGAGAGGCCATACAGATGTGAGCAGTGTGAGAAGACCTTTACTTACTCATCCAACCTCAAAACACACATGAAGAGGCTCCACCCTGGAGAGAAACAGCTGTGATGAGTTTGGTCAGACCTTCAGATATTTTTAGATCAAATGTGCTTCATGACATGAACATGTCTGTGTCGTTCACAGAGACTTATCCAGTTCACTCTATTTCAAACTAATGTTTCACAAATGCTAATGTTTTTTTAGGGAGGTCATAGTTACATGTATGAAAACTTTTTTTTTCACAAATATGGAATTATATTTGTTTCACCTTCAGAAGTGCAGGACAAGAGTGTTGTGTGCGGCAGTGGAAATGTTACAAGCCCAGAATTCACATTTTGAAAAGAAAATATTAATTTGTCCAAAAAAATATTTGTTCTGCGCACTCTAAAAATGATCCTTTAAATAGTCTCATCATTCCCTTGTGCTGTTTTCCTGATGTGTTTTTTCATTCATGTTTGTGTCGTTCACAGAGACTTATTGAGTTGACTCTATTTCAAACTAATGTTTCAGACTTGCTGATGTTTTAGTGTTGATGGAATGTAAAGCTTTACACTTATTTTACACTTTTTAACCTCTTAACCCCACCTGAACCAACTAAATTTTTTTCACTTCGGCTTTACCCAAATCTAGAAGCTTCTTGACTGGAGCTTACAGCCTTTATATAGACCAGTGTAGCACCTCATTTGGAAGCTAAGACCTACAAAACTGATCTAAGACTTTGGTGCCACGTTGTCGTCACTTTTCCCCCATCATTTTTCAAGTCTTTGTAACTTTTTTGTTGCTTTTTCATTAAATTTTTCAGCGCCTTCATTTGTTCTTCATTATAAAACTGTTTTTAATAGAATAAAATCTTGTTTGTCAAAGAATTTCAATCAGAGTTTTGTACCATTTTGTTCTTTCCGCTATATTGTGAAATTCCGTCAGTGGACTATTCATTTTGAAAGCATTTTAGTTTAGTTTTAATTCTAGTCTTTGAATGAAAATGTGTTTAGTTTTACTCAAGATTTACCCAAACAACTGGTTATAGTTTTAGACGAGTTTTAGTGGAACAAATAACAAACCTTTAAAGAAGTGAATCAGTATAAAGATGAAACTCCTGAAAAATAAAGTAATGTGACAGTTTTAAACTAAGCAAATAGTTACATCACAATCCCATTTATTAAAGAAATAATAAAATAAAATATTAAATAAAATGAACTTCCTTTCCCCAGAGTCAGTTTTCTTTCTTTAAAATGATGTATAAATGTAGATGTTTGACCTTTAAAGTCGCTTCAGTTCTTGGACAGGCTGTTGTGCTCTTGGGCAGGACACAGGAGGACGATGCTGCAGGTTTAACCGCAGGGCTCCATCTTGTGGCCAACATAAGTGTAGTGATTATTTGTCAACAAAAAAAAGGGAACTCAAACTGAGACATAGGCAAACTTAGAATAAGTGCCGTGGGCGGCACGGTAGTACAGTGGTTAGCGCTCGTGCTTCACAGCTAGAAGGTCCAGGTTCGATTCCCACCAAGGCCGGGGGCTTTCTGTGTGGTTTGCATGTTCTCCCCGTGTCTGCGTAGGTTTCCTCCGGGTACTCCGGTTTCCCCTACCACTGAAAACATGTACAATAGGTCAGGATGAATGAGAGTGTATTTGAGAGTGCGCATGGGGGACGACGGATGGAAATTAGCCCAAGGCTACAATCCGGTGTGGCTTGTTCATTAACTTGCACTGTCCCTACCAAATAAACCAAACCAACCAACCAACTCAAATAAACACGCACCATGGATCTTGGTTTTACGCAACAGCAAAAATAAGTGCAAAGTCCAAACAACTTAAAGTTTCAAAAAAGGGTTTATTTCCAAATAAGAAACAGCAAGATAACGTATGCCAGGCCTACTTGCTGCCTCTCCTAATTTACTGGTAAAAAAAAAACATTAGCCCACCCAGGTGCGTGCTGAACTGTGTGCGGTACTCCCTTATATCCCCTAGGTGCGCAATGATAGAATAACCAAACAAAATTAAACAAAAAAGTAAACTAATTAGAATTAACTTAGCATATCAAAGAATATATTATAAAAAGAAAACCAAAAATAGTGTACTAAAAAATACACAACTCAAAATGTGTAACTTAGTTTTAACTTTAAACCAAAACTGACAAAATAGCTCCTACAATAAGCAATGCATTTTACACCATCGTCATAGAAAAAGAAAATATGGTTTAAAAAACAATTTACAATAAAAGGAGCTACAACATGTTTTATTTCCCAATATTTCAATAATAGTAATATATCAGCCACGTAATAAACGCTGTGTGTGAGTGACGTTTGCGGACGTTATTTAAAGCCGCCACAAGGGGTCAGTGTTGCTCTTTTGACATGCGTTCAGCCAATATTTCCACTTTTTGGCTTTTTTTTAAACAATAAATACGTGCACACACCAAAAGATAATTCAATTTTCCTCATCAAAGTCTCGCGGTGCGAAGAATAAATAATTCACAGGACGTCTGACCCACTTTTTGCTGTTATTTTTGAAGCATTTTTGACTCTAATTCAATCTCAGCTCATATTCTCCTATAACAACTTGTGCCCAGACTTTCTTAACAGTCCTTTTCTTCTTGAGCTCCTGTTTCAGCCACAGCCCAGAGAAGAGGGGGAAGTGAAGGAGACAAACAGTAGTTAAAGTTTGTGTTTCTGCAGGGGCCCCACATGCGAAAAAATAATGATACGATAAAATAATGATAAGAGTAGGATCTCCCCTAATCAGTATTTTTTTTCCATTTACAAAAAAAGGGAAAAAAAAAAAAGTATTTTTCAATATATATCACTGATAGCCTAAAATGAAAAAATAACTCTAAATATTAAATGGATTAAAAGTCAATGTGTGTGTGGAGGGAGGGGGCCTTTTTGATTTCTGCTCCCCTGCCCCCTGTCGCCTCTGCACGGCCCTGTCTCCTGACCTGTTTGAGGCTTAATCAGACCTGACAGTTCACACCTGAGGAAACCTGGGATTTTACTCCCAGGTTTAAACCAAAAGGAGTGAGGAAATATTCAGTTCAGAAGTCAAGGTGAGTGTCATTTTAAGTCAATAAAAAGAGCATATTTTCATGTTAAATCTGGCAAAGTGAAAGAATCTTTCTGAAGTTGGGAAAATTGGGAAATAATTGAGAAAAAATAAGCAATAAATGAGTCCAGGATAATAATCTAAATCTACATGGTTCTGTTGTTAAAAAAGATGTTTGCAAACACATCGCTTCAAAATGATTGTGATGTTAATTTTTGTGGATATCGCTCAGCCTTCTGTCTGCTCCTCCAGTCTGAATACGTGGTTTCATGAGTAAAGCACAAATCCTTCAAAACTCTTCTTCTGTCACTGACACCTCTTCCACTTCAGGAACACAACCTTTGGGCAATTGAATTTGCGGCTGGGCAGATAAAGGCCCAGTGTCTTCCTTTTAGCCGCTTTTATTTTTAGCTGCGCGTCACAAGATTGGGATGTGACCGGCTATTGTCCGCTCGGAGAGAACCCCCCCCCCTCCTCTCCGCCATGTCCTCGTCTTAGTTTACCTGCAGCCAAAGCAAATAACAACACATCTCCATGGCGACGGGCCGGTGGTGTCCCGCTACCGGCGGAGATAAAGAGGATGTTTTTGATACCATGTACTTTACTTGGTTTTCGATACCGATTCCTGAACGATACTTGTCAATATCGGGTTCAGAAATGTGTGAAAAATTGGGAGAAAATGTGGCAAAAATAAGGAAATGTGGCATAAATTGGGTAAAAAAATAAAATTGGGAACATATAAGTTAGACAAATGAGCAAAAGTGAGGAAAAAGAAAAAATGTGGGGGGGGGGTTGTTTTTTTCAGTTCCTGCTTTCGATACTTTGATTTTTTCCGATACCAGACTGATATCGTCTAACTGTGCCCAGCTCTAGTCATCACCAGCACTGTGGACGAGCCGACTGGTCCCCTTGGTACCAACCCCAAACATGTCCCATTACTTATAAATAACATTTTTATGGTTTTGTGGTTTTCAAGCAGCACAACGTAAAGTGAGGAATACCAAGTTAAAAATGTCAGGTTATTTTACAGCTTTATTTATTTAATGATTTATTGGTTTATTTGGTCGGGACAGTGCATGTTAATGAACATACATGAGTCTCATGCATGTAAACAAGCCACACCGGATTGTAGTCTTGGGCTAATTTCCATCCGTCGTCCCCCATGCGCACTCTCAAACACACTCTCATTCATCCTGGCCTATTGTACATGTTTTTAGTGGTAGGGGAAACCGGAGGAAACCTACACAGACACGGGGAGAACATGCAAACTCCACACAGAAAGTAAACCCGTCCAGGTGGGAATTGAACCCGGGAATTTAATTAATTTTAACACCACAACAAATGGGTTGGATTTTTGTTTACAAAGTGCCAGTCAGCATTATTTTTTGCTAAGTAATAGTAATGTTCATTATAGCATTGATATTAATTTTATTTTGTATTCTACAGTGCCTTGCGAAAGTACTAATACACCTTGAACTTTTGCACAGTTTGTCATGTTTACAACCCTAAACATAAAGATTTTATTTTTACACAGACAACTGTGAAGTGAAAGCAAAATGATACATGATTCTGTTATTTTACAAACAATAGAAAAGTGAAAAGTGGGGCGTGCATAAGTATTCAAACAGCATTTTCTGAGTGCATTAAATTGCCTTTATAACATTCCTAATGACTGCAGAAAGTTCACACCTTGCCCTAACCATTAAATAGAGGCCACCTGTGTGTAATCTAGCGGTAACTCGAGTCTCCAACTAGTCTCAGGATCTGTGGAGTTCATGCACTAAGTTTCCCTTCACTTTGACTCGCTGCTGCTGCCTCTGCTGACACTGTGACTGGGAGGTTAAAACAGCAGTTTCTTGATTTAGTTCCGCAACTCAAACGTTATGCAATCGCCAAACAGTTCCTCCCTCTTTGTTTAAAGTAAATGTCATTAAGTCCGGCTGCAGAGCGAGGGCAGAGGAGAGAAGAGACAAAGGTCCCTCACACGCTCGGACGTTTCCGTGACTGTTTCTGCCGCAGGATTTCAGAGTCGGATGTGAGGAGAAGCCGGCGGCGCTCGGAGGAGAGAAGGATGGGAGCGGGAGAGTCGACGCAACGAGCGACGGACGAGGATTCAGCTGAGGTTCTGTCCACCATCAGCGGTAAGAACTTCATACTCTTTAACTATAGAGGAGCTACAGGTGAATCGGGGGAAACATTTTTTTCCTCAATTTTTCTAGATTTTTGTCCCCATTTTTCAATTCCTTTTTGCCCAATTTTGTCTTATTCTTGCTCCCATTTTTTCTCGTTTTCCCAATTTTTTCCCATTCCATTTATTACTAATACTTTCCCATTTTTTTCAATTTTCCCCAATTTTTTACATAATCTCGATCATTTCCCTTATTTTCTCCCAATTTCCCCCGATTTTTCTCACATTTTAGTTTATTTGTAGAGCACAATTCATACACAAGGCAATTCAAAGTGCTTCACAGTTACATAAAATTACAAAAAAACAGATAAAATCAATCAATAAAACATCAACATAAAGTTAATCAATGACAGTAAAAGGCAAGAGTGCAGATAAAATACTTTCAGTTTTCATATGCACGGGTAAAAAGAGCTGTTTTCAGCCTGGATTTGAACATCGTCAGAGTTGAGGCCTGTCTCACATCCACTGTTCCAGATTTTAGCTGCATGAAACTGAAACGCAGCCTCACCGTGTTTATTATTGACTCTGGGAACCACCAGGAGACCCCTCCCTGAAGTTCTCAGGGCCCGAGATGGTTCATACGGCTCTAACATGTCAGAGATGGACTTTGGTGCTAAACCATGAAGAGACTTGTACACAAGCAGAGCTGTTTTAAATTCTATTCTCTGAGTGACAGGAAGCCAGTGCAGAGACCGGAGCACTGGACTAATGTGGTCGTATTTCCTGGTTCTTGTCAGGACTCGAGCAGCAGCGTTCTGGATGTTCTGCAGCTCTAACAGCTCGTTTAGAAAGGCCAGTGAGCAGCCGTTACAGTAGTCTAACCTGCTGGAGACAAATGCATGGATGAGTCTCTCTAAGTCTGGTTTTGACACTATTCCTCTGATCTTAGCAATGTTTTTCAGATGGCAAAATCTGGTTGAACTCACAAAGCACTTCTTTGTATATCTTAAAATGAACCTGGAGCTTTGACTTGCGCCATTTCCGTTCGGCTTTTCGGCACTCCCTTTTCTGTGCCCTGACCGAATCTTCACTTCTCCAAGGTGCCTTTTGTCTATTGTTAACCATTTTAACCTTAACAGGAGCAATAGTATCCAAAACATTTAAGACGCTTGATGTATCATCACAAGGCGCATTGAGTTGCCTTGTGTATGAAATGCGCGGTATAAATAAAATTGCCTTGCCTTGCCTATCAGAGTCCAACAGATTATCAACATTAGAACATGGGGGATTTTCAAATCTGATAATTTCCATAAACTGTGTCCCTGTTGTATCATTTATGTGTCTTCTTTGAATAACTCCAGGCCCAACCACTGGTTTGGGTGCAACAGACAAGTCAAAAAAGACACAAAAATGATCAGATAAAGCAACATCAACAACATTCACATTTGATATATTAACACCTTTTGTAATAACTAGATCTAGAGTTATTACTCTAGATCTTGTACATGTTCTGTTTTATTGTTCTAGACGACACATATTTCAGTATAGGAATCGGGAAAAGTATCGTTCAGGTATCGGTAAAGAAAACCAAGTATTGTTAAAGTACTGGTATCAGAAAAAATGTAACGGTGCCCAGCTCCAGTTGATTTAGATTTACTTCTGTCTCTTTTTTGTCGCTCTTCTGTTGCGTTTTCATCCATGTTTTTGTTGAATTTTGTTGATTTTTGTCACTTTTCCATCACTTTTTTGGTCACGTTATTGTTACTTTTTAGCGGCTTCTTTGTTGCATTTTCATCCTCGTGTTTGTTGCATTTTTGTCGCTATTTTGACACTTTTTTCAAGAAGTTTTTAGATTTGGGTAAAGCCAGACTGGAGAAAATGTGGCGGTGGTTAAGAGGTTAATCAGAGCACGTTTTAAGCCATTTATCTAAAGATTAGACAGAAATGAGTTTACTAATAATTCATCTGAAAACAAAATCTAAAGAGTGGAATAAAAAGCTCACTTGGAGAAAACGGCCTTGAAGTTTAGTCGATACCAAACCTGTGGGCATTTGTGAATAAACACAGACTAAATCTGGACTAAACGAGGCCAAAATAGAACAGAATAGAAGTTTAGTGTCTGTTGAAACGAGCTGTGAGCTGTGGATGTTTGGATCTAATCGTATCAAAAGTGTGGTAATAAGAAGAGGCTGACTGCTTTGAAAACACGTCCAAAAAATCTGCTGAATTCATTTAAAATGTGGAGAAAACGACTTGAGTGTGTGGCTTTTCTGATTCAGAGGGACAAAGACTGAAGCTTTTCCTCCTGCTGTATCTCGGCGGGGGGTCGTGGGTTCCACTCCTGGGCTCGTGGTGTTTTCTGGAGACGATTACGGCGTTTATAGATGTCAGTCTTTAGAAGTTTGTGTCTATAAAAGAGTCTAGACGCCTCTGCATCTGCATCGAAGGAGGAGTCGAGCTCTGCACAGAGAACAATGATAATGTCATATTAATACATATTCTTCCACACACGGACAAAGCACAATGAGCTCAAGAGGAAAAATACAATAGAATAGAAAAGCACAAGAAACTTTATTGTCTACCATAGAGTGATGGCAGGAATGTGCCTTTGGCTTGCTCACACAAATAGGGAAAATATAAGGGAACAATTGGGGAGAAAAGAAAAGGAAATATAGGGGAAAGATGAGGACAAAAAGTGAGGAAAAAATGGTAAATAGGGGGAAAATTGGAAAAATGTAGGATTTTTTTGTTGAAAATATGGGAAAATTAGGGGGAGAATGTGGGGGAAAAAATTGTTGAAACAAATTGAAAAAGTCGGGAAAAATAACGAGATATTCAAAATCCTCCAGACCTATTCCGACACGACAGATACAGTAGTAAATTTTTGCAGCAGAGCTTGGCCTCCCCCTCTCTCCCTCTCCCTCCCTCCCTCTCTCTCTACCCCCCTCTCTCTCTCTTCCCTCTCCCTCCTCTCTCTCTCTCTCTCTCTCTCTCTCTCTCTCTCTCTCTCTCTCTCTCTCTCTCTCTCTCCCCCCCTCTCTCTCTCCCCCTTCTCTCTCCCTCTCCATCCTCTCTCTCTCTCTGTCTCTCTCTCGGTTTCTATGTCTCGCTCTCTCTCTCTCTCCCCCTCTCTCTCTCTCCCCCTTCTCTCCTCTCTCTCTCTCTCTCTCCCCTCCCCTCCCTTCTCCCCCCTCTCTCTCCCCTCTCTCTCTCTCTCCCTCTCTCTCTACCCCCTCTCTCTCTCTCTCTCTCCCCTCCCTCTCTTCCTCTCCTCTTTCTCTGATCTTGTCTTTTCCAAACAAACTCACAGGAAGCTCGGGCTCGTCATTAAAGCGTCCTCCGCTCACACAAACACAAACATGTCCGTCGCTGCTGTAGATCTGAACCGAAACATCCACAGAGTCGTCGTCTCGTTACTAAACCTGACGCCGCGGAGGAAACGACGGGCCGGGACCAAAGGTCAGTCTGGAATATTCAACTTTTAGCTTTTGGAGCGACTAAAGTGGAGATGTTGCAGCACTGGAAAAAGAATCATCATCTCAAGGAAGAAATGACATAAGTCCACTTGAATAAAGAGATTAAATGTAAAGTTTCAGAAGGTTTGGTCTGGTCTTAGGCTCAGGCTTTAGCTTTCAAATGTGGCGTTACTCTGGCCTATAGGCTGTAACCTTTTAGATTTGGGTAAAGCTGAATTAGAGAAAATGTGCTGTGTTAAGGCGGGGGTAAGAGGTTAAATAGGTAAGTTTCTTATCCAGATCCATTCTTTGATTAGCCACTGCAGTAACAGCACTTTGGAGCTGCTCATTGGGGGAATGTTTTACTGATGGCAACAGTATGCTCCAAAATGTTACGCAGTGTGCCTTTAAGACCAACTGTTCCAAACTGTTCCCACATTTTCAAACCTTTTTCAAAAGCGATTTTTCCAAAATTTCCCAAACTTTCCAATTTTTTCTAAAATTTCCAATAAATTCCAACACTTTAAAACTGTTCCAAACCTTTTCCAAAAAATCCAAGATTTTTGTATAACTTTTAAAAACTTTTTCCAAAAATTTCCAAAATTCCCCAAATTTTCCACTGTTCCAGAACTTTCCAAACTGTTCCAAAACTTACCACAATTTTCAAAAAATTCCAAAAATCTATTCCCAAATGTTTTTTAATTTCCAAAAAATCCAAGACTTTTTACCACTTTTCCCCCAAAATTCCCAAACTTTCTAAAGTATTCCAAAACCTTCCCAAATTCTAAGTTTCCACGACTTTAAAACTGTTCTAAACTGTCTCCCACAAAGGAAATGCCCATATTTGGTTTACAGCGTCATCTCGGTCACAGCCTTTCGTGCTACACGTGGATACCAAACATGTCAGTATTTGTGAATGAATAAGCGTGGGGAAAGACCATGTTGGAGACACTTCCTGGATAAATATCTCAAAGTGACAAAACATCAGAGAATAAACATCGTTAAGAGAGTTTGGTCTGTTTTTTGTTTTCTTTTACTCTGACAGAGTTAAAACTATAAGACGTTAAAAAGAAACCGATATGTTTCTGTGTTAAGAACAGACTAATATCTTTAAATCTCATTGTGTTGTTGTTGGACATTGGTCTCATGGTTCGCCCTCTGAGTCACTCATTAATCTCGGACTGAGGAGACTTTGTCAGCAACAACATGCCGTCTCTGCCGCTCAAAGACGCACAAATCTACGAATAAAACCGGGAAATATCAGGACTTTACGAATGCAGATTTATTCTGGAGGAAATGTTCTGCTGCGTGGCTTCGTCTGAGAAAATCAGCCGCAGAAACCGGTCCACACAAACCGACAGAGGTGGGTCACTTCCAGTCAAAGTCTATGTTTTTGTGACTAAAACGAACTTAAAAGGACTTAATGAGGCTCAAACTGTGACTAAAATCTGCAGATGTTTCGGTCGACTCCTAAAATGTAAATAAAAAGTAAAAGACGGGACTAAAAGCATTTTGAGCTTCAGGGACACAGTTTGAAAGAGGCTCATAGGGCTGGGTGATAATGGCAGAAATTAATATCTAAATGATTTGGGGGATTTTCTCTAACAATGAGGAAGTGATATCATGCAAATAATGTGCTGCTATATTTACCTCATTATGTTGCTCAAAAAGATATAGTCTTGAACAGAGAAGAAAAAACACTTTCCACATTTCTTCTTTATTTTTACACTATATTTTTTCCTATTTTCTTCCCAATTTTACCCATATTTCCCATATATTTTACCAATTTCTTCCTGTGTTTTCCCCAATTTTTCCTCAACACTCCAGTTATTTTCAACCTAATTCCCCTATTTTCCCCCCAATTTTCCCTATATTTTACCAATCGTTTCCAGTTTTCCCCCTAATTTTCTTCCTATTTTTGATCAATTATTCTCTATTTATTCCCATATTTCCCCAATCCCCCACCATTTTTAAAACCCTTTTTCCCCTATATTTTCTATTTTTTCCCCCCATATTTCCCCCATTTTCCTCCCAATTTTCCCTCTATATTTTTTTTAATCAATTTCTATGTTTCCCCAATCCCCCACCATTTTTTAATCTATTTCCCCTATTTTTTTTCTAATTTCCCCCTATTTTCCTCCCCAATTATTCCCCTATTTTCCCTCTATATTTTACCAATCTTTTCCAGTTTTTCCCCTAACTCTCTCCCTATTTTTCCACCAATTTTCCCTATTAAAACCTGCTTTCTTCTGCTTTCTCCCTAATTTTTTTACCCATTTCCCCTCCCTGTATCGTCTTCACTGAGAGGACTTCTGGACTGTATGTTGATACAGCAGAGTCATTACTCCACCCTCTCTCTGCTGTTTGTTGTATTAGTGCAAACACATTCTAAAACCACAGCCTCCGCCCACACAGCGACGCAGAGAGAGCTCCACAACACCTCTGTCGTCTCCACACCGCGGGTTACAGACGGGAGAGGTGGATGTGGACGCATGAAGGGACAGGTTTCCGACATGGGACAGTGGATAGTCGGGATACGGGACACTCGCTTTGAGAGCGACATGAACAGCTTCGTGAGCATCTCTCTGGAGGAGATGAGGAGCTTCTACAGACTGTCCCAGAGCTGCCAGCGCCTGCACCGTGAGTTCGGGGAGATGTCCAGGACTGAAACTGATTTTAAATGAGTTCACAGAGGCTTTAGAGCGACGTTCAGGACTGAAACTGATTTTAAAATGAGTTCACAGAGGCTTTAGAGCGACGTTCGGGACTGAAACTGATTTTAAAATGAGTTCACACAGGCTTTAGAGCGACGTTCAGGACTGAAACTGATTTTTAAATGAGTTCACAGAGGCTTTAGAGCGACGTTCAGGACTGAAACTGATTTAAAATGAGTTCACAGAGTCTTTAGAGCGACGTTCAGGACTGAAACGGATTTAAAAATGAGTTCACACAGGCTTTAAAGGGACGTTCAGGACTGAAACTGATTTAAAATGAGTTCACAGAGTCTTTAGAGCGACGTTCAGGACTGAAACTGATTTAAAATTAGTTCACAGAGGCTTTAGAGCGACGTTCAGGACTGAAACTGATTTAAAATTAGTTCACAGAGGCTTTAGAGCGACGTTCAGGACTGAAACTGATTTAAAATGAGTTAACGTTACTAAAACTGTGACTGAAATCTGCAGATACTTCAGTCGACTCCTTAAAACTAAAGACATGTGAACTTCAGTGCCACAGTGGAACCCCTTAACCCTAACCTTAACCTTAACTGAGCACATGTTCTCAAATTTGGCTTTACCCAAATCTAAAATCTTCTTACAGCCTATAGGCCAGTGCCTCATTTGAAAGCTAAGACCTACAAAATGGACCTAAACTTTGTCGCCGCATTTCTGTCACATTTTCGCTGCAATGTTTGACACTTGTATGTGGCTTTTTTGTTGCTTTGTCGTGTTTTTGTTGCGTATACTTCGCTTTTTTGTCACGTTTGTTTACAGCCTATAGGCCAGGGCCTCATTTGAAAGCTAAGACTGATCGAAGTGGATTTTCTGTCACGTTTTTATCTTTTGTTTTCCTGTGCTTTTTTTGTGGCGTTTTGTCGTATTGTTTGTCACTATTTTGCCGTCTTTTCATTTTAATTTTCTTCTAGTTTTTGTTGCTATTTTGAGGCTTTTTTTCCCCAGAAGCTTTTCTTTGGGGAATCTGCTCGGTTAAGGCGGGGGTTAAGGGGTTAAAGTCACTGCCAAAGGAACTGAGAAGACTAAATCTCAGCCCTTTGATAAAAATAACCATCAGGTGCAGGTTTCAGCCTTTAGTGATGTGAAACTGTGGACATTTACGCTCTACTTAAAGGAACAGGCCACCGTTTTTCCATACTGAGATCTGTTCTTACCTGAGCTTAGACGAGTTGATGCGTACCTGTTTGGTCTTTACGCGTGCGCTCAGTCTCGCAAAAACACCAAAGATGTTGTTAGCATTTAGCCTCCTGTCCTCTATGGGGCCAAACAAGGGTGAAGTTAGAAGCGACCAAGCTCTTCCACATTTCCCCTGTTTAAATACAGTTCTAAGCGGATAAAAAGGGGAACTATATTGTAAGGCGTAATAATTAGGACATTCGCACAGAGAATTCTATAGGAGTGAAGATATTACTGTTTTCTCATTTCTAAGCAATACAATAACACAATTTTTAAAAAGCAACAAAAGGGCGACAAAAAAGTGGCAAAGCGTCCTTCAAAACCAGTGAGGGATTCTAGTAGAGTGCAGTCACTTCTCTTCTCATGCACCTGGTGTTATTCTTGTGCTGTTTTGGGTGTATTTAGTAAATATTTGCAGCTATGTTAATGTTTGCTGTTTCATTTTCTCCTAACAAGCCTTGTCAGATGAAGGTGTTTAAGTGGCAAAACTGGTAAAAGCAACAAAAAGTGACTAAATAAAAACCCCTCCGAAAACATGGCAAAAAAGAGACAAAAACATGAGACATATGATGACAACGCGCCAAAAAAAAGTTACTATCAGTTTTGTAAGTCTTGTCAAACTTACACAGAAAGCGCTAATGCTGATATGAGGATCGTAATCACCATAGAAACGGAGGACTAATCTCATTACAGGCGGCAGTTGCTCAATGTAACTTGTAATCTCACTTAGTTACTTTCAAAACCAAGTAATCCGTTACTTTCTCAAGGTAGCAGGCGAATGCTGCCCGTCATCATCAGTGCGAGATCTTGGTGAAAAATGAATGAAACGCTTGATCTTTGGGTTTCGCAGAAGCTTCGATTGAAACAAGGCCACAGTGAATGAGCTGGAATCAAAGCTAAAGGCGGAACAAGCACGCCTCATTTGAAAGCTAAGACCTACATAACTCATCTCATTGTCACTTTTTTTGTTGTTGAATTTTTGCAGCTTTTTTGCCACCTGTCTTGTTTTTCTCGCTCTTTTTGTTACATTGTTGTTTTTTGTTGCCTGTTTTGCGTTTTGTTTTTGTCGCTACTTTGACTGTTTCTCTCAAGAAGCGTTTAGATTTGGTTAAAGTCGAACTGGAGAAAATGTGCTGGGTTAAGTCGGGGGGTTAAGAGGTGCAGGATGGATTAGTTTTAATTGAGAGACAAAAGTTCCCATTCACTCTCTCTCTCTGTCTCTCTGACTTCGGCCCGTAATAACTCATTCTAAAAATAGCCTCCACACGGCCCAGAATAGACCAAAGTGTCAGTGAAACATTAAAATCTCCATCTCTGCCTTTACGACGGAGAGAGAGGAGTAAAGATGAAGGGAAGTGATCGCCATGCCTTAGACAAACAGGATGTAGCCGACGGTGCAGACCATCAGCTGTTCTATATTTACTTTACTTTACACTGGCATCACCTGAACCCGGACGCCACTGCAGCCTTTACCTCGCTACTAATACACCCATCATTTATCACATTGTAGTTACTTGTTTAGTTTTTAAATTAGGAAGGTATTAGTGGGAAAAGGTTCAAATTTCCTAACCTTTATTGCCCTTAATCATTACCCTGTAACATTAATTAGAATGTTAAAGGGTAATGATTAAGGTCAATGAATCAGGCAGGAATTGGATATTGAAGAATATCTTTATTTGTGAATGAATGAGCGCGGGAAAGACGAGGGAGCTCTGCCATGTTGGAGACGCAAAACTACAACACTTTACCAAAAAAAGAAAAGAAATGGTGAAAAAATGTGGAGGGAAAAGAAATCTGGGGAAATAAATAGAAAAAGTGGAAAAGGGTGAGGGGAAATGGGAAAAAAATAGGAACAAAAATAGTGAAAAAAGTGAAAACGTATTTCAAAAACTAGTAAAAATGGGATAAAATAAAATCGATTTTATTTTTTTAAAGCGTAAAAAAATGAGGGGAAATGGGGAAAAAATATTTTCAAAATGGGGATAAAGTAAAACACTGAAAAAATTGAGAAAAATTAGGAAAAAAAGAAAATTGGAAAAATGTAGATGGGAAAAATATTTTCTAAAACTTGGAAAAAAAATTAGAACATTTACAACAACAAAAAAATAACTAAATAAATGGCAACAAATATGGAGAAAAAAATATTTGAAATGTGACAATAATTCTCAAATAAACCCATGGAGAAATGTTGAATCAGTGCAATAAGACAACGGTGAAAGTTTTAAATGTGAAGCTGAAACCTGGACATTGAAAGCTGTCGTTTTGCTGCAGAGTTTTGGCGTCACTAAGTGCACATGTTTTTATGATGATGTCAGTCACATACTGTAAGTCACTCCTGATGCTCCTCACTCTTTCACAAGATCCAACAAACACAAGGTGAAGCAACAGGGATCAGTGAACAAAACCAAACAAAGACACAGGAGTTTCATTTCTTTTTTAAAATTCTCTATTCAGCTGCAGCTTCTCGAGTTATACCAGCCGTGTGTGAGGAAGTGAAAGTGGTGCATTCTGGGGGATTTCTGCAGGTTTTTTAAAGTGTGAACTTCAATAGAAAGAGGAAGTGCATCTTGTGAGGGTCAGGAGGTTGGTCAGGAGGTTGGTCAGGACGTCGTGATGGTCCGGTGCTTTTGTGGATGAAGAAAAGAAACAAAAACTGAAGGAGTTACAAACTAGAGCAGCTGCGCCCCTGATGGTCAGAACAGGTACTGCAGTCCCAGAGGAAGAGGTTTCAAACACGGCGCTTTACAGGAAGCAGCGATATATCGACTACAAGATAATATCGATATAGATGTTTGGAAGATCGAGTCTGTGCCCAATGTGGAGAAATGTGGACGGAAAAATGGGAAAAGTTGAATGAAAAAAAGAGAAAAAAAATGAGGTACAAATTTGGAAAGAAATTGACAAAAAAAAATGGAGAAAACATTAAAATCCAAAATGGGGAAAGAATTGTGAAAAAAAATAAGAAGAAAAAAATAGTAGGGGAGAGTGGGGTAAGATGAGCCACTCTTAAATTGGGAAAATAAAACATATTTAATTTTATGTCAGATTATGGATTGGGTTTTTACATGATTTGAACTTGCCAGACAAAAAAATGGGAAAAATTGGCTTTTTTAAACGAATAAGGTGTTTTCACAACTCCTCAAAGTGAATTTTTGGCTTGATACAAAAACAATCATCACAAAAAATACAAACACATGCAGGTCCCCCCCCCCCCCCCCCGATGTTGGTTGGTCATTTTGTTCAGTATTAAAGCAGTTTAAGCTTAGGCATTTTTTTTGGGGTAAAGAAACAATGAAGAACAAACTACAGATACGTTTATTCTTGGTGGTTCTGAGTCTAGCAGAGACAAACAAATTAAATAATATTACATGACATTATTTGGGGTTTACAGAAGCCCCAAAAGGTCATAGAATAAGATGTAAATGTCTATGAACCTAAAAAAATAATGTTTTAATTAAAAAAAAAAACAGAAAAAATGTCAAACTGAAAAAACAAAAAACAAACAGGATTTTTTTCCCCTGCAGGCCAAAAACATTATATATTTTTTCAGTTTGATTTTTTTTTTTTTTTTACTTAATCTGGAGGTTCAGCTTCCCGCTCCTGGGGTCAAATGAGCCAAAGTTTGTTTGAAGAGCAACATCTTTAAAACCGTATTTTAGTTTTGCAAACAATTAGAAAACATTTTGTATCTTTGTAAAAAAATGTTTTTACACAACAATTCCCAAAGCAAAAAGTGTCTCATCTTACCCCACTCTCACCTAATAATAAATGGGGAAGAAACGTTTTAAAAAAAATTGTGAAAAAGTTTAAATAAACCGGATCAAAAATGCACCAAAATCTCCAAACCTTTGCTCGATGTGAGTAAAACTGTGATCTCCCTCCCTCCCTCCCCTGTGCCATTGTCTGACAGATACTTCCTGTGATTACTGCAGTATTTGAAGTACTTCCTCCTCCCATTACTGCAGTATCATTATTGTCTGTGGTGCTTCCTCTGGTGTCTGCGTCTCGTCCTCTGAACCACCTGCTCACAGTCAAACCTGAGCCCGTCACACGTTTCCTCATGTTTCCTCACGCTCTCCCCTCGCAGTTTAAATCCAAGTGTTTTATCTGCCGTCGTGTTCCGGAGCTTCAGACGCTCAAACGAATCCGAGCGCAAACAGGAAAAGTCTCATTTCAGTCAGTCTACCCCCGGCTCCTGCACAAAGTCAAACTACTGCAGTAAGGAGGGTTTTGCAGGATCTGAATAATAGTAACTGGTTCCACTGTGAGTAAATCTTTAAACGAGAAAAGCTTCATATGACTCGTATAACAGATGTAGTTTGTGTTTCCTGGACTTTATTTTTCAGAAAGGTTACTTTTGTGGATTTTCTGGCATTTTTCCCCATCATTTCATGTTTAGTTTCTCATCATTTATTTCACGGCTGAAAAGGCTGCGTTCACGTGACTTCACGACATCCTAAAGAGCCTATAGTTTAAAACTGAGGCGGAGCAGCTGAAAATTCCATGGCGGTAACTATGGTAACCGTCAAAATGCAGATTTCTAGTCTTATTTTATTGCTAATTTCTCAGTAATGCCTGGGCCAATTCACATGAAACAAAAACTGTCCCAAAGTTCAAAGTCCTCTCTTCAGCTCATTTGAACTATGGTCTAATTATTTCCTCAAAGAAGTAGAGACAGTATTCAAAAACATGAGTGATGTTCCATCCATTTTCTTCCACTTGTCCGTTGCCGGGTCGTGGGGGCAGCTGTTGGAGCTGCACCAGCCCCTATAGCGCCCCCTGCAGGTGGTGGGTCCACAGAAGGACGGCCTCATGGTTCTAACCGGGCCTGTTGGTCTCTCCATAAGGGGCTTCTGAACCGCTCTTTGTCTGACCCGTCACCTAGGACCTGTTTGCCCTGAGAGACCCTACCAGGGGCACGAAGCCCCCGACAACAGAGCTCCAGGATCATTCAGGCTCAAACCCCTCCACCACGTTAAGGTGGCGGCTCCACCTTAACGTCTTTCTATTTTAAAATAGAAAGACAATTTTAAAGTGTTAACCATCCCGCCTTTGCTCTGCTCTGATCCCATCAGACCTCAGAAGCTAAGCAGGGAAGGGCCCGGTCGGGACTTGGATGGGAGACCGTTTGGTAACACCAGGAAGCCTAGTGAATGTAGTGAATGTAGTGAGTGGTTGGTGGTGGTCGGAGGGGCCGATAGCACAGACTGGTTGCCTCGCTTCCGTCAGTCTACCCCAGGGCAGCTGTGGCTACAATAGTCCCTTACTACCACCAAGTATGGCGTAAATGAATAATGCAATGTAAAGCGTCTTTGAGTGTGCAGAAAAGCGCTATATAAAACCGATGCATTATTATTAAACCGGTGTATGTTACATTTTTTTACACCAGTGCTTTAACGACACTTGTTTTACGACACTAGAACGACACTTTTTTCACTATACTAAAACATTTGTCGTGTCATTTATTGCTTAAAAGACGATTTCTGTTACATTTGAATCATTTATTTGAGCTGAAACAAGTCACTTCCTTTAACCTCTTAACCCTCGCATGAACCGACCACATTTTCTCCAGTTTGGCTTTACCCAAATCTAAAAGCTTCTTGGAAAAAAAAAAAAAGTGTCAACAAGTGTCAACAAAAACATGACCAAAAAAGCTATGAAAAATGTGACAAACGCAACAAAAAAAATCACAGAAAAGTGACAGCCACACGGCATTCCTCTTATCTATGTCCGTAATCTGCAGCAGAAGTGTCAAATTGAATTAAATGTCCCGTCTATATCTTTGCAACAACAACAACAACCGTGTGGCACTGATAGTTCCACGAGGGGAGGAGCTGTGGGCGTTCCTTTCGCCTTTTACGCACGCCCCTCCGCCTCCTCCTCCTCCTCCTCCGTGAGACCAGGGGCAGCGGCTCCGTCAGTCCGCCCCAGAGCTCCCGGGAGGCGGCTGGGGACCAGAGCTGTACACCCCGCTATCATGGCCCCGGACGCGGCTCCAGACGCGGCGCCGCCCGGGCTCCTCTCCTCCTCATCCTCCGCCGCACTGCGCGCGTTCGGATGAGGACCTGCAACTTGGACTTTTACGCACGGACGGCTCGGACATGGCGCTCAATCGCGTGTCGCTGCTGTGCCACGAAGTCACGCGGCTCTGGGTGCAGCTCAAGATGTGCACAGGTAAAGAATAAACAGAATAGAAAGTGAATACACGAGGGGGGAGTTTGGCCGCTGCTGCGCAAAGACGGAAGATGCTACGAACTTCTCATTCATTGTCGCGCGTAAACTTTTACTCCAATTTACTCCGATCCTAGCCACATAAAACTTTGTTATCAAAATGTGTACGTCATTTGGCACGTCGCACGGAGCTGTGTCAAAGCGTTATTTGTGAATGTGAAGTTGTCAGGACATTTTTAAAGTCCCGGTTGGAGATGCTGTTGTGGCGTCATGACGATGTTTTACGCACGGATTTGAGGAATGACTTTGTATCGTTTAGAAAACTACAGCAATGTTTTAATGACGTTCTGAATATTAATGAGGCTGCAGTCAGTAGTGGACACGAAGGAGATACCTCGGCTTAATCTAATGTTTCCACCTGTTTTAAAACGATAAATGCATAGCTTTGTTGCATTCAAAGGATTCAAACAAACAAAATGTACAGTATTGTGTCCCAACTTTCTGGATTAGAATATTGTGTGACCTGTTAACCCTAAATGAGCCCTGTGAACTTCGGTGTATGAGTGCAGGTGTGGCAAGTTCAAATTCCACTGGGCCGTTTTGATACCGGGTTTCGGCACCATCCCGTGCCCGTGTCCTCTCCTTTCCCCTGCCACTAAAAACATGTACAATAGTGTGTTTACCCGTGACGTCACTTTGTTTACATGACATGTTCAATTAGCGAGGTTAATTCCAACATGACCTCATGAAATGGATTCACTTACGGGAAGTCAGATTGTGAGATCGCCGCTTAACAAACTGGCATCCACGTCATATGGATCTTCATCAATAAACCTCTTAACCGAGCACGTTTTCTCCAGTTAAGCTTTACCTAAATCAAAAAGCTTATTGACTAGAGCTTACAGTGTACCAGAGCAACGCCTCATTGGAAAGCTCAGACCCACAAAACTGAACTTTTTTGTCGTTGTTGCCGCGTTTGTCTCATTTTTGAAATTTTTTTGTCACTGGTTTATTGTGTTAGTGATGCTTTTCCAGCAGTTTTTGTCACTATTTTGATGCTTTTTTTTAATCGAGAAACCTTGTGTTGTCCATAAGTGATCATCCATCTCCTCTTATTGAAGTGCACTGTATCTCCATCATCATCACTTCTGGTTTTGGACCACATTTCTGAGCAGCATGAATGATGTGTGAGTGAATGAATTATTGAGACAATGTCCCACTTTTAATGTAACCAAACCCATAGTGCCGTTTAAAGTGAATGAGAATAAGAAATGATCCATTAGGGTTTCTGCGAGACAGTAAAAGTATTAAATGCAAAACTAAGGCCTTAAATGTCATTGAAAAGCATTGAATGATGTGGGAGGGAAGACCTTTTTTTTAATGAATTCCTCAACATTAGTCAGTCTGTTAGAAACTAATCGCTGCCTGGTTTTGGTCGACGAAGGAAGTGTTTACAGGTGGACGGCTCTTCTGTAGCAAAGACTAACCAGGAATCTTTGAACATCTGTTATTACTTTACGTTTGGGCCCATTTACATGAAACAAAACCCACAAAGCCACATTTAATTCTCACACAAAGCGACTTCATGTCCGTGTTTACCTCGTTAATATACGGCGCTGTGTTTGAAACGGGAGCCGCTTCCTGCTCCGGTCGGCGGAGTCTGTGGAAACATGAGGAGCTGATTTGGTTACATGGAAACGCGACACGGCGACGGCGGCCGTTTGGAAAACAAACTACAGGTCTAGCAGGTCTTACAGCAGGTCTTACAGCAGGTCTTACAGCAGGTCTAGGTCTTACAGCAGGTCTTGTAGCAGGTCTTACAGCAGGTCTTACAGCAGGTCTTATAGCAGGTCTTACAGCGGGTCTTATAGCAGGTCTTATAGCAGGTCTTACAGCAGGTCTTACAGCAGGTCTTTACAGCAGGTCTTATAGCAGGTCTTATAGCAGGTCTTATAGCAGGTCTTACAGCAGGTCTTACAGCAGGTCTTACAGCAGGTCTTACAGCGGGTCTTTATAGCGGGTCTTTATAGCGGGTCTTTATAGCGGGTCTTTATAGCGGGTCTTTATAGCGGGTCTTATAGCGGGTCTTACAGCAGGTCTTACAGCAGGTCTTTATAGCAGGTCTTATAGCGGGTCTTTATAGCGGGTCTTTATAGCGGGTCTTTATAGCGGGTCTTTATAGCGGGTCTTTATAGCGGGTCTTTATAGCGGGTCTTATAGCGGGTCTTACAGCGGGTCTTACAGCAGGTCTTTATAGCGGGTCTTACAGCAGGTCTTACAGCAGGTCTTTATAGCGGGTCTTGTAGCGGTCTTGTAGCGGGTCTTACAGCAGGTCTTACAGCAGGTCTTACAGCGGGTCTTTATAGCGGGTCTTGTAGCGGGTCTTGTAGCGGGTCTTGTAGCGGGTCTTGTAGCAGGTCTTACAGCAGGTCTTACAGCGGGTCTTTATAGCGGGTCTTATAGCAGGTCTTACAGCAGGTCTTTATAGCGGGTCTTACAGCGGGTCTTGTAGCGGGTCTTGTAGCAGGTCTTACAGCAGGTCTTACAGCGGGTCTTTATAGCGGGTCTTATAGCAGGTCTTACAGCAGGTCTTTATAGCGGGTCTTGTAGCGGGTCTTGTAGCGGGTCTTGTAGCGGGTCTTACAGCAGGTCTTACAGCAGGTCTTACAGCAGGTCTTTATAGCGGGTCTTATAGCAGGTCTTACAGCAGGTCTTACAGCAGGTCTTACAGCGGGTCTTACAGCAGGTCTTACAGCAGGTCTTACAGCAGGTCTTTACAGCGGGTCTTTACAGCGGGTCTTTACAGCAGGTCTTACAGCGGGTCTTACAGCGGGTCTTACAGCGGTCTTACAGCGGGTCTTACAGCGGGTCTTACAGCGGGTCTTACAGCGGGTCTTACAGCAGGTCTATAGCAGGTCTTATAGCAGGTCTTACAGCAGGTCTTTATAGCAGGTCTTTATAGCAGGTCTTATAGCAGGTCTTACAGCAGGTCTTTACAGCGGGTCTTATAGCAGGTCTTTATAGCAGGTCTTACAGCAGGTCTTTACAGCGGGTCTTATAGCAGGTCTTATAGCAGGTCTTACAGCAGGTCTTACAGCGGGTCTTACAGCGGGTCTTTACAGCAGGTCTTACAGCAGGTCTTTACAGCGGGTCTTACAGCAGGTCTTTACAGCAGGTCTTTACAGCAGGTCTTTACAGCAGGTCTTTACAGCGGGTCTTATAGCAGGTCTTTACAGCGGGTCTTACAGCAGGTCTTTACAGCAGGTCTTTACAGCAGGTCTTTACAGCAGGTCTTTACAGCGGGTCTTATAGCAGGTCTTCTAGCAGGTCTTCTAGCAGGTCTTACAGCAGGTCTTACAGCTTGCCTCGCGCTCGTCTCCTCCTCGGTGCGTCGATGTAAAGAGCTCCAAAGTGGCTCCAGGACTCTGACTTTGTTTGGAGCTGAATGGAGCAGCAGCAGCTCATCACATGCTCCTCGTCCTGTCCGTGCGTGTCGTCACAAAAGACAAACACATTTCCTCTCTCCTCTTCCTGCGCAGCTTGTTTTCTCCTTAACTTACATTTTCCCCAATACCAGCACTTTAACGATACTTTGTTTTCAGTACCGATAACTGAACGATACCTAGACTTAAATCGCCTAGAACCAGAAAACAACAATAATAATGTGTGGAAGATCTGCAAATTTGCAATATCATGTTCATCTCCAATGTCAGGAAATTTGTGAGAAATTAGGAATAAAATGGGGGAAATTTGGGAGAAATTGAGGCAAAAACAGAGAAATTGGGGGGTACACCGACCTGTCCTTAACATCTGAGTTTTAAAATACAGCCCAAACTCTCTCTTTACGATATTTATTCTCTGACTTTTGTGGCTTTGAGCTGGAGATTTATCCAGGAAGTGACTCCAACATGTCTGTGTGGCTCCCTGGTCTTTCCCACGCTTCTTCATTCACTATACTGACATGTTTGGTATCCACGTGTAGCAGGAAAGGCTCTAACCGAGATGACACTGTAATCCAAATATGGGAATTTCCTTTGTGGGAGACAGTTAGGAAACGTTCTTTTTCCTTCCTCCCATCCTTCCTCCCTTCCTTCCTCCCTTCCTTCTTGGTCACAACATTTGGAAAGTGCTTTACAATATGTAATTTGATTTCCCCCAAATGGATCCAAGGCCAGACCATTATTTAGATTTCATTGTTAATAATATAGGGCTTTTTTTTTTTACTCATAAACCACCTTATTTTTATGTGAAAACACTGCACAGCGATGATATTCTGTGTATTCTGTGTCTCATGTTGTGCAGATTAGAGCTTGATATTTTAATCTGAGCTCACATGTGACTCCTCTGCTCCGGGGAGAGACAGAGACGTGGACAAAAACAGAGAAACAGAAAGCGAGAAAGGTCAAAGAAAATGTCTCATGTTTTCACAAATATGGCTTCATCATTGTTATTGAGAAAGTCCCCAAAAACATTAAAAGTATACATTTCTGCTCAGCCACGTGTTAGTCCTGTAGTTGTAGACAGTAGAGTGTTGTTCCAGATGATGATGCCATTCTGTGTCTATACAACGCTCCAAACAATGAACAAACACGAGACTCCAGCGCTGGCCGAGTCCTGCACAAAATCACATCTTTATAAGTCGACTCAAACTCAAAGATATCAGACCTTCATTTGTGCCAGCGGGGTGAATGTTCCCTCACTTCATGTTATTGTGAGTACAATAACATGAAGTGCAAAAATACTCCTTCCACTGGCAGATTTGTTACTTGTCAAGTCAAAAGAACTCACAGAAGAGTGACGTAAACAAGACGAAAACGTGAGAAAATGTGACAAACGTGACACAAATGCAAAAAAAAATAAAAAATACAAGAGATAAATGTGACATAAATGTGGCGACAACACAACAACAAAAAAACAAGCTTTCATTTTGTAGGTCTTGGCTTCAAATGAGTAGTTACTCTGGCCTGTAGGCTGTAAGACCCAAACATTACAAAAATGTGAGAAACGTGTGAGAAAAAAATGTTTTTTAGGTCTTTAGGCTGTAAACTCTCCAGTCAAGATTTTAGATTTGGGTAAAGACGAACTGGAGAAAATGTGCTCCGCTAACCTCATTAAAGGGATATTTCAGGATTTTTGACATTGGGCCTCATTTCCTAGTTATCCAGAGTGTTGTTGATGTCTGGAGATATTTTTTTCTTAAATTCATGCAGTTCTTATATTTGAAGAGTCTAGTGGCGCTAGGCTAGGGCAAGGCTAAAGCATTTCTATGGTATCAGTTAGCCTGCATTAAAAACAGTGTGACCCACTCCACAGTGCACCTGAGGTAAATCACTTATAACACCAGACTAACCATATAAATGTCTGTGTTAATAGAATCATGTTTGAAATATAACTGACCTTGTATCACATGAATTACTGCATTTTGAGGGACTATTTTCTTGCAGATCACTCCGCCGCTGCGTTAGCTTACAGCCACGAAGCTGATGCTGCTCAAATATACGTTATTTTAAATGATTCTATTAACACAGACATTTATATGGTTAGTCTGGTGTTATAAGTGATTTACCTCAGGTGCACTGTGGAGTGGGTCAGACTGTTTTTAATGCAGGCTAACTGATACCATAGAAATGCTTTAGCCTAGCATTAGCCTAGCGCCACTAGACTCTTCAAATATAAGAACTGCATGAATTTAAGAAAAAATATCTCCAGACATCAACAACACTCTGGATAACTAGGAAATGAGGCCCAATGTCAAAAATCCTGAACTATCCCTTTAAGCTCCATAACTCTGCAAGAAAATAAAGAGACATCAAACAAAACCTGTCTCAAGTGTCCTTGGTTTAGTCCCGGGTTAGTCCGGACTAAACCGAGCCTCGGCGTCTCCGAGTCTGTCACCTGTCGACTCCAGCTGCAGCTCCGGGGCTCTGTCTCCGGGCCGGTCTCCCCCAGACTCGGGGCACGGTTCTGGGGCGTCGGATATCACAGAGTGGCCCTGGGCTGGAGCCGACGACAGCTGTGAGGGAGAACACGAGCCCCACTCACTTCAGTCTCTGGTTCAGGACAGAGGTCTCTGTTGGAGACGTTGCAGGGGGATAGGGGAAACATTTAAATGTAGAGATATTTTAAACTTTTCCAAACTTAAAACTAAGATGTTATGAGAGAAAACGAGCTGAAAAGTGAATTAAAGCTTGTTCCATTGGCTCTTATTTAATGACAGTCCAAACCTGCTGAAATCGTCTTAATTCAAGCACTTTTTTTAGCCATTCATTTCAGAAAAGATGCCATTTCCCCCCAGCGTTAGTATCAAAATCTCCTCGTCATTCCACTGTTTCATGGTTTGCAAGTCTTTCTAAATATAATACACTCAGATTCGAGTCGTCTGCGTTAAAGTGGCTTTTAAAGAGCGACACATTTGCTGCAGTTCCATCTGTCGTGGTGGAGATCTGGGTCACGTGAGATTAAGTCCACTGTGACGGAATTCCTTTGTTCATGAACGTCTAAATTATCATCCGCTCCTAATCTCTCGTATCTCTCGACTGCAAATACTGCAAATACTGCACTTTTATAGGACGCTGTGATCCTTACATCAGTCACATCAATGTGGAGATGGGCAATATATCGTCCACAACAGCCATTCCCAAAGTCCGGAACATCGCGGCCCCCCTTGTCGATCCGAAATTCTCTCGGGGCCCCCCAATAGTAAATAATTTATCCTATTCATTGGAATTTTCATATTGTTTTACAGCTAAAATTACATAAAAAGCAATATCTAGCAATGAGTGGAGTTTAAAACTGGTTTCAAGTAATACATTTTAGCGAATAAATGTATTTTTCCTTTTAAAGTATATATTTTTTCAATGTACTTGTTTTCTAGACAAGCTTTTTGGGGCCCCCCTATAGTATCTCCAAGGCCCCCACTTTGGGAACCACTGGTCTACAAGATCATATCGAAACTGCTGTTTGGAAGAAATGCTCATTTACACGAGTTTATGTCCAATGTCAAGAAATGTGGGAAAAATAGGAGGAAAATGAGGGGGAAATGGGCAAGAATAGGGGGAAAAAATTGGCAAAAAATTGAAGGAAAATAAGATATTTCTTTTGGAAAATATAGGGGGAAAATGTGAGAAAATAAGGGAAAATATAGGGGGGAGGGGAAATAAAGCAAAAATGGGGGAAAATAAGGAAAAATATTTCTGAAAATGGGGGGGATAGGGAAAAAAAGAAATTGGGATAATATAGGGGACAAAATTAGTAAAAAAAAAAAAAGGCAAATATGGGGGAAAATTGGGGGGAATCAGAACAATATAGGGAAAAATAAAATATTGTAACTTAAAGCTGCAAGCAATACAGGCCCTCCCCCCGATTTGCAACTCCCTCCCTGGTGACCTCCTCTTCTCGCTCCCACCTCGGCCTCACTCTCACCCCTGGTCCCATAACCACCCTCAGCCTCACGAACCTCCCTGTCCACAGTCACACATAAAGTCATAACTGTCTCGTCATGTTTAAGTCAAAGAGATGATTTGTTTCTAGACTCTGTTGTTCGTGAGCGAGACCGGACATTTCCCTGCTCTGAGATTCCAGGGGAAACGTTCGGGTGTTTCCTGCAGGTCGGGCACATGACGAGGAGCCGGAGCAGACGGTATCGGAGCAGATTAAAGGCTTATGTGTGACACGGAGTCGAGCGGGTTTAGTCTGGTCTGGACTCTCACCGCGGACACGGGAGCTGAGAGGGAACACGGGGGTCAGGCTTTTAGAGAGAAAGACGAGGCGATGTTGGAGCGACTTCCTCTCAAAACGTCAGAGAATAAACGGCGTAAAGAGAGAGTTTAAGTCTTGTTTTGGTGCTGACTCTGTGGTGTGAATGAGGTCGTGTGATGTTTGACTCCACAGTGTGAGAAAGAACAACACGGCCAAGGTCAGATAAACCCGCTCTGCCACAGACCACACTATCAGTCATTTACTCACGGAAGCCAAGGTTTTCACGCCTACTCTCCACTTTCAAAGGAGTCACTTTGGGGGAGTGGAATTAAACACAGGGTGATGAAATAAAAAGAAAATTACTCGCCAATGCATTTCCCCGTCATTCGTAACATGACTTAACACATCTTAAAACCTCTTGCCTGAACCGAGCACATTATCTCCAGTTTGGCTTGACCCAAATCTAAACGCATCTCGACTATAGGCCAGTGCAACGCCTGATTTGAAAGCTTAGACCCTCAACACTGATCTGAATTTATCTTTTTCCTCACGTTGTTGCCGTGTCACTTTTTTTCACACTCTTTTTTTTTTTTTTTAAATCTCTTGTCACATTTTGACGCTTTTTTGTTGTGTTTTCATTCTCGTTTTTTTATTGCTATTTTAAGGACGGCATCATGCGAGAAAATAGGGGAAATTGGGAAAATGTAGGGAAAGAAATAAGGCAAAAATGGGGGGAAATAAGGGAAAAGATTTGGGAAACAAAGAGAAAAATTGCCAAAATATACCAAAAAAGTGGGAAAATCTAGGAGAAAAACTTAATTTAAAAAATTTGGAAAATATAGGGGGGAAAATTGTAAAAAAAGAGAAACGTTTTGGATTTTTTTATTGTAACTTAAAGCTACAAGCAATACAGGCTGTGTTTTTTCTTGCTATTTTAGAGATGGCGTCATGCGGTGACGTGTAAACAAGAGGCAACCTCCCTTTCTCTTGGAAGAGCTGTGATTTTTGCCTTTTTCTGCAAACTACATTTGTGGTTTCTGTTCCACATTGTTTCACTGGATGCCTTTGCCGTGTTTTTGTGGAGGTGATTTTTTATTTATTTTTTACTTTGAGAGTTCATAATGGTCCTGAAGAAGCAGCTTTTTAAAAGTAAACAAACCGCTAGCTGCACATTTCTCCTTCTGAAACACTGAAGAGGCACCGAGAGCCTCCACACCTGCAGCACAGAGGAGGCGTCACAAGAGGAAATACAGGAAACAAAAAGGGGGAGGTATGGGAGGTGAAAGAGATTGTAAATCTCAATGAGTTTTTACCTCCTGGTTAAATAAAAATTAAAAATAAAGTATCCGGGCAAGACTCACAGCTAAGCCACACATGCCTTCTATTGTTCTGGCTAATGCTCACTATAGAATAAAACACATTAACTATACTCTTCAGAAAATGGGAAGAGCAGGAGGAAGAGGAAGGAGGAGCTGACCAGTGCAGGACACCACGCTCTGAAACTGGGACAAACCCACGAGGCGCTGCACCGTTTCAGAGGATCAGAGGAGACTGAAGGCAGACACGTTACTACGGTTTCTCTAAAAACATGCGGCTCAGGTCGGCCCACAGCGGCTCAGGACTAACGCCTGAACACAGTTTCACAATGACAAATAAAGCACTCGCTTAACGCTGTTTTCAAGAAGCTTAGATTTGGGTAATGCCAAACTGGAGACGATCAGCTCAGGTGGATGTTAGTTGGTTAATAGGGTCCTTATGTTATGTTTTTGGCCAAAAGAAATTTCTCGAACGCCATTCACCCTCAATTCATGGAGTTTGTAACGGAGCGAGTCCTTTCGTGATGTTGTGTAAGAATCACTGTTTTCTCTCGCGCTTGCGCTCAAAAAGACGTTTAGTCACTTTGAAAGAATTCGGTCTGTGTTGAGAAAAAGGCGGTCGTTTCCTTCACGAGAAGTGGCTCACTGTCGGAGCAGAAACACTTCCATTATGTGATTTGGAATTCGGAAACTTTTGGAAACTTGACTCGTTGTCCGGTTACAGCGCTATACGTACCACAGTTTGAAAATCCCTGCTGCAGATTGCCCAAAAAACGTCCGCCCAGAGACATTTGAGTGCACCATTAGTTTGACCATTACGGTAGAAAGTCGTTTATATTGGATTAAAGGCAGTGTTAAATCTGCTTTTGTTGAAACGTGGCCAGCGTTTGACCGTTAATTGTTGATTGCTCTGTGAGGAAACCGCTTGTGCCTCTGCAGTCGGACCGTTTGACCCACATTTTATCCCGTGGGAAACGTGGAGCTGAAGTGGACACATTCGGGACGTGAATGGAGTTTGAGGCTCGGACAGAGGAGAGGGTTTGGGGCGACCCGGAGCGTGCAGAAGAATGCGCCCCTCCTCCACTCGCTCATTCACACTTTTCATCCCGAGCCCCATTGACAACGTCCCACTGTAGCCAATGTCCCGAACTCTTAAACACTTAATCCGACCTCCGCCAAGGCACTGTCCCCATCTCGTAGGGGAAACACATGATAAAGTGCCTAAAGTTGGACGTCAATCAGGGGAAGTACGACTAACCTTTTATGGCATCGAGAGGTTTGAGCTTCTGTGTTGCAGTTTTATCATGTTTTTATTGCTTTGTTGTAGGGCTGAGCAATCAATCGAATTTTAATCTAATCACAATCTTTAATAAAGGTCGATCTCGATAATCGCGTGGTGTGTTTTAATCGACGTCCAGTCCTGTCGCATTCTGGGGGAAAAAAAAAAATCTGGTCGCTGTGATGCTGCAGCGCCTGTCAGGTCAATCCCAGGGAATACTCGGGCCAAACAAACAGGAAGCCACGCGCTAATGCATGGATCTATTAGGATGCAAGAGAGGAGAGGATCTGGTGAATTTAAGCGGCTACAAACTCGTCTAATGGACAAAACGGAGACAAAAGTTTACCTTCGAAGAGGAAAACTATCGTATGTATTTGGACTATGATTTTTTGAGGATGGATTAGCTTTTATAAATGCGCTGTTTACTAGTATTTCTTTATGTACATATTAAAGGGATATTTCAGGATTTTTGACATTGGGCCTCATTTCCTAGTTATCCAGAGTGTTGTTGATGTCTGGAGATATTTTTTTCTTAAATTCATGCAGTTCTTATATTTGAAGAGTCTAGTGGCGCTAGGCTAATGCTAGGCTAGTGCATGTCTATGGTATCAGTTAGCCTGCATTAAAAACAGTGCCACTCCACAGTGCACCTGAGGTAAATCACTTATAACACCAGACTAACCATATAAATGTCTGTGTTAATAGAATCATTTAAAATAACTTATATTTGAGCAGCATCAGCTTCGTGGCTGTAAGCTAACGCAGCGGCGGAGTGATCTGCGAGAAAATAGTCCCTCAAAATGCGGTAATTCATGTGATACAAGGTCAGTTATATTTCAAACATTATTCTATGAACACAGACATTTATATGGTTAGTCTGGTGTTATAAGTGATTTACCTCAGGTGCACTGTGGAGTGGGTCAGACTGTTTTAATGCAGGCTAACTGATACCATAGACAGGCACTAGCCTTGCCCTAGCCTAGCGCCACTAGACTCTTCAAATATAAGAACTGCATGAATTTAAGAAAAAAATATCTCCAGACATCAACAACACTCTGGATAACTAGGAAATGAGGCCCAATGTCAAAAATCCTGAAATATCCCTTTAAGTTGTTGTCTGCTTCTGACATTCTTCAAACATTCCACTTTTGCAGATGTTTGTGTGGTGTGTGTTGTGTTGTGTTGTGTGTGGTGTGGGGCAGGTGATGTTGGGGACATGGGGATGTTTTACTGTGAGGCTATACGTGTGGACTTTGTTTTTGCCGCAGTTTTCAGTCCGGCATCTGTTTACTTGCTAGTCCAGGAAAGGCCACCAAAATGTGTCAAAAAAGCAATGATGAAGCTTAGATGAGTTTTGTAGGTCTTAGCTTTCAAATGAGGCGTTACCCTGGCCTATAGGCTGTAAGCTCCAGTCGAGAAGCTTTTAGATTTGGGTAAAACTGAACTGGAGATAATGTGCTCAGTGAAGGCTTAAGGTTAAACACTGGTGTAAACATTATCTTCGACATGTTTAAAGTGAACGAACACAGACTAAACCACTTCAGATTTACTGCTAAAGCTTTGGGCTAAATTAAACTCTATCTGCTTTGTTAATGGATAAAAACAGAAACGTCCACATCATTCAAAATAAAATATGTTCAAGTCAGAAATTGACCTTTTGGAAAGAAAACTCCAGGTTTAGTCGAAGACAGAAAAGTTGTACTCGGAAAACGCTGAACCTGATCTGACTCCGTCTCAAACTCCATTTTTAATCAACGGCTCCTCCTGTACAGAGCCTTTAGATTTACTTTAGACTTCAGATCTGATTCTTTATTATATTAATATCTGTATGTTAGTCCAGATGAAGGTTTATGTGTAACAGTCGTCTGTACGTTGTTTTCCAGATGACCTGCTGCAGGCTGAAGAGTCTCCTCTCTGTGCGGCTCAGATCGGGACCGAGCTGGAGAAACGGTTCGCCTTCCTTCCAGGTAACTCCTGCTCACGTCTCTGAGCGGCAACAACACTTCAGTGACGTCAGCATTCATCCATGAGCGTTAAAATTAGGGGCAGGAATCGGTTCAAATAAATTTACTAATTGATGCAAATCTGACAGAAAATAATTGCGATTATTCACATAAGCACTTTTCAAACTATAAAGGTTATTAATGTGATGTCATAACATGGCGGTTCCACAGTCTGTAATGTTAATCAATGATTTAAAAAGTGCAGACCCTCGATAAAAATATGAGTTATTGATTTAAGTTACACTTAACTTACATTTAAACATATTTATTTATAGGCTAAGCCTTAAAAATACAAATGCTTGAATCTCTATTAGAGCCACATGACCAGCAGATCTGCTCCCAGTTTCCCGTTGTTGTTGTTGTTGTTCTTCTTCTTCTTCTTCTCTTCCTCTCTCCTCATGAACCTGTGCAGTCACTCGTTCAGTCAGATGCGTGCGGACGACACAGGAGCCATTTTAGCGCCAGTTTCTCGCCTTGTCTCCTTTGTGGTTTGCTTTGTTGCTAATTTTCCCAGCCTTAGTTAAAATATCAATAGTAAATGTGCCTTTATGTCGGGAGGTCCGGGGGTCCTGGTATTATAGTTGTATAATACCAATTTAATGTAGAATAATGTCATGAATAAATAAACAGTTGTTATTCCATTGTTTAAAGTAGATTAATTTTCGGTCACTACAAATACAGCAGTTAGTATAGTCGTCATGTGATCAGCCCCCCTCCCCCCCCCCCCCCCCTCTGTTTCCTCGAGGCACAAACCTGAGCCCTAGTCTGTAATTTGATAACTCCGCCCCTGCTCCGTCTGAACTTTGGCGCTCTGATGTTTTTAGTCTAAACATGTGTGGATGATGTTTCATTCCCGCGGTTGTGCAGGTACAAGCCGCTCTTCTTCTTCTTGGCCTAATTGTGCAGATAATTACCACGTAAAAGGCCGTACAAGTCGTAGTTTTGGCGTTAACCAGGACAGTCGTGAACCCGGCTCTTGTGGTTTAAAACAAATGAAGAGCGAGGACAGAGCTGTTGCGTAACGCCCGACACGTGACAGGTGAGATCATGTAAAACACACGGAGAGAAACCATCACGGTTTGTTGGGGATTAAGTCACGTTAATCTGACACAGATTCAGCTCAGAGATTCAAGTAAAAAAATAAATCAAACTCTGTCTTTCCAATGTTTATTTTATAACATTCCCTGGTCTTTTGGGAAATTTTCTCCAACATAAATTAGGAAAAAAAATTGAAAAATAATTGTGGGTAAAGAGGAAAAAAAATTAGTAAAATATTGGGGGAAAATTAGGGAAAAAATGGAGAAATTAGGGGAAAAAAGGGAAAAAAATTGGGGGGGAAATTGGCAAAAATAGGGAGAAAAAGTAGAAAAAAATTGAGGAAAATTGGGGCAATTTGGAAAAAAATTAGGAACAAATGGGGAAAAAATTTGAGGAAAATTAGGGAAACATTAGGCAAAAATTAGGAGTGAAATTGGGAAATTAGAAAAACATTGGGGAAAATTAGGGAAGAATTGAGAAAAAATAAGGAGAGAAATTTGGGGGAAAAGATTATTATTTTTTTTTAGAAAATGATGAATAATATGTAAAATGTTTTTAGTTCTGTCTTATGATCTTCTATGTAAATGTTTTGCAGCACATTTTTACATATTCTTTTTCATCTTTGTTATCGAGAAGACCTTCCTACTCTGGTCAGACTGGTTCCAGATCTCGTCAGTGAAAGTCCTCTCCTCCTCCTCCTCCTCCTCCTCCTCCTCCTCCTCCTCCTCCTCCTCCTCCTCCTCCTCCTCCTCCTCCTCTTCTTTCTCGACCCAGATCTGCTTCATTCAAACTCTCACAAAAATCCTCCGGGCTGTTTGTAAACAACAGGAGGCTAACGCTAACGGCTAACCCTGCGTTTCCATGACACGAGGAAACGGGACTGAATTATTCAGCTCCGTTTGAAACTTTACACGGTTACGTCACACGCTGCAGGGGAACGGGAGGAACAATGCAAATGTGCAGATATCAGTTTGAAACTTTCCCTGTATATTCCTGACAGAAATATGAGGAGAAAATGGATGGCAAGTTTTCTCTCATTTCATTTCAACAAAAAAATGTCCCAAAATAGCTAAGATTTTCAGTGATTATTTGAGTTCTTAACCTGCTCACCTGCAGCGCCTCGCCTTAGTGGGGATTTGGGGAAAATGAGAAAAAAAATGGGAAAAAGTTGTGGGGAAATGAGGAAAAAACTGAGGGAAAATTTGGGAAATAAATGGGGGGAAATTAGGTAAGAATTGGGGGAGAATGACGAAAAAACTAGGGAAACATTTAAAAAAAACAGGAAGAATAAAGAAAAAATGGGGAGAAAAAATCGAATAATTAGGGAAAAAATGGGGTAACGTTTAGAAGAAACTGGAGGAAAATTAGGAAAAAAATTGTGGCGAAATCAGGAAAAAATTGGGGGAAATTAGGAAAGAAATTGGGGGAAAAGCCTCTTACCTTACTGCTTACTTAACCCCATGTCTTTGTTTTCAGGAGGTCGATGCCCGAGCGGTGGACCCATCATCATCTTCCCGGAGTTTCCCGACTTCCACGAGATTCGGGACGACGAGCTTCACGATGTACTCGCCTACCTCACCAGCATCCCCAGGTACGAACACGACCGCTGCAGAAGGGGGCGCTCACGTCAACGCTCACGACATAAATGCATCTTCTATGAGCTCGGAGTGAGAAAAGGCTTTAATATTGGTCTGATTCATTCAACACCTCCTGTGTAATGGTGTATGTGTCCAGCAGAGGGCAGCACTGCACCAGAGTTCACCTCAAGGACAGATCATTACATTATAATCTGGACTGTGACAAACCTCTCAGTAAATCATCCTGTTCTCCGTCTGATTGATTTTAGGACAAATTAACAGAGGATTAACTTTATTCTAAATCCTAAAGTGATTTATAAACCTGGTCCTGAGATCCAGTTTCAGGAGACGAAGATCTGCAGATTTACAACGTCCACTTCATCCCCAATGTCAAGAAATGTGGGGGAAAAGGGGGACAATATTAAAGGAATAAATAGAGGAAAAATATGGTGGAAAAAATAAGCAGAAAAATGGAAATACATGGGTATAATGGAGGGAATGTAGAAGACAAAATAGAGAATAATTGGGAGGAAACAATGGGGATTATTCTTTTAAAATAATAGTTGGGAAACATTACTGTAGGGTATACATGGGGGGGAAATTTAGAGAAAAATATGAGAAAAAATTGGGGGAAAATAGAAAACTAAAGGGAAAACAATAGGGGAGAAATTGGAAGAAAACAGAAGAAAAAATGGGGGAAAATAGAGAAAGAATTGGGGGAAAATAAGGGGGGGGGAAATGGAGGAGAAATTTAGAAATAGAGGAAAATCAGGGAAATTGAAATATATGGGAAACATTGGGGAAAAGGTAGGAGACAAAATAGAAGCAATATTGGGGGAAACAATTGGGGAACAATTTGGAAAAAATTTAAACAATGGAGGTCACAGATCCCATTTTCCACCATTCTTGAAAATGGGAGATAAATGAGGAAAAAATAGAAAAAAATTGGGAAAAATAAACTAAAGAGGAAAAATAGAGAAAGAATAGGGGAAAACATTGGAAAATATTGGGGGAAAATAGGGAAAGAATAGGGGGGGAAAGGAAAGTAATAGGGAAACAATGGGGAACAATACAGAAAGAATAGGGAAAGAATAGGGGAAAACAGAGAAGGAATAGGGAAAAATAGGGAAATAAATGGGAAGTCTGTTCAGGAGGATAATTCTCATTCTGAGCGAAAAAGTGCTGTAAATGTTTTCCTGCTGGTTTGCTTCATCACGTAATAAGCATGTTCATGGTTTGTTCATGAACATGCACCGTCTCCACCGAATAATCTAATCTTGGTTATGGACTAAGACCCAAAACACTGCCATATAGATTTTCATCAGCCCTTTACTCCCGTCCTTCCTTCCATCTCTCTGTCCCGCGTCCCCCGCGTCCCCCGCGTCTCAATGGCGTCCATGGCTACATCTCCCCCCTCTCTCTTTTTCCTCACGCGACAGCCCCCCGTCCTCCCCATTGGAGCGCTCGGAGCAGCAGCTCGGGGGGGGCCGCGGCGCCATTGGCCCGCTGTAAACGCCACAGAGGAGAGAATGTGCAGACGATGCGGCGGAAGGACGACAAAGCTGCAGAAAGGTGAAGCTCTGGAGCGGAAAGACTCGCTGCTCGGGACGTAAACCTCCCAGTCCTTTCTGCAGGACATTCTCTCACACATTTCCCCTTTTTCTGCCACAAATCCTGGAGCTAATCCGGGAGGGTTTGTGCACTGCAGAGGTGGAGCAATGGCAAACCTGTCCCGGCAGAAGGAATACGCCTCATCTGCTTCAGTTCTTTAACGGATTAACCTGATTTCCGTGATTTTCTTTTTCGGGGGTAATCTTAATAATCTTCAACTTTCCACCCGGCGAGTGATTCCTCCGCCTGTGATTCTCCTCCTCCTTCCACGGCGGCCGCTCTTCACATTCTGGTGCATGATTTGGATTATTTTTGGATCAGAGATGAGGATGGATTGAGCGTTTCCTAAAGGTACACCTGCGTTTTTCACCGGCAAGAGTCACATTTAAGCTCTTTAAGCCCGAGCCTCTTCTCCCGTGTGGCTTTACTCAAATCCAGAAGCTTAAAAAAAATAACAATAAAAAAATCCACGGAAACGAGGATGAAAAAGCAACAAAAGTGAACGCAATAAAAACAGACAAAAATGCAACAAAAAAAGTGACGAAAACTGAAAACAAAAAATGTGGAAAACGCCACCGAAAGTATGGTATGATTTTATTTAGACCGGGACAGAGCACAATTTAACATTGACCAAAAGGAAAGATGCATTGTACCAGGTTATAGCAAAAATGCTCATTTCCACCTGTAGTTGATGTTACAAATACCTGGAAGTTTGAGAAGCTAACTTTGAACAGATTGGAAGAGTTGAGAAATGTGTGTCATGATGATCGCTATGATGCTCAAATAAATGACTTGTCTCCTGAGCAGCAGCACAAACTTCATTGTGCTCCTCATCAGCAACACCATTCAGAAAAGCATAGCCATAGGTTAGGTTAGGTTTCTTTATTCGTACCCGTAGGTAAATTTGTCTTGCAATTCTGAGAACTAGTCAACATTAAAACACATTATACAAAGATAAAACACAAAGTACATGTTTAAATATAAAACTTGTAAGTGCTCCAGATACTAACAGGATGTGCCTAAGATACAACAGAAATTTAAGCCACTGGACAATAACAAAGATAAGAAGCCGTGTCGGGGGCGATTAGATCCCTACTTGTTCATCAAGGAAATGGCAGCGGGAACAAAGCTTTTACTAAAACGATTCGTATGGCTTATTGGCATTAAAAACCTACGCCATCTCCTTCTTCATAATAACCGTTCTCAATCATGTCACTCTCGGGCTCATCCTCATCGTCTTCAAAGTGACAAAATCGTGGCGAAAACTCAACAAGGAAGTGGCAAAAAAGTGATGAAAACGTGGCAAAAACAACTATAAAGTGACAAAATAAATAAATAAAGAACGGCAAAAACGTGGCAAAAACGTGGCAAAAAAACCAAACAAAAAATAATATATTCAAAAAGTGACAAACTAAAAAAGAAAAAAAAACGTGGCAAAAAAGTTACAATCACTTTTGTAGGTCTTAGCTTTCAAATGAGGCGTTACTCTGTTGCTCTCCAGTCGAGAAGTGTTTAGATTTGGGTAAAGCTCGGTTCAGGCGGAGGTTAAGGATTCACTGATTTGACCTGTAAACATTTCTGAAAGTTGTCTGGAGTGAATTCCAGCATCGGTCGGTGATGAATATTTGATTTGAAGTGAAAACACTTTTAGGAGCACGAATGAATAAATAAAGTGTTTGACCTAAATCTGTGAAAATGAGTTCCAGAATTCACTCTGCAAACTTTTAAACAAGCGCCACATACAGCTTTACCCAAATCTAAAAGCTTCAGGACTGTTTGGAGCAACAGTGTCACGCCTCATTTGAAAGCTAAGACCTACAAAAAGATGTAGCAAAACGAGGCTAAAAGTAAATGAGCAAAATGAAAGTTCCTCTGTTTAAGGGAATAATCCGTGCCCGGACTCTTCCGTCCACAGATCTTCAGTAATTAGCCCTGGACATATGTGCGACGCTGACAATACGCTTTCACAACAAACCGCAGCGGAACGCGGCGCCAGGCGTTTCCATGGCAGCCGGGGGACATTAGCATAAAGGCCGGCGAGAGGAAGCGAGTGTAAGGGTTTCTCATGATACTGGAGACGAGTGTAATATTTGAAAAGAACTGTTGGTCCTTTTGTCGCTCTGGTTTCACTTTATTTGTCACGTTTTGTTGTGTTGTTGTTATTGCTTTTCTGGCACATTTCTGTCGCTCATTTGTCACGTTTTTTTGTTGTATTTTCATCCTCGTTTGCGTCGCTATTTCGACACTTTTTTCAAGAAGCTTTTAGATTTGGGTAAAGCCAAACTGGGGGAAAGTGTGGGCGTTAAGAGGTTAAAGAGAGGTGTGGGAGAGCAACGCTATTTTTCTATTACTCCTTCAGTAAAACCCACAGCAGTGAACACTGGGAGAAACAGGAGAGCTGCTTTAGAGCCTAGGCTGATTTACTTAATATTATTACACAGGGGTGAAATAAGCTTTAAAGTGTCCTTACAGGCTGAAAATACTGTCAAAGAGATTATGAACAACACTGGGATTTGGAGAAAGTGGGGCTTTGCTTTGGGCCCCTGAACATTTCATAAATAAGTACTTGCGTACCCCTGTATACATGCCGTTCAGTCATGTGACCTCTGTTGCTATGTCGGCCATTTGGGAATACTCAAGATGTGACAATATCTCTACTGAAAATGAAAGACAGCTGATCGACAGTGGCATTTTTATGTCCTCGTGATCATTGCTCATGAAGATAACAGTAAAAAACACGGCCCCAGAGACGCACGTTTATGTGAAGAAACTAGTGAGTCAGTGTTTAAGCTGCTCAAGACGTTAGCATGCTACCGGTTAGCATTTAGCTTCAACAGCTCGGCTCCGCTCCGGCTGTAAGACAGAGTTTGTGCCTGGATAACTCAGGTCTTACTGATGTACTGTGAGATCTAATGACGCTTTCTAGATGCTGTTAGTACCACTATTATAATCACCACTATTGGGGATTGCCTGTAGCCGGAATGTAAACTAATTTTGAATATGGGGTTAGGCACTTATAAGCTTTCTTGCTTCGGCCTACTCCTTTTGAGATTTTATTAATTAATTTATTTTCTGCACTGCAACAATGTTAATGTAAATAATTACTCAAATAAATCCAATCAATCAACATCGAGCCTTGGATACAACATGTGACAGAGGTCAGAGCTGAGCTGTTACTGTAGTATTTCCTCAGTGTTCATAGATGTGAGACACACATGTGTTTATCGTGTTGAAGCCATTGACAGTTGGTTGATGACAGTTGCTAACCAGTAGCATGCTAACGTCTTGAGCAGCTTAAACAGTGACTCAGACTGAGACTCTGTCGACATGACAAACTGTAAAAATCCCAGAGAAAGGTTTTCTGTTTTCTCTTGATGAGTTAATTTAGTCTTCAGAGTGAAGCAGATCTTTAGTAAATCCTGCTGTAGCTCCACAGACAGAGCTGCTACGTCTGACACATTAGCTGCTTATATCACATAAACGTGTGTTTTAACTGTTCTCTTCATGAGCAATGATTATGAGTTGATAAAAATGCCACTGTCAGTCAGTTGTGTTTCATTTCATCCTGAGTAGAGATATTGTGACATGTTGTAGTACTGCATAATTCTACTTCAGTATTCAAAATGGCCACCGGAACTATGCGTGATGTCATTGGAAACACATGTATAGACTGTCCTTGGTATAGAACTCAACGAGCAGAGCAGTTTTGAACTGTTGCGCCTTCGTCACGGAGTATTTGTGTCAGTCTTCAGTCATTGCTAAGTCTTTCCCAGGGTCAGGATCTCAATATAAAAGCTCCCGACTTCCTTGTAGTCGGACTTCACCTAGAGAGAGGCAGCAATGTGGCATGAGGCATCTAGTCAGCTGGAAATCCCCCGAAGAAGAGTGGAGGTTTCATAATGAGACTGTCAGATGTCCGTCTAAAGAGTTCTTCAAATCTCTGAAGGAAACGGGACCTATGGATCGAGTTTTAAAATCTTACACCAACTTGCAGAATAAGACTGTATTCAATGACCATTTTACAAATCCGGTGTAAAGAAACGATTTACAAAGTGGTGCCTTTTATGGAAATGTCAGAGTTTGGCATTTAGCGCTTTGCTGCAGGAAACAAAGATCCTGGAGGAAACGATCTCCACTCCAAATGTTTTTCCTCATCGTTATTTGGAAGTGACTGGATTCACAAACCTGCATAACGTCTCCACTTTTAGACGCCTTCACGAGACAGTCATGTGACCTCAGTTTGTTACAAAATGCCCGATAAAATTGGGGGATAATATGTAAAAAAAAAGGAGAAATTGTGGGGGATTTGACAAAAAATTCAGGAAAAATTGGAATATAAAGGGAAAAATAGGGGAAAGATTTGTGAAAAATAGGAAAAGAATGGGCAAAGAAATTGGGCAAAAAATTAACAAATCGTGAAAATATGGGGGAAAAGTGGAAAAATTGAGGCAAACATTTGGGGAATAAATGTGCTAAAAAAGAAAAAAAAAAAAGATTAGGAAAAACTGCAGTAAAAATGTTGGAAGAGACTTTTGAGACATTATGACAGACTCTGTTGACGATGTTGTGACGTGAGTGCGGCCCATGAATAGAACATGAACCTTGTGTGGATCTGCAGTGATGGTTTGTTTCATGTTTCTGTTCCAGCGTCGCGGCGTCAGGACTGGGCTTCGTCCTCGTCATCGACAGACGGCTGGACCGATGGGCCGCGGTCAAGAGCACGCTGCTACGGATCGCAGTAAGGACCAATCCCAACGCTGTAATCCAAATATGGTCATTTCCTTTGTGGGAGACGGCAGCGGCTAAAGGGTGGAATATACACAGGGCGCATGTGCAGACAAAGGGACTCAACTTTAGGGCCGTTTTGGAAGGATTCATACTGATCTGATTCCTGCATGAATTATTGAGCTTTGAACTAAAAAAACGAGGAGCAACTTGAATTTTTCCCAAAAAACTAAAATTGTAAATAATGTGTCACAGTTTATTGATTTAACCTTTTCTACGACACATAATAAAACCTTCCTCCTCCCCTCCCTCCCTTCCTCCCTTCCCTTAGAGGAAGATCCAAAATCCCTCTGAGCAAATCTTTGTAACTAATGTGTCACAAAACTAAACCACACACTTAAGCCTGGCTCTGTCCATTATTTAGATTTCGTTGCTGAAAATAATCATTTTAAAAACCTAAAATGGCAGCAAACTCTGTGTAATCTCCAGCTAAAGTTTCAAATTGGTCCATAAATGTTTCCCTCCTGATTGTAATGGAACCCCCGGCTGCTGAACACGTGTTCACAGCCTTTAGCGTGTTCCCCCTCACTAATATATGCTAATCTATGCTAATGAGATGCTAACAGGACATGATAATGATGAGTTTTGGACGGTGTTGAATAGCCGCTGTTGTTGTCCATCCGTTATTTGTTTTATGATTAAAAACGAGCAACAAAACACGGGTCAGACGTCCAGATTCAGGTCCAATGTGAGGATAACGGAACATCCCACGTTTGTTATTCATGTTCCAGGATTTCTTCCAATTTGCCGAATTTTCTGCGTGTCTATTATTATCTTATATTACATGAGTTTTCCCCAAAGAGGCTCAAGGCAAATAAGAAAAGACACTTTGTAACGCTGGCTGAAACAAAGCAGAATCGTCTCATGTCGTATTCAGAGCCGGGACGTCCCACAGGAGCCCGTTCGACATGAGGAGGGAGGAGGAGGCGCAACAAAAGGCATTGAAATTCATATCCACTGTGGGCGTGGCCTCGGCGCGGCACATGAGGGATTTAATTTGGAAGAACAGGCGGATTCAAAGACTACAATAATAATGGACGATAATGTGTGTCTAGTTTCCTCCTTAACGACTTTAACGTCAGAGGAATCGGCTGATTACACTTTGAAAATAGAGCGGGCCAATAAAATCATGTCTATAAGAGCAGAGTGTTTGGAAAATACGCAAATGTACAATATCGACTTCATGTCCAATGTCAAGAAATGTGGAAAAATAGTACGGGGAAAAAATGAGTAAAAAGTAGCGTGAGGGAGGGATGGGGGTAAAAATAGATGTTTTTATATTGTTTTTTTTTTTAAGGGAGAAAATTGAGAAAAAATTTGGGGATAAATAAAATGGAAAATATAGGGGGAAAATAGGGAAAAATAAGAAAAGAATGGGGAGAAAAATCGGGGACAATTTAAGAAAAAAGTGGGAAACTGTAAGGGGAAAATGAGGAAAAGAATTGACGAAAAATTGGAGAAAAAAAATGTGAAAAAAAAAACAAAAACGGGGGAAAATATAGGGGAAAAATGGGAAAAGTGTAAGAAAAATGTGGGAAAGAATGGACAAAAAATGTGGGAAATATGGGGAAATTTGAAAGAATGGGGAGAATATATGGGGAAACATTTTGAAAAAATAAGAAAAGAATGGGGAAAAAAACAATGGGGAAAATATATGTGGAAAACCTAGTAAAGAATGGGGGAAAAATTGGGGGAAATGGAAAAAAAAGGGGAAAAGATGAGGGGAAATATTTAGAGAAAAAATTGTTTTTGGTCAATGTAGTAAATGTTTAAGCCGTTGTTCCGCTCCTACAGCCTCCAACACAAGTCTCGGGACAGTAACACATTCACGTCCTCATCATTTATTTAAGTTAAACGGGTGTTTTTGCAGCGAGTGGGAGATCAGAGCGTCCAGGAGCTGCTCCACCTGATACACGACCAAAACATAACAACAAAAACCTTCACAAAACCGTCCTCCATCAGATCGGTTCGTTTTTACTGCAGCGTCGAGTGCAGGACAGGCTAAAAATACCAGCTGCTACTATCGCCGCTCGCTCTCCTCCTCCTCTCTCTCTCGCTCTCTCTCTCACGTACACGCCCCTGCCTCTCGTGCACGCTCCTGCCCGTTGCCGTGGAGAGGACACAGGTTTCCGTGGTAACGCCGGGCAGCCATGTTTCCTCCGTTGTTTCCTTTTAATGCCCTCGGAGTGACGGGAGAAAAGGCCGATCGCAGCAGGAAGAACTCCATTAGAAAAATGTTTGCTTTGACACTTTCCCCGACCAAGAAAAAAGATTCATAACGAGGACAAAGACTTTAAATGAAGGCCAGTTAAACTCTTAACCTCCACTTTCACTGAGCACGTTTTCTCCACTTCAGCTTTACCCAAATCCAGAGTAACGCCTCATCTATTTTGACGCTTTTTTCAAGAAGCTTTTAGATTTGGGTAAAGCCAAACTAAACACTTCAGCGATGCAGTTTCAAAGCGCCTCATTTAACAGGTCTGTGCTTTGTCCATGTCACCAAAACATGTACAACAGGGTGTGAAATCGGCTGAAGGTTGAGTGTTTGTGTTTCAGGGCTGTTTCCCGGCGCCGCTGCAGTCCGTGCTGGTGCTGCGGCCGACCGCGCTGCTGCAGAGAACGCTCTCAGACTTTCTCTTCAAGTTCAGCAGGGATGACTTCAAAATGAAGGTGGGGTTTGCTGATGTAGTAACACCGGGGCTCCACAAGGATGTTTTCTTAGTCCCTTATTGTACAGTCTGCATGCTTATATTATTAAGCTTATATTATATTATTATTATATTATGACTGAGTGGCAAATGGGGGTGGGCGATATGACAAAAGTAGAATATCACGATTTTTGAATTATAAACTCCCGATTTCGATTTTATCACGATTTTATTTATATAGTAACTAAAATAACTTAAATTACACACGGAAGAAGAAAAAGATTGAATGAATATACTATTCAACTTTGTGATAATCAACACAGCAAAATAGACTTAGAACTTAGACTAGACTTAGAACTACAGCAAACTAACTCTATACATTAAAAAAACACAATAAAACTCCAGACAATAAAAGTAAAATAGTAACACTAAGTTTGGTAAAGGCTTGTTGTTCGTGTCTGTTGCTGTTTGACCCTTTCACAATAAGAGTCTTACCAAAGCGATAACATACTGTGTCTTTTATTGTGTAAAAGGCAAACCGGAAGCAGATAGTTACCATAAGTTATTACTTGACCAAGTAATTCACCAAAGTTGGACAAGTCTTATATTTTCAAAGACATGGATAAACGTTGCATTTGTGAACACAGGATTTAAAGTAAACAGATGAGAAGGATGCGGCGCCTGACAGAACTGTAAGGACGAAGGACACACTCGCTTCTTCACACATGTGTCGCCAGGCAAATAAATAAACACACGCTGAGCAGAGCAGCGGCGTTACGGGGAAAGACACTGACATAAACACCTCTGAAATAGAGACGCTGGGTTTAAAAGCTCCAGATTGAGGAGCCTGGTCGTGTATGTGACTGTAGAGGATAAAACGATCCCACAAAAATGACAGATCGTCAGCTCTGGAGATCGTAAGATGCTCTAATATCGTCATATCGCTCAGCCCTAGTGGCAAAACTCAGACCTACAGTCATAGGCTTGTCAAACACTGATGTACGATTGAAAGTGGAGGAATTGGCCTGTATTGAGTTGAGTGGATGCAGTGACCGTGTTGCGCCTGCAGGTGGTGATGCTGAGCTCGGTGGCGGAGCTGCACGCCTACATCGACCCCGGGCAGCTGACCTCGGAGCTGGGAGGGCATCAGGAGTACAACCATGAGAGCTGGATCTCTCACCGCACGGTAACGGCGCGGGAACCTCTGCGCTGCCCCCTACAGGCCGCGCACTAAAGCCGCGTTTGTGTCTGCAGGCGATCGAGGCGTTTGCTCTGATGGTGAAGACCGTGGCTCAGATGCTGCAGGCCTTCGGGACAGAACTGGCCGAGACGGAGCTGCCCAACGAGGCCGAGCAAACCACAGCCCTGCTACAGGAGCACAGCGCCACCAAGGAGCGCATGAAGGTACTGCACCCATCGCACAGGAGTCTTGGTTTGTGTGGTGTTTCCTTCTCTCTTCACCGACCTGTGTGCGTGTGTTTCCCAGGAGGACCTGCGGGTGGCGCTGTCCCAGGGCGGGCGGCTCCTGGACTGTATAAACGAGCCTCTGCAGGACGACCCGGAGTACCCCATGACCCACGAGGAGATGGAGAACCTGGTCACCGTGCAGAGGTCCGTCTGAAAGCAGTGAAGTTTACAGCGTTTCATTCATTCATAAACACTGACATGTTTGGTATCCACACGACTCACAGAATCCCCCTGACAACACGCTGTGATCCAAATATGGTCATTTCCTTTGTGGGAGATGGAAGCGGCTAAAGACGGACATTCCACTCTTTAACAACATCTGCACTTTAGTCGCTCCATAAGACTCCACACTTTACAGACTCCATTTGGAAGATTTTTTTACATTTTTAGATTACATTTTAGATTTTTTAGACTTCATGAGCTTTCAACCTAAAAACAAGGCGAAACTTCAATTTTGGCAGATTTTTTCCACATAAAAACTAAAATTTGTAAATATGTCATAAAATAAAACCTCCCTCCCTTCTTCCTTCCTTCCTCCCTTTCTTCTTTCCTTCCTCCTTCCTCCCTCCCTCCCTCCCTCCTTTCCTCCTCCCTTCCTTCTTTCCTTCCTCCCTCCCTTCCTTCTTTCCTTCCTCCCTTCCTTCATCCCTCCCTCCCTTCTTTCCTTCCTCCCTTCCTTCTTTCCTTCCTCCTTCCTCCTTCCTCCTTTCCTCCCTCCTTTCCTTCCTCCCTCCCTTCCTTCTTTCCTTCCTCCCTTCCTTCCTCCCTCCCTTCCTTCCTCCCTCCCTTCCTTCTTTCCTTCCTCCCTTCCTTCCTCCCTCCCTTCCTTCTTCCTCCTTCATCCCTCCCTCCCTTCCTTCCTTCCTCCCTCCTTTCCTCCCTCCCTCCCTCCTTTCCTCCCTCCCTCCCTCCTTTCCTCCCTCCCTTCCTTCTTTCCTTCCTCCTTCCTCCCTCCCTCCCTCCCTCCCTCCCTTCCTTCCTTCCTTCCCTCCTTTCCTCCCTCCCTCCCTCCTTCCTCCCTCCCTTCCTTCTTTCCTCCCTCCTTCCTCCCTCCTTCCTCCTTTCCTTTCCTTCCTTCCTCCCTCCTTCCTTCTTCCCTCCCTCCTTTCCCTCCCTCTTTCCTTCCTCCTCCCTCCCTCCTCCCTCCCTTCCTTCCTTTCCTCCCTCCCTTCCTTCCTTCCTCCTTCCTCCCTCCCTCCCTCCTTCCTCCTCCTCCTCCTTCCTCCCTCCTTTCCTCCCTCCCTTCCTTCCTCCTTCCCTCCTCCCCTTCCTTCTTTCCTTCCTCCTTCCTCCCTCCCTTCCTTCTTTCCTTCCTCCCTTCCTTCTCCTTCCTCCTTCCTCCCTCCCTCCCTTCCTTCTTTCCTTCCTCCCTTCTTTCCTTCCTTCTTTCCTCCCTCCTTCCTCCCTCCCTTCCTCCTTTCCTTCCTCCCTTCCTCCCTTCCTTCCTTCCTTCCTTCCTCCCTCCCCCCCTCCCTCCCTTCTTTCCTTCCTCCCTCCCTCCCTCCCAAAATGGACCATCAGGTCTTGCATTTCGGTGTAAAGTAATAATATATAGCCTATATATAGTTTTTGTTAAGTCCCTCGTGGATCTCAGCGACTACTCAGAGTCTAGTATCCTCTCACGTCGACCAATGAGACGAGCTTTTCCTGTGAACCAGGAAGGAAGGAGGAGGAGCTTGAAAATCCTGTTCCTGCTGTCCTTACTATGCAAACATATGGTGCGTTCCAGGCAACTGGTAAATTTCCCCCTCCCACTTGAAAAATAATAACACATGTTATTTACACTAAATCTCAAAGTGCTACCAGTGGACAGAATTACAAACAACACAAAGTGGTAACTTGTAAACTCGGAAACCTCCAGACTGCTCCGAGTTCAGATACGAGATGCAGACAGTAACAGCGCCCCCCAGTGGAGGAGCAGCTGATCACTGCATCACGGCGTTTCTGGATTACAACGTTCCCCCTCGTTCGTCTGTTTGATGGAATGTTTCGAAGTGATTTTGATTTGTTTCTGGCATTGAAAGTATAGTACGCTCTGGGACGCTGATATGGATGTTTTGTTTGTCCCTCAGGCTGCTGGGTCAGCTGGACGAGACGCAAACGGCCTTCGACGACTTCTGGGAGCGACACCGGACGAAGCTGGAGCAGTGTCTGCAGCTGCGGCACTTCGAGCTGCACTTCAGAGACGTACGACTCGCTAAAGCGTCTTAACCGTGTGTGAAACGCCGCGCTCTTCACGCTCGCTCTGTCCCGCAGGTGCTCGCTCAGCTGGAGGCGCTGGCCGAGAGGTTATCGGGTTTCTCTGAGGTCACAGTGAGTCCAGCGCACGGAGAGCACGTCCTGAAGGAGCTGCAGGCGCACGAGGACAAAGCTTCAGTAAGAAACCTTTAAACAGCCGGGAAATATGGGGGAATGAACTGGGAAAAAATTGGAGAAAAAAATTAGGAAACATTGGGAGAAAACTGGGAAATTTTGAGGAAAAAATGTTGAAAATATGGAAAAAGAATGGGGATAAAATGTCAAAATAATGGAGGGAAATTGGGAAAAAAGCTATAGGAAATGGGAGAAAAAATAGGGAGAAAATGTCAAAATATGGGATAAAACATTGGGAGAAAATGGGGAAAATGGGAGAAAAAATTGGGGGAAAATTAGGAAACATTGGGAGAAAATTGGGAAAATTTGAGGAAAATGTTGGGGAAAAATATGGAAAATATGGGAAAAAATAGGGATGAGTTGTCAAATTATTGGAGGAAAAAATTAGGAGAAAATGGGGAAAATTTTAGGAAACATTGGGAGAAAATGGGGGAAATATGGGGAAAATTGTAGGAAATAATTGGGGAAAAATAGAGATAAAATGGCCCTCCTGGGAGCCTCCACCTTAACGTGGTGGAGGGTTTGAGCCTGAATGATCCTGGAGCTCTGTTGTCGGGGCTTCGTGCCCCTGGTAGGGTCTCCCATGGCAAACAGGTCCTAGGTGACGGGTCAGACAAAGAGCGGTTCAGAAGCCCCTTATGAGAGACCAACAGGCCCTGTTAGAACCATGAGGCCGTCCTTCTGTGGACCCACCACCTGCAGGGGGCGCTATAGGGGCTGGTGCAGCTCCAACAGCTGCCCCCACGACCCGGCAACGGACAAGTGGAAGAAGATGGATGGATGGATAGAGATAAAATGGCAAAATATGGGATTTTTTTTTTTTTAAGTGGAAAAATGAGGGGGAAGGAGTGAAAATAATTGGGGGGAAAATGGGGGAAATGTAGAAAATGTAAAAAAAGAGGAAAACTTGGGAGATATCGAGGCGGATACAGGAAAAGGTTTAGAAAATATTGGGGAAACATTGGGAATAAAATGTGGTTAATTGAGACATGTGGAAAAAGGAATATGGGGGGGGGGGGGTAATGTGGCCTATGTCGTCTGTTCAGGACAATCTTCTTTTGAGCGACAAAGCCATGTAAATCCACATTTTACATATTTCTGATGTTTGCTAAAATATCGCTCCCTCGTCGTTATGGAGAAAGTCCCACAAATACTGAGATGTTAATTTCTGTGGAGATAATTGTCCCTCTGACCTAAACCCGTGTGTTTCTGCAGGAGTTGGTGGACGCCGCTCTGTCGCTGGCGTCCGATGGCGACCTGCTCATTGCCAACTCTCACTACGCCGAGGACTCCATCCTCCCCAAGTGCTGCGAGCTGCGCGGCGTCTGCGAGCAGATCATGTCCGTCATGAGGACCAAGAAGAGCGGGCTGCTGAGGGCCATGGAGCTGCACCGCGCAATGGAGAAGGTACCGCGTCCCGCACAGCGCCACAAACTCTCCCTTTACGATGTTTAGTCTCTGACGGTTTGTCGCTTTGAGCTGGAGATTCATCCAGGAAGTGACTCCATATATGGACATGTTTGGTATCCACGTGTAGCACGAAAGGCTGTGACCGAGATCACGCTGTAATCCAAATATGGTCATTTCCTTTGTGGGAGACAGTTTGGAAAAGTTTTTCTCCTTTCGTCCCTTCCTTCCTCACTACTTTCCTTCCTTCTTCCTTCCTTCTTCTTCCTTCCTCACTTCTTTCTTTCCTTCCTTCTTTTCTTCCTTCTTTCTTCCTTCCTCACTACTTCTTTCCTTTCTTTCCTTCATTCCTTCCTTCCTTCCTTCTTTCCTTCCTTCCTCACTACTTTCTTTCCTTCCTTCCTTCTTTCCTTCCTTCCTTCCTTCTTTCCTTCCTTCCTCACTACTTTCTTTCCTCCCTTTTCTTCCTTCCTCACTACTTTCCTTCCTTCCTTCCTTCCTTCCTTCTTTCCTTCCTTCCTCACTTCTTTCTTTCCTTCCTTCCTTCTTCCTTCCTCACTTCTTTCTTTCCTTCCTTCCTCCCTCCCTCCCTCCCTTCCTTCCATCCTTCCTTTTCTTCCTCCCTCACTTCCTCCCTCATTTCCTTCCTCCCTTCCTTGCTTCCTTCCTTGTTTCTTTCCAATTTATCTGTGAAAAAAATCAGTAAAAATTGAAATTTCTCCTTGTTTTGTTTTTGGTTCAAAGTTAAATAAATCTGGCAGGAGTTCTATATTGAAAAAGTCCTTGTGTGAAAAAAGCTTCAAAATGTAGTTAAATCCAAACCTGTAGTGTGTGGAGTCTGTTGGAGATGTTTTGGAACGTCTGTATAATCCTCTGAACATCGTCCACTAAGTAAATGACCATATTCTGATTTTAAAGTGTTGTGTATAAAGTTATGAGCTAAAAGTCTGTTGTAAAAGCTCACGCAGTTCCCCGCTCCTCCTCCAGGCGTCGCTGTGGTGCGAGGAGGGCATCTTCCTGTTGGCGTCGCAGCCCGTGGACCGCTGCCAGTCCCAGGAGGGGGCACAGGGGGCGCTGCAGGAGCTGGAGCGCTTCTTGGAGACGTCGCACCTGCACGCGCTGGACAACCACGGCGCCCTCTGCTGCCAGTACGAGGCGGTGCTCACGGCGCAGCTCAGGGTAAACGCTAACCTCTGATTAGTCTGTGGACGGAAACTACATTTAGTGTTGGTGCAGTTTAAAAATAAATAAATAAATAATAATTGGAGAAATTGATAATAGTTAAATTAGGAAACAAACAAGGGGGGAAATTTGGGGAATAAGGAGGACAGAATGGGGGGAGTAAATTAGGGGAAAATTGGGAAGAAATAAAAAAAAAAAAAATAAGGGGGAAATGAAGAAAAAAATTGGGGAAAAATTAGGAAAACAATGGGAAAATTGCGGGGAAAGAAAGAAGACATTGGGGGAAATTAGGGGAAAAAATGAGGGAAAAAAAATGAAAAAATGAGGAAAAATTAAGAAAAACATTTGGAAGAAATTGGATAAAATGGGGGAAAAAGTAGGGGAAAAATGGGATGAAATTGAGGAAAAAATTAGGAAAATTAAGAAAAAATTTGGTCCACGTGAGGTTTTGAGGAACACTTGGCCATCCTGAAATACCAAACCTACGCCCCTGATTTCTACTGTTGGAACTTAAGGCCAGCGTAAACTGAGACGCTTGACATGTGGCAAAACAGCGCCCTCTATAGTTTGTAATGAGACAGAACGCACACCAAGCTACGGCTCAGATCTGTTGAATTCAGACCTTGATCTGGACTCAAACCAGATGTCTCCTTCAGGACCAGATCGAGAAGGTTTCCAGAAGCAGAGCTCGGTTCAGGAGATGTTCGACAAAAGGAGGGTCTCGCTGAAGAAGCTGGCGGCGAAGCAGACGCGGCCGGTTCAGCCCGTGGCTCCCAGACCGGAAGTCAAGTCGCCCAGTCGTCGCCCAGTAAGACCGGGTTTCTCAACCAGCGGGTTTGGTAACAATAAGAGAGGACTCAAAATGTCTGTTTCCTGTTTCTTTCAGACCAACAGAGGAAAGAGCGGAGATATTCTGCCGACAACGCCATCGTTAAAAAGGTTTGTTTTTGCTCCACGTTGATTTAAGACGGTTTTATTTGACAGAGCGACGTTACTGACTGTGTGACTTTGTTCCAGGCGGAGTCTCCGATCCACAACGGGAACACTCGTCACGCCTCTCTGTCCGAGAGGAGGAGAACCTGGCCGTGCTCCGACGGTAAGACGTCAGTGTAGGATGATTAAAGCCGTTAGTGACTGAACGTTGCTCCGCAGTCACGTGATGAACGAGTTACTGGAGACGGAGCGAGCCTACGTGGACGAGCTGCTCTGCGTTTTAGACGTGAGTGTCTCCAAAAGCTTCCCATTCACTCATTCATTCATTCAAAGGGTTTATTCAGAAATTATTCATTGGTTTAACATGTCCGGCCTTATTGATTAAAGAAGAAGTAACTGATTAGAAAAATACCACAGGGCAGTTATGGGGAAAATATGGAATAAAAATGGGGGGGGGGGGGGGAATGGAAAACAATTTAGGATAAAAGTGGGGAAAAATAAGGAAATAAATGGGAAAACTTGCGGAAAAAATAGAGGGAAATTTGGGGAAATGTAGGGAAAAATGGGGAAAATTATGAAAAAGTGAGATTTTTGGGCGGGAAAAATAGGAAAAAACTGGGGAAAATTGAGAAAAATTGGGATAAAATATTTGAAGAGAAAATAGGGGGGAAAATTGGAACATTTAGGAAACATGTTGGGAATAATGAGAGAAAATATGGAAAAATAAGAAAATATTGGAGAAAAAAATTGGGAAACAATGAGAATTTTTGGAGATAAAATAGGAAAAAAAACTGAAAACTGGGGGGGGGAAATGGAAAAACTTTGGGAAAACCTGGGGAAAATTGAGGAAACAATAGTGGATAATTAGGAAAGCTTTTGAAGAAAAGTGTAAAAAAATGGGTGAAATTGGGGAAAATTGGGTCAGGGTTTCGTACTGAGCAGGATTACTATTGCAACAACACATCATCAGTAGGGTAAAACTAACCTGTCTCACGACGGTCTAAACCCAGCTCACGTTCCCTATTAGTGGGTGAACAATCCAACGCTTGGTGAATTCTGCTTCACTATGATAGGAAGAGCCTGTTCAAGACTATTCTCTTTTTGATGTAAATGTAGATGTTTCCAGCACATTTCTTAATATTCCTGATCTTTGCAAAAGAACCACTTCCTCATCGTTATGGACAAAGTCCTAAAACACACTGAGAGATGAATCTGAGTTTGATTTTCTCCAGGGCTACGCTGCAGAGATGGAGAACCCGGCCGTGTCGCACCTCCTCCCCGTCTCGCTCCTCTCCAAGAAGGACGTGCTGTTTGGGAACATGCCTGAGATCTACCAGTTCCACAAAAGGTAAAGACGTTACAAATGGGTTTGAACTGGAGAGCGTTTAAGGTGGGGATAAAGTGAAACGTTTTGGGTTTTAGGACGTTCCTGAAGGAGCTGGAGGCCTACACCGACTGCCCAGAGCTGGTGGGACGATGCTTTTAGAACGAGTGAGTCCACAAGAAACTCTCTGAAATAACGACCAAGTTTTATATTAAGGGGAATGGGGTTTTGTCAGTGATCTACAGCAAAGGTTTCAAATTGATGCCTGTAAATGTATTTCATTATTCACCTGCAGCGTCTCCTCTTTAAAGCCAGGTTCATGAGCCTCACTTTGACTCCTGCTCTGTTGTGGTTGTTCTCCTCAGATGAAGGACCTGCAGATCTACGAGGCGTACTGCCAGAACAAGCCTCGCTCTGAGAGTCTGTGGAGGCAGTACTCGGACTGCGCCTTCTTCCAGGTGACGCCCCAGAGCCTCGTCCGACCTGGAGAAACATTTCCAAACATTAACCTCCTCTGTCTCTGTGTGTGTTTGTGTCAGGAGTGTCAGAAGAGGCTGGAGCACAAACTGGGCCTGGACTCGTATCTGCTCAAACCCGTGCAGAGGATCACCAAGTACCAGCTGCTGCTCAAGGTGAGGAGTCACAGAACGGAGCCACACAGGCGGGACACGTCCGCATTAATAAAAGATGGGACAGGTCCGGGTGAAAGGAGAAGAGCCACAGCCTTAAAAACCACCAGAGCAGCCGTTTCCAAACCTCATCAAACATCTGACCCGCCTCTGCTCTGTGTGTGACAGGAGCTGCTCAAGTACAGCAAAGGCTGCGACGGCGCTGACGACCTGCAGGAGGCGCTCTCCTCCATCCTGGGAATCCTCAAAGCTGTGAACGACTCCATGCACCTCATCGCCATCACGGGATACGAGGTGAGTTTGGGACATTGCAGGAGGAACCTGGTTCTGAGGTGAATCTCGCTGGAAATAAGAAAGTAAAACGGCCAAAGTGGACGTTCTGAACAGAATCTGAAAAAAAGGACAGTTCAGGATTTTGACACTGGGCCTCATTTCCTAGTTATCCAGAGTGTTGTTGATGTCTGGAGATATTTTTTCCTTAAATTCATAAAGTTCTTATATTTGAAGAGTCTAGTGGCGCTAGGCTAGGGCAAGGCTAAAGCATTTCTATGGTATCAGTTAGCCTGCATTAAAAAACAGTCTGACCCACTCCACAGTGCACCTGAGGTAAATCACTTATAACACCAGACTAACCATATAGTCTGTCTCTTTAAGAAGCTTTCCGACACGCCCCCTTCAGCACACTGCTGTGGCATCTAAACAACACTACTGTGCGGGGAGGGGGCTCTGCTGAGCTGAGGAGCAGTGGTTGGTGGCTTGGCTGGTGACGAAAGGTCCAGAGGCGTCTCCAGGAGGTGGGGGCGTTCCTAGGAGGACTGAGGCATAGCTACACCTAAAATGGCTGCCGTCTAAGTTTTTACTGATTACTCAAAAATATGTGAATGAGCCAAGGCAACACTCCAGGCATGTGTTTAATGAGGGAATGACATAATAACATGATATAAAGCTTGAAAAAGTCCATTTACATAATACCCCCCCTTTAAGGACAACATTTAGTTCATTATCTTGAGCTTTGAACAAAGGAGATATTTGTTTTCACTGATAAATTGGAAAGAAGGAAAAAAGGAAGGAAGAATAAAGGAGGGATTTAATGAGCTTTGAACCAAAAAACTTTTGAATTTTGAATTTGTTTATTCAAAAACAAAATCCAAAGTCTCTCTGAGTAATACGTCACAAAGTGAAACCACACATTTCAACCTGGCTTTATCCATTATTTACATTTCATTGCTTAATTATATCAGCAGGTTTGTTCTAGGCCGTATTCTTATATGAAAACACAGAACGTTGGTTTGTTTGTTCCAGGGAAACCTCTCGGAGCTCGGCCGCCTCCTGATGCAGGGCTCCTTCAGCGTCTGGACGGAGCATAAAAAAGGCCACGCTAAGGTCAAAGACTTGGCCCGCTTCAAGCCCATGCAGCGGCACCTGTTCCTCCACCAGAGGGCGCTGCTGTTCTGCAAGCGGAGGGAGGAGAACGGCGAGGGCTACGAGAAAGCCCCGTCCTACAGCTTCAAACACTCGCTCAGCGTAAGTCCAACACACACGAGCCGGGGCCTAACCACTGTGCCACCGCTCCTCACCGTGCGCTCTGTTGCAGATGAGCGCGGTGGGCATCACGGAGAACGCCAAAGGAGACAACAAGAAGTTTGAGATCTGGTGCAACTCCAGAGACGAGGTGTTCATCGTGCAGGTAACCAGTCTGTGCATGACCATAAAGAGTTCTGTTTTTCTGTGTGAGAGTATTTACTGTGATGTTCTCCTCAGGCGCCCACAGCCGAGATTAAAACGTCCTGGGTGAACGAGATCCGCAAAGTGCTGACGGAGCAGCTCCACGCCTGCAGAGGTGAGAGCGACTGTCCACGCTGAACTTATGAGCGGACGTTAAATATGTTTGTGTTTCAGAGGCGAGTCAGCAGAAGAGCTCGGACGTCATCTCTCCACCTCCCGCCTCCAACAACAGCCCCATCTGCCTCAGGTCGGCTCAAAGCGCGTTACATCAGGCATGAACAAGTCCTTCTGAAAAAACGTTAAATACAAGAGCGTAGAGTGTTGCAATGTGGGGAAATAGGAGAAGGTTTCAGAAAACGTTTTAATGTCAGAGCAGAGCACAAAAATGAACATCTCAATATTGTTGAGGACTTTCTCTGTAACGATGACCAATATGCAGAACAGTGCATCACCCTGTCACTCAGAAAGATCATTGTCCTGAACAGACTACGAAAGTGCACACATTATTTTCCAATTTATTCCCCAAATTTGTCTTCATTTTTCCCTCAATTTGTTTTATATTTTATTTTATTTTGTATTCGTTTATTTGAACAGGGACAAAGCACATTAATGAACATCACTGTAAATGTGCCAGTTTTAGCTCCAAAGCTAATTTTCAACTGTAGTCCCTGGGCAAGATGTAGATTGCCAACAATATATAACAATAAATTGTTCCCTCTTACCTTTCCATTCCCCCCCCCACCCCGCATTTTTATGTCCCTATTTTTCCCAATGGCCACTAGCTGCTCTGCTTTATAACCGCAACACTGGAGGCCGCCATTGCTGTAGTACCTCCATAATCATCGCTAGGCCCCCATTGAAAAGCATTGGACTTTAGACATGTTAAAACAACTTAATGCCTGGTTTCAATTTTTTAAACACTTTCTACGGCTACATATTCCTCCTGACATAACGCTGGGTTAGTAAAAAAGAAACCAGGCTGGTTTTCGAAAGACATTTTTTTTAATCTCCTACTTAACGGAGGTCAGACTGTTAGCATTGGTGCTGCGCGAGCTACACGTCACGCAAGGGCGGAGTCTACAGTGAAGATCCCGCCCTTATGCCCTTATTAGGAACATGCTTCGTCAGAGCTGGGAGGGGGGAGTCTGTAAATCCGCCATGATTTCCCCTTCGAACGTGGTCATTATGGTAAACGGGGAGGAGTGAGGAGGAGGAGTCTATTCTCTTTAAAAGTCTATGATTTTTCCCCAAATATTTCCCTAATTGTTACACATTTTTATATATTTTTTCTCAATTGTTTTTCAAAATTTTCTTCATTTTTCCCTTAATTTGTTCCCTTTTATTTCTCTATTTCCTCACGAATTTTACAGTAATAATTAAAAAAAAAATCCCCAAATTTTGTACCCACATTTTTTCACTTTTTTAAAACAATATTTCTGAATTTTTCTGAATTTTTTTTAGCCCACATTTCTCGACATTGGTGATGAACTCTCTCTTGTAATTTTGCATATCTTCCAAACAGCAATTTAACAATATTAACTTGTAGACGATATATTCTATGTCAGAGTAAAACATAAACCAAACTCTGTTTCTTTCCTGCAGTCCGTTCCGCAGCGGTCAGAAAAACCAGAAGAACAAAGAGGAGAAGAAAGTGGAAGCGTCTGAGATCAGCTGCTTGTCGCCCAAACACAAAGGTAAGACTTTAAGAAGCGCCCTCCCCAAAAAACTGCCCGGTCCGGTCGACTAACCGAAGCCTCTCTCATCACCTCCGCTCCTTCACGCTCTCCTCTCCGTCATTTTCTCAAACCTCCATGAAATAAACCCCATAGTTTCAGAGGAGGCCGTGACGAGCCCCACGTCGGAGCGCGCCGTGGCCAGAAAGAGGTTCACTCTGCAGGGATTTGGGAAAAGCCCCAAAGGTAAAAGAAACAGACGGGACGAGGAAAACATGGACAAGTATCAAAACATCACTCAGGTCTTCCATTGAAACTTAAGGATGTGCAGAAGTTTAGTTTTAGTCATTTTATTTTAGTTCTGATTTTGTGCTTTTAAGGCGAGACATGGAAGGAAGGAAGGAAGGAAGGAAGGAAAAATAATGATGAAAGGAAGGAAAGAGGGAAATGGGAAGAAAGGAAAGAAAAATGGAATGATGGAAGGAAGGGAAGAAGGAAGTAAGAAAAAGAAGGCAAGAATGGAAGGGAAGAAGGAATGATGGAAGGAGGGAAAGAAGGAAGTAGGAAGGAAGGGAAGAAAGAAGGAAGGAAAGCTGGGCTGGGTACAGTACATTTTTTCCCGATACCGGCACTTTAACAATACTTGATTTACGAAACCGATGCCAGAAGGAAGGAAGGAAGGAAGGAAAAATAATGATGAAGGAAGGAAGGAAGGAAAGCGGAAGAAAGGAAAAAAAGGAAGGAATGATGGAAGGAAGGGAAGAAGGAAGTAGGAAGGAAGGAAAAATAATGAAGTAAGGATGGAAGGAAAAATAGTGAGGAAAGGAAGGAAAGAAAGAAATAGGAAGAAAGGAAAAAAGGAAGGAAAAATGGAATGATGGAAGGAAGGGAAGAAGGAAGTAGGAAGGAAGTAGGAAAAAAGAAGGCAAGAATGGAAGGGAAGAAGGAATGATGGAAGGAGGGAAAGAAGGAAGTAGGAAGGAAGGGAAGGAAGAAGGAAGGAAGGAAAGAATGGAGAAGGAAGGAAGGAAGGAAGGAAGGAAGGGAAGCTGGGCTGGGTACCGTACATTTTTCCCCGGTACCGGCACTTTAACAATACCTCATTTACGAAACCGATGCAGAACAATAATTTTTTAGGGTTAGGGTCTTTTCTTCTAAATTTGTGTCATTTATTTGAGCTGTAACAACTTCCTTTAACGCTGTCCCTGGACCAACCGCATCAAAACTTGGATCTAAAGATAATTTTTTGTTTTGTTTCCTGCTTCCGATATTTTTTCACGCTACACGTGGATACCAAACGTGTCAGTATTTGTGAATGAATAAACGTGGCAATGTTGGAGTCACTTCCTGGATAGATCTCCGGCTCAAAGCGACAAAACGTCAGAGAATAAACATCGTAAAGAGAGAGTTTGGTCTAAGATGGAACTCTTTTCTCTCCTGTTTGTGGAAGACCTCAGTGATTTTGCGACGCCTCGTGGCTTCTTTGGGACAGTGATGATTATTCGGCGATGACTTGTGCCGCTGTTTCCTTTCCCTCACTCTCTCACTCTCTCTCTCTTCTCTTGGTTTTTTCTCCGAATGGTTTCTCTAATGTTCAGTCGTGAGCCCGGAGCACACGTCCACACGACACCTGGTGAAAAGTGACCCCACACCGTTTGGGTTCAAAGGTACAGGAGAGCGCCACCTGTCTGTCCGCCGAGCCATTTCCTTCATATCACAGAGAACCATTTTAACTCCAGTCACTGTACATGTTCATTTGTACATCTACGCCTTTATAAGCAATCGTTAAACTTTTTTTTTTTTTTTTGAGTAGGGCTGGGCGATATTTACCTTTTTTTATTTTTTATTTTTTTTTAACCAATTTGTCCCCCAAATGTCTCTTTAATTTCACCCCATTTTCTGCACAATATTGTAAACCATGTATCGCAAAACTTTGATACACAACTAGAAAAATAATGTTGCAAATGTTTCTGACTTAAAGTGATAGTCTGTAACTTTGCAAAGTGAGGACAGCTAGTGTGAAATTGTAAAATAAATAATCAAATTCCTCCCTCTTTAACCAGAAAGCCCTTCTCAGTATGCAAATTGAGAAGAGCAGGAACAGAACTTTTAAAAAGTGAATGATCAAGCTCCTCCCCCTCCTCCTGATTGGACCCGACAGGCTGGTTCACAGGAAAAGCTCGTCTCATTGGTCAATGCGGGAGGATACTAGACTCTGATTAATCGCTGAGATCCGGGAAGGAGGGACTTTACAAAAAATATGAAATATATGTGTTTACTTATTTTACATCAAAATGCACGACCAGGCGGACCATTTTGCACATTTTATAAAAATGTATAAAACATTTAGACTTCCAGACTATCACTTTAAAAATAGTCTTTTGAAATGTTTTGGAACTGACAAAAGAGTCAGACTTTAAAAATGCTTCTGCTTCGCATTTTCAAAATGTTTCACTCAATGTCAGACTGATTTATATTTGACTTTTGGAAACGTGACTAACATTCATTGAGTAAGAAATATTATTCATATTATGGGGCTCTCTCTGAGGCCAGGACCGCCCTGATGAAACAAAGGCAAAATGAAAACTGTGTGACGTTTGTGACCCCAGAGCCTCGCGGTCTGAGCAGGGTGCGGTGGGCGAGCAGCTCCAGTCTGTTACAGAGCAGACGCCAAGGTACGACGCTCCCCACAGGCCGGGCATGGGACTGCAGTGCTCTGTGTGCCGTGCGTTTGCTCCTTTCTCTGGCCTCCTTCAGACTCAGCCAAGAGACCTAAAGAACTAAACTAGAGCTAAACTTGGAAATTCCAGTCACCATTTCATCCATTTCTGTGTTTTTGTGGACACACCATCGCCGCACTTTGTCTCTGAGTGGTTTTTGTTTCGTTTTTCTCATCTCTGAGTGAAGTCTGACCCGCTGTGTCCCGTTTTCAGGCTTGACCAAGCCGTCCATGTCGGTGGACGCGTGTGAGGAGAACGACTACTCGAGTGGAGACGACCCGCTCAACTCCGACACTGAAGAGGAGCCGCTCAAGAAGCTGGTCAGATTTCAATATTAAACATTTACCAAACGGATTTATACACGTGCACCAAGCCTTGCTTTAGTTTTAATGTCAGTGTATATAAAAAAATCTGGTTTCTCTGGTTGTGTTTCCAGGCTCCGGGGAAGTACACGGTGCTGAGTGACTGTGAGAAAGCCGGGCCTCAGGAGCTGTCGGTGAAGAGCGGGGACACGGTGCAGCTGATCCGCGAAGGAGACGACGGCCTCTGGTGAAACAGCCACACACTGTACAGCCACACACTATACAGCCACACACACTACAGCCACACACTGTACAGCCACACACTATACAGCCACACACACTACAGCCACACACACTACAGCCACACACACTACAGCCACACACACTACAGCCACACACACTACAGCCACACACTGTACAGCCACACACTACAGCCACACACACTACAGCCACACACACTACAGCCACACACTGTACAGCCACACACTATACAGCCACACACTGTACAGCCACACACTGTACAGCCACACACTGTACAGCCACACACTGTACAGCCACACACACTACAGCCACACACACTACAGCCACACACACTACAGCCACACACACTACAGCCACACACACTACAGCCACACACACTACAGCCCACACACACTACAGCCACACACTGTACAGCCACACACACTACAGCCACACACTATACAGAAAAACACAGCCACACACTGTACAGCCACACACTGTACAGCCACACACTGTACAGCCACACACACTACAGCCACACACACTACAGCCACACACACTACAGCCACACACTACACACACACTACAGCCACACACTGTACAGCCACACACACTACAGCCACACACACTACAGCCACACACTACAGCCACACACTGTACAGCCACACACTGTACAGCCACACACTGTACAGCCACACACTGTACAGCCACACACTGTACAGCCACACACTGTACAGCCACACACTGTACAGCCACACACACTACAGCCACACACACTACAGCCACACACTATACAGCCACACACACTACAGCCACACACACTACAGCCACACACTATACAGCCACACACTGTACAGCCACACACACTACAGCCACACACTGTACAGCCACACACACTACAGCCACACACTGTACAGCCACATGCTAACTACTTCTGCTTTATCTTTCCCTCTTAAGTGTTATTATTGTCTTTTTAGGGGAATGTCTTACTCTAGAATAGAATATAAGTTTATTGTCTGTTCAAAAGAGCAGACATTTGTCTTTCGACACGGCTCATTAAAGCTCATTCAGTAAAAACTGTTGTGTTCAAAAATGATGAAAAAGAATACATAGGCACAGTTTCATATAATCATTAAAGCCTATTATGACAAAAACATATATAGAAATATTCAATAAAACACACACAACATCATTAAAGAATAACAAATCACTGGGTGCTATTGAGGACAGCGACTGCAGTTGGACTGAATGATTTCTTGTAGATGTTTTTCTGAAAGTCCGTGTCTCCTGTGAGCCAGGTCTCTGTAAAACAAAAGAGACTGGTCTTAGTAATCCAGATCAGATTTTATTATCCCTCTAAACTCAGTTTCCATCAGCCTATACCAGGTTATTTCCAGCGCTCGGTGATTGAACACGTGGTAGATGTTTCTGTTTTGTGTCGCAGGTTTGTGAGGAACCTCCGCAGTAACAGAGAGGGCTGGGTCGCCGCCGCAAACCTCCTCAGTCTCCTCTCGGAGTCCAAGTCATCGCAGTCGCTCAGCAGCTCCGGTACGTGATATAGAGACACGGCTAAAGAGTCAAAAACAGACCAAACTCTATTTATTCCTGTCATATTTCTGTCAATAATCTACAGCATGAGTTTCAAATTGATATTGCTACATTTATTTCTTCTTTTGTGAACTCTCTGACCTGTGATGCCTCCTTTGTCCTGCAGATGGGAGTGTTTCGGGGAACATCAGCACGTCTTCCAGCTGCAGCGAGACCTACACCAGTTACTCCGACATCAAACCTTGAAAAAACAAACAAATCAAACGTCATTTCCCAGCAAAACATTTTATTTTTTTAAGTCTGGATTTCAGTTTCTTGGACATTTGAGCGACGAAAACCACGAAACTAGCCTCCATTTCTGACGATCCTTGTGTCTATGTAGCACTAAATAATATATGATTGCGAGAAAATTAATTTATTCTTTTGGAAACGATGTGGAAAGACAATGATTCACTGTGATGTCCCTTTTCTTCTTCTCCACAAACCCATTTATTAGGCACATATTTTTAATGATGTAGCTCGGACACTGTCGCCACTCACTGCAATAGGATTTTTACTATTTAATTTAATATACAACTGGACCTAAAATGGCACTTTGAATATTTTTGAGTGAAAAGTGTCTGAATTTGAATGGAAGCTGGTTTCTACCAATTTAGCGCTTAAAAATCAAGTTAATGGTAAAATGTTAAAATGTGTAGCTTTTCCCCCAGTACTATAAGAAAACTTGAGCTTAAATGCCATAATATTTATTGACTATTTTGGGTAATTTATTCAAAATCTTTTAGGTAGAGACTGGTTTCCAAAGTCACATGCTGTAATCACGGTCTACTGTTAATGCCTATGTTTTGGCTGCGCAGTTTACTTTTGTTACTTAGGGACAACTTTACGTCCAAATTTCTGCAAATAACTTAAAATGTATGTAACATTTTTTGAATTCTTTCGATCATTTCCACTTCATAGTTTCGTGTAGAGGTCGACCGATATGGGTTTTTCTAAGGCTGATTTTTTTTTTTTTTTTTTTTTTTTTATAATGGCTGGTCTGTCTGATCTCTAATCCTGTAAAAACATAAACACTTGGCCACTCCAGCAGTGGCTGATTTTATTTCCTTACTTTAGGTGATTCAGTCATAGTTTCTGTCCCAGCTTTGATTAGCCAGCATTAGCATTAGCATGCTGTCGCAGCATTTTGCGCGGCGATCAAAAATACAATTGTGGAGATTAAAACTAACTCAGCGATTGAATCCTCCACGTTCTGAGCTTTAAAATGAGGTACAGCATGTCCATAATCACTGAGGTTTAGTGAAACTTGTATTTAACAAACTTGTGGTTAACCAAGTTTGATCGCAATGTTTCTCTGTTCCCCTGTTGTGGGTGGACTTGTTTTAAAGCCCTGATCTCGCTCTTTCAATGTATAAAACGGGAAGTCAGTCCTGTACATATCTAGCGCTGTTAAAAGCCGATATCTCCGGCTAAGTCAACGACTCCCTCCTCAGGGGAACAGAGAAACGTCGCAAGTTTGTTAAATACAAGTTTCACTAAACCTCAGTGAAGATGTACATGAAGCTCAGAACCTGGAGAATTCCATCGCTGAGTTAGTGTTAACCGCCGCAATTGTAATTTGAATGGCAGCGCAAAATGCCCTGGATAGCAACAGCATGCTAATGCTAACGGCATCTAATCAAAGCTCGGACAGAAACTATGACTGAATGACTGAAATTCTATCGGGGCCCTGCAATAATAATATATATTTTTTACAATAATTATGTCTTTCAAAATTCATACAATTGTGGATGCTCAAAATGGAGTAGGCTGAAGCAATACGCTTATAAGTAAAGGAATGTCCTTACTATTTGAGAGGTAAAATTACATTAAAAGCAACATCTTGCAATGATTGTAGTTGAAAATGGTTTAAAGTTGTACATTTGGGCAAATTTTGTTTTGTAGACAAGCTTTGGCCCCCAGTGGGCCCCGGACACCACTTTGGGAGCCACTGACCTAAAGAAATAAAATAAAATCGGCCACTGCTGGAGAGGCCAAGTGTTTATGCTTTTACAGGATTACAGACCAGACATTTGGAAAAATCGGCCGATATTGTAAAATCCCCAAATATCGATACATCGGTCGACCTTGTCTGTCTTTTTCTAACCAAAACACTGGACAATGTCGTTGCAAAAAATCTCCCGTCTGGACTTTGTGACGTGGAAGCTGTTACACGATACCTCACTGTATCCGTCGTTTTCGCCACGTGTTTCGGCATCTTGATTCTTGAAGCCATTTCACTCCGACCTCGCAGACTCTGGGCCAACTCTGTTCTCTCTGTGGTGGTTTTTTATGCCGCACATTGCAGCGAACACCGTTTTATTTCGTATTTTCGTGTGGATAAAGAAATATTATGAGACGTGTACATTTGTAAATATGTAATTCTAACTGTATGTAAAATGAGAAGCGACTTTAATAAAGTTCAAATGGTTTCAGTAAATGACGCGGCTTTGTGTTTTTATGTAAAACACATGATTACTAAGATTTTTCATACAACCTTGTAGTTTCTACTTCTTAATTCAGGGTGTTGGAGCCATGAATCCACGTCATCACCATCATCATCACCACTGCGATAAGGCGCTGTGCGCGCGAGGCTCGTGCCAGTCAGAGCCGAAGCGCGTGAGCCGTGCGCGCCAGTGGAAAGATACCAAAGACACCGCAGACACTGCGCACCGGAAACGAGCCGACTGGGCAAAAATAAAACAGGAAACTGCGGAGAGAAGCCCTTCAGAATAAGACCGCAGCGTAACATCATAAAGAATTCAAATGTATAAAAATGTATAGGCTTTATGCTTTGACTGGAAAAGAGAGCACTGACAGTCATTAAAAGAAAAGTGAAAATAAACTTCATACTGTAATTTGGTATAAAAAAAGGGAGACCAAACCCCAACATTAACCGTAACATTTATTCAGTTACTTTGTAGATGCTTATTCAAAAGGAGACAACACAAAGTTACCTTTTTTGATCTTTTAACTGCAACATATGACCATTCATTTCAATTCGCCATTGTTCATTTACCCAGCAATATTTTGATTTGATTATTATTCTTTCTTCCATCTTTTATTACTGTTTATTACTGTTTCATACGTGTAAATGAACACGTATTCGACACATTTTGCATGTTCTCGTGTCTGTGTAGATTTCCTCCAACCACTAAAACATGTACAACAGGCAAGAATGAACGAGAGAGTCTGTGTTTTCCGCATCTTTCAACCTTTTTGCCACATTTTTGTAAACATTTAGATTTGGAGAAAATGCTCTCATTTAAAAACCTCTTAACCCCACCTGAACCGAGTGCATTATCTCCAGTTCAGCTTTACCCAAATCTAAACACTTCAGTGTATTAGGCCGGTGTAACACCTCATTTGAAAGCTAAGACCTACAAAACTGATTATAACTTTTTGTCACGTTTTTGTTGGATTTAATTGTTTTTTGTCCTATTTGCATAACTTTTTGTGATGTTTTTCGTCACTTTGTCGTTTTTTCGTCACTTTTTTCGTCACATTTTTGTAGCTTTGTTTTCGTCGCTATTTGATGCAGGATTTTTTTTGGAGAAAACGTACTCGGTTAAGGCGAGGTAAATGATAAAACACGGTGTCGCTCTTATTGTCCAAACCCGGGCCGGAAGCCGCGCGCCCTCTCGCCTCTCACTTTACGCACGGCTGGGGAGTGAGACCGATGGACGTAAGCGCCCGTCTCTCCGCGGATTCCACTCTAATTCCTCACGCGAAACTCACCCGCTGACCCCCCGGTGCTTCCACGACCCGACACGCCGTGGAGAGAAGTGAAGTGAAGCCCTCGCACCGCAGTGAGTAGCGTCTCCATCGGCCACAGCCTCTTGCGCGGAAGGAAGGAAGGAGGGAAGGAAGGAGCTGGTGGTGCCCTTGACAGCGGCTCGGCACTGACAGCGCTAAAACCCCAACATCCTCTCACATTTTCAGGCGTTCATCCCCCTCAGAGTGCTCCTAAGTGTTGGTTTTAGGCCCGGTGTGGTGCGTAAAAGCTGTGAACTGTGCGCGTAACCCGCGGACAGGGGTGTAGCCTCCAGATCACATTGTCTGGGAGTGTTTGGACGGCCCTAGACCCGAAGATATCTATTCCCCAAACGAGCTGGTTTTATTTCCTCCCAAAATGTCACTTTATTATGCGCGTGTGGGAGTGATTCCGTGCGTGTGGGTCGTTTTTAAATGGTGCTTTTTGTGCCAGTGCTACGTTACTTTCCTCGATAAGCGTAAGGCGCAGCGTAAAAGGAAAACAAACGCACGTCCGGTCAGAGCCTTTCAAAGTAAAAGGTTTATTTACGTCCAGAATGCAGACTTTTAGGAGAAAAGGGCTGTTTAAAAATAAAGGGCACATTTTTATTGTAGTTCAGTATATTAACCTCTTAACCCCCGTCTTAACCGAGCACATTTTCTCCTTGGCTTTACCCAAATCTGAATGCTTCTTGAAACAAAAAGGGTCAAAATTGCGACGAAAACACGCAACAATAACAATAAAAAAAGACCAAAAAAAGTGCCAAAAAAGTGATGAAAAGGCAACAAAAATACATGAAAACACAACCAAAATGTGACAAAAACGCAGCGACAACAACAAAGAAGTTCAGATCAGTTTTGTAGGGCTTGGCTTTCAAATGAGGCTGTAACAATGGGCGCCTGATCCGTCAGACCTCGGGAGCTAAGCAGGAAGGGCCTGGTCGGTACTTGGATGCGAGACCGTTTGGAAAACACCTGGGTGAATGTAGTGAGTGGTTGGTGGTGGTCTGAGGGGCTGATGGCGCAAACTGGTCACCTCACTTTTCTCAGTCTACCCCAGGGCAGCTGTGGCTACAATATTGGCTTACCACCACCGAGTATGAAGTGAATGAATAATGACGACAATGTAGCGCTTTGAGAAACTTGGTAATACAAGCTTGCAAAGCACAATACAAGTGTAAGGCATTATTATTATTATTATTATTATTATTATTATTATTATTATTATTATTATTATTAAAAATAAGGGCAGGGAGCTGACATTGCTGTAATACCACCCCCTTGTGGCCAGGGGTGACTTGGTGAACAGGATTCTAATGGGACCTCCCTAGAACGGCTTAAAAGCCTGGCTCCAAAGAGATTATCTTTTTCTAAAAATCGCTCTGACCCAGAGGCGTGCTGGCCATAGGGAGAGTCGGGAGGTTTCCCGGTGGGCCGCGGCACTGTTTAGGGCCGGGCCGCCCCCACGAGGGGGAAATGTGTCAAAATCAGAAAATATTTTTTTCGCATCTAACTTTTCATCCTTGTAGCGGGGAGATACCATTTGACATTGAACTAACTCAGAGTGGTGTTTAAGGGTGTTTAAGTGGAACACCCCTCTGCTTTAGTTGAAGTTGGTGCAGTCCAATCCTGCGGAGATGAGTGTCCGCGTGAGTAAAGAGAGAAAGAGGCAGGGAAAGGTAGAAAAGTGGACAAATAAATAGTTTTATCTTCATAACTTGGTGCTGATGGTGGAGTTGTATCAGGCTCAGACTGTGTGTGCAGTGTCCCATGTAAAAAGAGCGTTAAAAAAAAGCGTTAGAAAAGTGTCAAAGCCATACTTGAACCAGGGACCTCCTGCACCAGAGACTAGCGCTCTATCACTGAGCTATAAACACACAGAAAAGGGGGCCGGTCTTCTCTAAATTCCTGGGCCGAAATGAGGTCCCAGCACGCCACTGCTCTGACCCATGTGACAATGCTGGGCCGGGTGAAATGTTTTTAACCACGCTGGTTTTTGTTTATCAGCCCGAAATAGTGGAAGCCTTTTCACTGGCTCCAGAGGAGGAAATAGGAATAGGAGGAAAGAGGATAAGAAGCTAGAAAGTCAATTGTGCTAAAATACAATCTGGAATCTGGAATTTCTTGGAAGTTAATGATTGTTGTTATTTTAGCTGCTTAAGTTTGGCCGATATATCGTCTACAAGATCATATCGAAATAGCTGTTTGGAAGATCTGCAACTTATAATATCAAGTTTATGGAAGATTGTGATGCTTGTATTCAGACGCCTTCATGGATTTGGAGTGTCTCTTTGAGCTCGTGTCCCTGTTAGATCAGTGATGTCTGTGAATCAGCCGCGCTTGAACCTGATCCTGTTTAAATACGCGAGGAGAAAGGTCTCTTAGTGCAGCCTCCACCTTTAAAACAAACCTGTTTGCCTTTGATTCAAGTTGAGCTGCATTTTAACTCGTATTATGTGGAACGAGTGGGGGATAAATAAGGGGAGAAAAGTGGAAAGTGTTTTTCCTGCCGTGTTCAGGACATCAACAAACTGATGTAAATTCAAATGTTTCGAGAGAAAGTCCCCAAAAATACTGAGATATTCATGTTTGTCTATCGCCCAGCCCATGATCATACAAAGTCAGTGGCAGCTCTGTGTTTGTGCACTCAAAAGCATCACCTTTGACTTCCTGCTGCCTATTTAAACGATGACAAATTCAGGCCGCATATTTATTTTAGGCTGGAGTGTACTCTGAGGTCTGAGTGACTGTTCAGTTGTTGAATATTTGAAGTATGTGAGAGGAGAGTGAGTCAGAGAGATCAGACTGTCACACCTGCCTGCCACGGCCGCAGCCCTTCACAATAAGAACGTGACTGCAGATTTTAGTCACAGTTTCAATCTCGAAACACCGCTGCGATCTTAGGCAAAGACTTTTATCATTAAGAGGATTTATGGTTTTACGCCCACATTAATCCACACGTTAACTCTCTCCAAACCTGAGGGAAAAGCTATGGATCTGCAGCTGAGGCGGCGAGATCGCTCAAAATATCCACTTGTGCGTATGGAAACAAAAATAATTCAGAATCGTCTTACTGTTGAACAAAAAAAAAGAAAGAGAGAAAAATGAGGGTGATTAATAATGATGAATGAGGGGTCGGCTAAAGCCCTTTTGAGCCTATTGTGATGAAATGTTTAACTACTGTAAGAATAAGAAGTAAACAGCTCAAATAAACAGATCGATCAATCAATCAATGTGGAAAATAATGGGGGGAAATGGGGAAAAATGTGAGGGGGAAAAAAAGGAAAAGAAAACTGGAAAATTCTGGCGAAAATTTTGGAAAAAAAAGGGAATATGGCAAAAGAAAATTGAAAAATAATGAGAAAAAAAGGGAAAATCTTTTGAAAAAATTGAGGGAAAAGGGAAAATGGGGGGGGGGATTAGGGGGGGAAATTGTGACAAAAAAATAAAAGAAAATTGAAAAATAATGGGGGCATAAAATTGAGGAAAGTAAATGGCAAAAATGTGTTTTTTCCCCCTGCCCTCCTGTAGTCTGTGTGTAGGGCAATTATCTTCTAGAGCAGGGGTGCCCAAAGTGGGGCCCGCGGGCCAAATTTGGCTCGCCAGAACAATTCCACTGGCCCGCCAGAGAGTGACCAGCTTTAGCGCTGCATCTGGTTAATACCAACTCTCTCCCATTCATTCTCAATGGTAAATATGGATGCAGTACACCTTTTGGCCACCAGCGTCAAATTGGGGGCGCTGTTTCACTCCTTTCACAAAGTTAAAGAAACACTGCTGTGGTGTCGTTTATCACAGAGCGACCAGTTTTCTTACTTTTATTGCAAAGGTTGTTGACATCAGCAAAGGTACATGTTAAAAATGGACTCATAAAAGAATTGACACTTTCAAAATGATCTAATGTGGCATTTTCTTTGAGTTAACAAATGAATGAGGTAAAGTCACTGTAGGTGCTGTAGATACAGGTGTTGCTGTTGTTTACATTTTGCACTTTATTGCTACAATTGTTCTATTCTACTAAACTAGGCTTTTGCCATAGTTAACATTTGTTTTAATTTAGCATGTTATTTGCACAGATAGAATCAAATGCAAATGTATAGGCTACCAACAAATAAAATAAAGTAACTATTATTATTTGCAGTTATATGTGCTTAATGCTTCACATCGCCGTGTTTGGCCCGCGACCCACAGGCACTTTTTTATTATGGCCCTCGGAGACAAAACGTTTGGGCCCCCCTGTTCTAGAGCGACAAAGCCACGTAAATGTAGATGTTTGCTGCACATTTTTACACATTTCTGATGTTTGCAAAAATCGCTTCATCATCGCTATCGAGAAAGTCCCAGAAATACTGACATATTTGTTTTCGTCTCTCGCCTGTTGCCCTAATCTGTATTTATTAAAATGGTCAGGAAATGTCACTATTTTCAAACACATTTAAATCTGTAAAGAAATCTACTCAACATTTAAAGCTCGATCCATTTCATACCCCACGGATATCCTGAAATACTCTTTGGGGGAGGCTTTTTCTAAAACAGGTCTTTGCTCCTGCGTCTCTCGTTTGCAGCTGTAGCTTTACTTTGAGCAGGGCCACATTCTCCAACTGGATTATGAGTCATGTGCCAAACCTGCTCCTAAAGCTGCTGCTACTACTGCAACTATTACAACTACTACTGCAACTATTACAACTACTACTGCAACTACTACAACTACTACTGCAACCACTACAACTACTACTGCAACTACTACTATAGTTTAAGCAGGTCCAAGATCGAGTGCTATGATTAAAAACATGTTCCTCTTGTTTCACGACTATTATGAACTCTTCTTCAGGTGCAGATCTCAACGGAGCTCAAAGAAAACATGATTTTATATTATTTCATGCCGGTGTGATGATTGTTTCTGTTCCCGTCACAATTTACGCACTACTGGCAAATGCATAACAACATTAGCAACAAATTATATATATATATATATATATATATATATATATATATATATATATATATATATATATATATATATATATATATATATATATATATATATATATATATATATATATATATATATATATATATATATATATATATATATATATATATATATATATATATATATAGCGCTGTGTGATGATGTCATCTGACCGTGCGCTTGGTTTGCTTGGACAGGTGTGAGGACCGGCCAGCAGGGGGCAGGTGTGTGATTAGTTTGTGGGCATATTTCATATAATATCATTTTGACTTTTTTAAATTGTTCAAAGGAAATATTTAGCAGGTTTCTTTTTTAAATAAAAATTTTATATATATATATATATGTATTTATTTATTTTATATATTTATTTTAAGGAATCATATAATTGTTTGAATAATCGTGATTTTAATTTTTTCTATAATAAAGCAGCCCTTTTCCAACTGAGGAAAATCCCAGTTCCAGGAGCACATGAAGGCAGCATTACAAATGCCTCACAAATCTAAGAATCCTATTGTAGTAACTATTGGTTTAGGGTTAGGGCAGGATCTTCCCACATGAACCAAAAACACGGCTGAGGACATATCGCAGCCTTTGTCCTTTAATGATTACGATGGTCTAAAGCGTTATTTTGTATTTCCGCAGCTCCGAGTGGTTTTACTGTGAAGCTTCAAAATGCCGCTGTTCGGGAAGTCCCACAAGAGTCCGCAGGAGATCGTCAAAGTCCTGAAGGAGAACCTCAACATCCTGGTCAAACAGGAGAAGAAGACCGACAAGGTACAGGCCTGGTTTAAGCGTTACTCCACTGTTTACTCTGGCCTGGGTCACACTGTGTTTGGGTTTACTCTGGCCTGGGTCACACTGTGTCTGGGTTTACTCTGGCCTGGGTCACACTGTGTTTGGGTTTACGCTGGCCTGGGTCACACTCTGTCTGGGTTTACTCTGGCCTGGGTCACACTGTGTCTGGGTTTACTCTGGCCTGGGTCACACTCTGTGTCTGGGTTTACTCTGGCCTGGGTCACACTCTGTCTGGGTTTACTCTGGCCTGGGTCACACTGTGTCTGGGTTTACTCTGGCCTGGGTCACACTCTGTGTCTGGGTTTACTCTGGCCTGGGTCACACTCTGTCTGGGTTTACTCTGGGCTGGAGGTAAAGTCGTTCTGGTACTTTAGCAGAAGAGTGTAAGAACATCACAAACTCCTGTCAACTCTGTCTCACGCTCACGTGTCTCTGTGTGAGTAAAGCGGGAACAGGCGTCAGGAACGGTGGACAAAAGCCTCCTCTTTTATTTTGAAAAGGCATTAGAAAGACATTGGGAAAAATTTAGGGGAAAAAATGGCAGAATATTGAGGAAACATTTGGGGGAAATAGGGGATAATTGGGAGAAAATGGGAACACGTGGGTAAAAAAAAAAAAAAAATTGGGAGAAAAATGGGAACTAATGGGGAAATGTAATTGAAAATAAAGTAAAATAAAATTAGGACAAAAATGTTGTCCTCTCCCCTGTATTCCGCACAGGCGTCGGAGGAGGTGTCCACATGCCTGTACTTTATGTTAATGCCATCCTCTCCCCTGTATTCCACACAGGCGTCGGAGGAGGTGTCCAAATGCCTGGGCTCCATGAAGGAGATCCTTTATGGCACTCACGATAAGGAGCCACACACGGAGACGGTGGCGCAGCTCGCCCAGGAGCTGTACACCAGCGGGCTCCTCATCAGCCTCGTGGAGCACCTGCAGCTCATCGACTTCGAGGTACGACAGTAAAAGTCACTCTGTCACATTATTACTCAAGTGAAAGAACTGCAGCTTGTCCTTCTGGTTCCAGGGGAAGAAAGACGTCTGTCAGATCTTCAATAACATCCTGCGGAGGCAGATCGGCACCAGGAGCCCCACCGTGGAGTACTTCTGCGCCCACACCGAAGTGCTCTTCATCCTGCTCAGAGGGTGAAAACCAGACTCCTCCTTTACTACGGAGCTAAACACACTGTGGAAGACATTCAGCCAAAAGACAAACCATATTACTGAAGGACAAAGGAACTGACTCCAAAGCTTTGTTTGAAAACCTAATCTTATCCCACTTTAAACATGAAATGCAAAATACATTTAGTGACTTACTCCCACCTCTGCTAAGTAGTTTGTAAGTCTCGAGTCAAGTCCAAGTCATGAAAGTCCAAGTCCCGAGCAAGTCTCAGGAAATTGGTCCTGGAGTAAAGTCAAGTCACAAACGTCAGCATTAAGACTCATTTTCACGGTTGGACTATTAATTTTTCTTTTCAAAATGTTTTGAATCTACTTGGAAATATGCAAGTGCTTTCTCAAGATTTAGCGATTTCTAAAATTTAGGCTAAGATCAATCTGTTCAAAATCTAATGGATTTGGATTTAAAGTCTAATGTATTAACATTCAATTGCAGCTGTTGTGTGTTGTGGTAATGATGACAACTGTAATTGTAGAACTTGTAGTTTTAATTTATACCGGGCAGCACGAGACACAGCAGGTACATGCCTGGCTGGCAGGTGTCGGCGCGAGTAATACAGTGCGCATGTCACAACTACGGTAGCTTTGTAGGGAAAATATTACTGTAGACCAGTGTTAATTTTGACAACATATTTTAATTTAGTCTTAGTCTTTAGACGAAAATGTAATTCAATTTTAGTCAAGATTTAGTCAAAAAAATATGTTCAATTTTAGTCTAGTTTTAGTTGAAAAATTGCAAGTCAATTTAGTCGACTAAATTTTAGACAAATTTAGTCGACTTTGCATTTATAATCTTCATTATAATCATATTTAATCAGCTCCTCTGCTTCATGGAGCTGCTCCCACATGAACAAAGCTCAGAGCTGCTCCTTAGGCAGAGGATTTACATGATCTGAGGCTCTTTCAGACAGTCAATAGAAGTTTGGATGATATTAGTTTCTCCTTTTCATTTTTATTTAGTCTTATTTTAGTCGACTAAAATATCTGGACATTTTAGTCATAGTTTTAGTCTCATGAAAAACTTTTAATTAAGTTTTAGTCCAATTTTAGTCAAAAATATCACTTTGACTAAAAGTAAGACTAAATATTTTAGTCGATGAAATTAACACTGCTGTAGACACAGTCAATATTCTACAGCAGCAACATTAAAAATATATACATATTTTCAATGCTCCAGTCTATGTACAAAATCACAGGGATAGCATTTTCTGTCAGTGGTTCCCCTGTAATGCCCAAGCCCTGTATACTCGTTTTCCTGTCCTTAATAAACGTCTATGAATCTTCACCTCTTCACTCACTGTAGGAAACAAAGAAACGGCCTTTTCACGCTGTATTGATGAGACGCCTGTGTCTCTGCTGCAGGTACGAGACGGCGCAGGTGGCTCTGAACTGCGGCATCATGCTGAGGGAGTGCATCCGCCACGAGCCGCTGGCCAAGGTCGTGCTCCACTCCGACGAGTTCCACCGCTTCTTCCACTACGTCGAGATGTCCACGTTCGACATCGCCTCGGACGCCTTCGCCACCTTCAAGGTCTGGGCCCGTTTCAGCAGATACGACTCCAGGAAAAGTACAAGTAGTTTCAAAATAAAGGGAAGGAAATTGGGGGGGGGGGGAAGGGAAGAAATTGTGACAAATGGGAAAAAATGGGGGGGGGGGGGGGGGGGGGAATTGGGGAAAGTTTGGAAAAAATGGTGATTAAATGGAGAAAATTTTATGAAAAACTTTGGGGGGGAAATTTGGAGGAAATGAAGGAAGCAAATATGAATAAATGAGGAAATGTTTATAGAAATTGGGAAAACATTGGGGAAAGTTTGAAAAGAATGATGATGAAATGGGGACAATTTAATTAAAGATAAAAAAAAAGTGTAAACAATTGTAAAAAAAAAAAAAAAAAAAGGGAGAAAATGTAAAAGGAGATTGGTGAAAATTGGGGAAAAATAATGGGATTTTTAAACATAAAAATATGTTGAAAATGGAATGTTGGAAATAATTGTAAAACATGGGGAGAAACTGGGAAAAAATTAGGATAGTTTTTTTCTTTTGTCGTCTGTTTAGTGTATATATATATATACAATATATTTCTGATGTTTGCAAAAATATTGCTTTGTCATCGAGTTATTCCTTTTTGTCGATGTCACCCAGCCCGACCACAGACTGCTCATAGTGTGTGTGTGTTTTTAGGCTTTGGACAAATGGACTTTTGACTTTGGAGCCTTTACAGAAATAGAGCAGAAAGTGTTAAATTTCTCTTTCGAAAGTAGTGGAGTAAAAGTAATCCGTTCTCTCGAGTAAAGTACAGATCCTCATAGACTCTGGAGTGGATTTACTTTAACTGATCGTATTCTGTTCCTCAGGACCTGCTGACGAGACATAAAGTGCTGGTGGCCGAATTCCTCGATCAAAACTACGACGCGGTGAGTGCAGCTCTATGTCATCCCTCCTGACCAGCAGAGGGCGCTGCTGATGGGAAGGAACACTGCGGATGATTGTTTTTAACTCTCAGCACAGAAATAAAAAGGCCACATTTAGGTTTCTGTCAAAGCCCAGTTAGAAATCATGCATGAATGTACAGAGTTTACTTTAGATTATTGTATAAGAGTCCTCTGAGCTAAATGCTAAATCATATTCATCACTTTATAATAAGTTCATGATGGAGAACATATGACCTACTGTAGAAGTGTGAATAGACTTGATTTATTTCCAGTTTCTCTGTGTTCCAGGTGTTTGCGGATTACGAGAAGCTGCTTCACTCTGAAAACTACGTGACGAAGCGCCAGTCTCTGAAGGTGTGGTCGGTGGTTTGAGGCGGCGCACGAGTGAACCGGGACTAAATGTTTGTGTGTTTCTCCTGCAGCTTCTGGGCGAGCTGCTGCTGGACAGACATAACTTCACCGTGATGACGACTTACATCAGTAAACCCGAAAACCTGAAGCTCATGATGAACCTGCTCCGAGACAAGAGCGGAAACATCCAGTTCGAAGCCTTCCACGTCTTCAAGGTCATTCTGCTCTCACTCGCCCACCACATCCACAAAGCTCCTAGCCTCATATCACAGCCAAAATACAATATAAATATAAATCACAAAACAGTGATTATCGCCCTGCCTGGAGCAAGGGGGCATTTTTCTAACTCGGTGTTAGATTACGGGATTATTGCCACTACCTTTTTTGTTGTTGTTGTTGTTGTTGTTGTTGTTTTTGGTTTTTAGATATTTTTTTGTCTGTCGGCGCCTGACAAAGCGCTGAGAATCTTTTTTACAATGACAGTTTGAGTAAACCTTATACAAATAAAGTTGAATGAATTTGTATCCCTATGTGCAAACTGAAACAGACTTATCTGGTTAAAATGTCTAAATGTCTATTTTAACATTTTCCCATTGGAGTAAAATGGGATGATCTGGTCATCGCTACGGCAACACCGTGGTGTCGCTGTGATTGACTTTTTTGATTGGAATGACCAGAAAGTGGAATTTTCTGCTTTTCTATTGTAATTTTTGTAAAAGCCCATATAAAAATAAGCTCTATTCTTTTTTTATTTTTATTTATTTTTATTTATTTGAATTGGGACAGTGCACATTAATCAACGTGTTTTTTCAACATGTAAATGTGCCGGAGTTAGCCGTATAGGCTAATTTTCATCCGTAGTCCCATGGCAGGTTGATGTCAAGACAGGTAGAAAAGGACATACAACAGACATAAAAAGACAGTGAATGATGAATAACAACATATAGTTAAAAATACAAAAAAAAAAGGTAAATTTGTTCAACTAAAAGATCAGAAAGGGACAATACACACAACACCACAATCTTCCACACAGTAAGACATGTATCAGTGGTTGGTGACTTTAGACCATGTTGTGTTCACATGTCTGATTGTCCAAAAGCCACTTCTTCACAGAGTTCTTAAAAGTGTGGAATGAGGTCAGGTTCACGCCCAATTTGAATTTTACCAAATGAAAGTGTTTAGGACTGAAACTTTAACAACTGAAAACTAAGTTATAAAAAAATCGGAAATCTGTGCGAACGGGAGCCATTTTTTGTTTTGGAAAAATTGCACTTGTTTGGTCATAATTCAAGATGAGACTTCAGCTCATTTAATGGAGGACACAGTATTTTACATTATACATAATACGTTTATTATTTGGAGGTTTCTGCTCGTCCACTTCCTATGGATCAGAAACTCATCCCGTTTCCTTTTTCCCTGCAGGTTTTCGTAGCGAACCCGAACAAGCAGCAGCCGATCGTGGACATCCTCCTGAAGAACCAAACCAAGCTCATAGAGTTTCTGTCCAACTTCCAGCGGGACCGCACGGACGACGAACAGTTCAACGACGAGAAGACGTATCTAATCAAACAGATCCGCGACCTGAAGAAGCCCGCCTCCTAAGAACCCGCCGCCAACAACCCGCGTATTTAAAACAAGCCACTTCGGAGACTCTTATTGTGAAAGTTCTCAATAACTGATCACTTCCTGTATTTGATTTTCGCTGATTTCTTTTTTTAATTTTATTTCCTCGGCTTTGGAGAACCAGCCGTTAAGAATTTCACCTCGAGGCATGATTTCTAGAGATTTTTTAATTTTTTTATTGATGCAGTCCTTATATTTGAAGAGTTTAGTGGTGCTAGGCTAGTGCATGTCTATGGTAACTAGTAGCCTGCATTAAAAACCTCTTCAAAATCATGGGCTCGTCCTCCAAACGTTGCCATATCTGATTTGTAGAAAGCTCCTTTGTGAATTCCACGTGTAGTAACGCCGGCCGCAGGTAAACAAACTACTGTAGATCCGGTAACCGAGCAGATCACTCCGCCGCTGCGTAGCTACAACCAGGAAGCTGACGCTGCTCAACTATAAGTTATTTTAAATGCAAAATGGTTATATTTATATGGGTAGTCTGGTGTTATAAGTGATTTGCCTCAGGTGCACTGTGCTTGGGTCAGACTGTTTTTAATGCAGGCTACTAGTTACCATAGACATGCACTAGCCTAGCACTAGCACAGCACCACGGAACTCTTCAAATATAAGGACTGCATGAATTAAAAAAATATATGTATATCTCCAGAAATCAACAACACTCTGGATAATTAGGAAATGAGGCCCTATGTCAAAAATCCTGAAATATTCCTTTAAATTAAGGCTAAAACTAAATCAAAAGTAGTTACTGATGTAAAATGTCATAAATGTAGAACAACAACAACGTGAAACTCCAAAGTCCAGGGGAAATACAGACATTATTTACAGTTGATTTAAAGCAGAGAGTTTTGTGTTTATTGTCGTTTCTGTGGAGAAAAAATATCGGAAAAACTAACAGGCAAAACTGAAGTAACAAGGAATCAGCCGTTTGAAATACAGTAATCAAAGAAGTGACTAGTTTAGTTTTAGAAATCAGTAATCAGTAGTTTTTAGAGCTGGGAAATATACCGTGTACAAGATCATATCGAAATGTACAAATATTGAGTTTGAATATGTCAAGAAATTAGGAAAAACGGCAAAAATAGGGGGAACATTGGGGGAAATATTGAGATAAGGATTTATGTCGGTATCACCCAGGGCTATATGTCACTACTGCATAAGTCTGTGGAAAGTTAATAAAAACATGGTTTAAAACATTGATCCGCTCTGTCAGGCAGATGCGGGTCACGGCACCAACACACCGCTACTTAAAGCAGACTTTAATGGAAAATGAGCAGCGGGCCGGATTAAATTGCTTCACGACTTCCTTCCTGTAGAAACCCTAAAAACCTTTATTCTGAAATCCTTTTAGCAGCTGGTTCTCCTCTCCGTGCGGCTGACGGCACTTTCTGTAAAAAAAAAACAAGAAGAAAACTTTGCTTAATCCTTGTGTCTTTTTAACTCGATTTTTCCTCGTGCTTTTATTTTGAAACGAGTGCCATCGTTTGAGACTTTTATTGTGGTGGATGAACTTTTACACATGATTTGCTTCTTATTAATCGAGGTGCCTTTATTTTGAAACCCATTCACATTGTTTTTTTCCTGTATTTTGAAGGGGAGCTTAATTTAAATATCTCTGAAGTTTGTCTCGATTAAGCGGTGAACCTTGACCTTCATATTATCGACTTGTTTTGTCCGTTTTTAAATATTTATGTACAGTTTTTGCTAAATTTCACTTCTGTTTGGAGTTGCCAAGATACTTTTGCTGAAAAACCTAATAATTAATCATGTTTACTAACAGTTTGGACGTGTACAGCAACTATTCAGCCTGTTTTCAATGACTTTAGGCCCGACAGGACACGCACAAAGGCCCGAAAATGAAACATCGCACTGACATTTACTGAAAACGTATTGAAATGTCTAGAAATATTTGAATTTCATGTTTACATTTGCTACAATTTGTTCTATTTTCAACTTTTGCCAAGAGTTCAGTTACAGGGTTTTGTCAAATCAAGCGTAAAATGATCCATAAGAGAGTCCTTGTTTTTGATTTGCAGATGAAAAACCGGTTCCGACGTCTCACTGCGTTGTAAGATATTCAATAAAAAATATGGGCCGCAGCCTGTGTCTCATGTGTGTCTATATTGTGGTTGGCCGCATGTCTACAACAGTGTTTCCCAAAGTGGGGTGCCCCCTGGGGGGCCTCAGAGGTACTGCAGTCGGGCCCCAAAGCTTTTCTACAAAACAAATACAAGTACATTGAATAAAAAACGATTTGTTAAGGAAATGTACATTTCTTTGTTACATACTACTTTAAACCAGTATTTAGCTACAGTCATGGCTAAATGTTGTGTTGTGTCATTTTAGCTGGAAAATATTGGGGGGGAATTGAATAAATGGGGGAACAATGGGGGAAATAGGTTAAAAGAAACAGGATAAAATGAGGAAAAAATAGGGGGAAAATTGGAAGAAAAAAATGGGGAGAATAGGTAAAAATATAGAGGGAAGAGAGAGAAAAAAATGAAAGAATGGGGGGAAATTTTGGAAAACATTGGGGAAAGTATGGGTGATTGGGGAAAATAAGCCACACAAAAAAAACACAGGATAAAAAGAAAAAGATAGGAGGGGAAATAAAAATAAATTGAAGGAAATAGGTAAAAAATTTAGAGGAATAATTTGGAAATATTGAGGGGAAATATGGTGTCAGATAAACTATCTTTAAGTCACCGCGCAGTGCACAGGGATCGAGAGCGCATGCGCTAAAAGTGAGCGGTGAATATGTGGAGTTGAGCGCAAAAACTATGACAGAGGCTCATGTCTCTTCACACAAGAAAACTGCATGACCGCCCTGTTACACAACTGAGACAGAAGGGCTTTTAAGTTTACTGCTGTTTTTAACAGTTATAACTAACCCATTCTCATTTTAACCGGAGGATAAAATGAGAATCGGGGGGGACTGGTAACAGTTAAGGCTTCAACCTTAACCTTTTCTTGTGTGGAGAGACATGAGCCTCTGTCATAGTTTTTGCGCTCACCTCCACATATTCACCGCTCACTTTTAGCGCATGCGCTCTCGATCCCTGTGCACTTGTGCCTCAACTTAAAGACAGTTTATCTGACGTCATAGTGTGGAAGAAAAAAAGCATACATAAGGGAAAAGAGGAGGGGAAAAAATTTGATAAAATGAAAAAAAAATATAGGTGGGGAAAACAGCACCACAGCGTAAAGAGAAGCGCTCATTCTGAGAAATGATGGGACACAAACACTTTGTAAGCATTTAAATCATTTACTGGAACATTTACAGATACAAAAATAAAACTATAAATCACCCACAGCCTCAATATATCAACCTTTGGATAAAGTAATATTCCTGTTGTAAAGTCTCAAACAGAGGCTTCAAAAGTGCAGAATCCGACTCCATGAGCGGAAAAAAGGCGCCGCTGTGGCGTCTAACATGCAGAATTTATCTAACCAATTCTAAACACATTTCAGTATTTTCCACATTTGTTCAGTCTTTCCAGGCCTTTAGTGATTGTTGCGAAGAAAATATATATTTTTACATTGGAATGACATGTTTCGTTGCATTTTACAGCAGTTTTAATCAAAGAAGAATAAGAAAAGAACCAAAATAACTATAAAACAGTGATGGTAGAGCAGGTCGTCTCGTGATCAGAAGGTCCAGGGTTCGAGCCTCGACTCCCGCAGGTGCACGCTGTGGTTGTGTCCACTGGTGTATGGATGAGAGTGTGATGTAAAGCGCTTTGGGCCTAATCAAGGTAGAAAAGCGATTTTTCTTGACCTTTATTTAAAAGGAAACTCCAATCAAGAAGGGCTAAAGGAAGGGCAGTCCTGTCAAACTGGAGAGACTGTGCTCGGGGTTAGAGGTTCAGTGAAACACGTTAGCTGCAGAGTGACAAAGAGCGAGGTGTATGAGTCAGCATTTGCATTTAAAATAACTTATATTTGAGCAGCATCAGCTTCGTGGCTGTAAGCTAACGCAGCGGCGGAGTGATCTGCGAGAAAATAGTCCCTCAAAATGCGGTAATTCATGTGATACAAGGTCAGTTATATTTCAAACATGATTCTATTAACACAGACATTTATATGGTTAGTCTGGTGTTATAAGTGATTTACCTCAGGTGCACTGTGGAGTGGGTCAGACTGTTTTTAATGCAGGCTAGCTGTTACCATAGAAATGCTTTAGCCTTGCCCTAGCCTAGCGCCACTAGACTCTTCAAATATAAGAACTGCATGAATTTAAGAAAAAAATATCTCCAGACATCAACAACACTCTGGATAACTAGGAAATGAGGCCCAATGTCAAAAATCCTGAAGTATCCCTTTAACATCACAAACTCCTGGAAAGACTGTGTTTCAGTCATAATAAAGAAAGGTTGAGGACGACTTTCAGCATAACATAACTCTTATAAATATCTTAAAACATTTTCTCCATAACTTCAAAATTCAAGTCCAGCTTTGTTTAAATTAACAACATTTATGAAGCAAAGCATTAAAACGTGTGCAAAATGATCCTGATAAAGCACGTGAGCGCGGGATTGTTGATTCCTGAAGGGAAAAAGTCCATTTCCCTGGTTCGTCTCATTCTCCCTTTGAATCTTCCGTCCGATGAGTTCGCAGCTTCTTGGAGCTGGGACGCTCCGGCTCCACCTGTCGGCTGTGTTTGCCCACGACACCGTCTGAAAACAAGAACCGGTCAGTGAGGGGATTATGAACTCGTGAGTGCATGTTTCTAAATACTCACTGGCAAAGTGAGAAGACGAGTGTTGGGCAGGAGACGGGAGTTTCTGCCACTGCGGAGACAGAAGATAATAATGGTTTGTTATTTTTATCACATTTTATCAACGCAAGACTTAAATACGACTAAATCAGGACCAAAACCAGGCTAAGAATGAAGTACTGCATGAGGAAAATTGTAACTAAAGCAGCACTTTTGGACGTGTTTCACTGGTTTTATGAGCTTTATTTTAGGCTCATTTTTTTCAATTGTCGGGTTTGGGCCCAGGCTTAACCGGAAACAAAACAAAACAATCTTTACAATAAAATGTTTCATTATTCACTAATTCAGTGGTAGGGATTTATTTGGGGAATTGTAATTTCAAGGTCAAAAATCTAAATGTATTTTTCTCACAGACAGTCTTGGACTTAACACTATTTTGAATGTTATTTTTTTAATATCTAATTCCTGCCAGATGTAATGAGATTTTATATGTTATATTAACCTCTTAACCCCCACTTGAACTGAGTTTGGCATTACCAGTGGTGGAAAGTAACAAAGTAAAAAGTACACATTTTAGGTACATTTTATGATGAATACTTTTTACTTTAACTTCACTACATTTTAGAGCCTGTTTCTGTACTTTCTACTCCACTACATTTTTAAATTGGGTTAAAAGTAAAAGTATTTTATTTTCATAGTGACCTCTTTACGATGAACTGGTTTAGTCCCAGATTAGACTTGGTTTAGTTCCTGTTTTTGACCTTAGTGGTTTACTCTTTTAGACCTGGCTTCAAATTATAAAAAAAAAAATCCTGCACATTAAACTCTTAAATACTTTTACTTTTTCTTATAAAGTACATTTTACTTTTATACTTTTACTTAAGTAAACATTTTATTTTGTTGGTCTTTATCTACGCTGCGGGCTGAGCGGGACTTTAGTTTTGGATGAGAGGCGAAACGTTCAAAGACTTCAACTACTGAGTACAGAAGATGAGTCAAGTACCGTCATTGAAGATGGACAACTCCTGTACGACTGAGAGCTTACACAGACATTTTATCAGATACTTTTACTTCAGTAAGAATATTGAGTACTTCTTCCACCACTGGGCATTACCCAAATCTAAAAGCTTCTTGAAAAAGCGTCAAAATAGCGACAAAAACAAGGAGGTTATGAAAACACAATGGAAAAAAGCAACAAAAACGTGACAAAAACGTGAGACAAAAATGCGGCGAAACTAAGACAAAAACTGTGAAAAAAACTACAAAAACACGACAAGAAATAAGGAGCATTTTGAAGCACAAGATGCAGAGTTCGTTGTTCTCTCTTCCTCTCTCTGAGCCACTACACAAATAAATAAACCAGTATGAAGAGAAACAGTGCCTACATTGCACCACTAGATGTCAGCAGAGTGAAGGCGCAGGACTAAATGAAGCTGTGGTGTGAGGGCGGGGCTTACGCAGAACTTGCTGACGCGGCTCATGTGTTGGAAGCGCAGGTAGGAGATGTCGCCCTTGTCGCGGCCGTGGTCCATGTCGGTGGTGAAGACGTGGGAGACGCCGGCGGCTCCGATCAGCGGCACACACTCGTCACACGGACATTTGGTCACGAAGAGGAGAGTCGGCTCCGAGCGCCGGATCTCACGAGTCCTGGGGAGCAAACGAGGTATCCCAGTAAACACACGAGGGATAATGTGGATATTTAAGGAGAGACGCTGCAGGTCAATAAGAATCTATCAATGTGAAACCTTAATAAAGATAAGAATTAAATGTTTTCTGTCGTTTTCATGAAATAATAAAGCGTTTTATGCATAAAAACTCTGCTCTACAGGACCGGTGAGAGCGATCCATTGTGTTTCTGTTTTCGTGTTTACCTAAACAGGCACTGCAGCTACAACCCCGCGCTAATACAGTTTGTGCGCCTCTTACAGGCCTTTCTGTTTTGGGACTAGGCCTGCCACGATAAAATTTTTTAGGACGATATATTGAGTATAATGCAAATACTGTAGGCAATAAAAAGAAAACTGTAAGCAACTATTTTAATTGAAATGTATTGAACATTTGACATTCAATATTAACACCTTATACCAAACAAAGTGCAAACTAGAAGGGTCGACATATTCTAGAACACTGTATCCATCTGTGCTTCTCAACCTTTTAACAAAACTTACACTCACACTAGGGGTGGGCCATATCGTATCGCATATCGTTATCGCGATATAATTTTTTTATATCGTTGTAATTTTTTATATCGTCGTGGATACTATATAATTCATGTTACGCTCAGCTCCATCAGCAGCATAAACACTGACTCTAGAACATGGGGACAGGTGCTTATGAAGTTAAATGAAATGAAGGATGTAAACCGCTTGAGTAGATCATATTCGCGAGGAAAGTAGTATGCCGTTAAAAAAAAAAAAAAAGAATGAAATATCACTGAATTAATCTTCCATAGGCGTAAGGCTGGGATTTTGAAGTAATTTGTCCATTGTCAATAATATCGTCAAATACATCGTTATCGTGATATTTCTTTTTTATATCGTGATATAGATTTTAGGCCAAATCGCCCTGCCCTAACTCACACCAGGTTCTGTGTTTGAACTAGGCCTGTCACAACCTCTCTTTTTTTTCTTTCAAATAGTCAATATACAGTATCATCTTTAAAAAATATCCCAATTTCATCTACATTATTCTAGTTAAATATTTCCTGACACAAACTCTTCTGTGTTAAATAAAACCTGGTTAGAATAAAATGTATATTAAATGTATGGATTCAGATAATACTGTATTACTGCTAAAGTAAAGTAGCCATGTTTTTGTTTGTTTTTTCTTTTAAAATATAACCTCCGGTCCACAACCGTGCTGTCGGAGTAAAGCAGCTTTTTTTGGGAAACTTGACTCTTTGTTAAACCGCTGCAGCATTTCTCTGGCTTTTGAACAGTAACATAGTCCTAAGCACTGAGTAATGTTCTCAGGACTATCGCGCTTGTATTTGGATAGTGGCTAAAGCGGTTGGGTTCCACCACTTTGATAACATTGTAAAATAATCACAGCCCCCCTAACTAATTTGATTGGTAACAACGTGGTATTTGTGAATGAATAAGCGTGGGAAAGACCAGGGAGCCACACAGACATGTTGGAGTCACTTCCTGGATAAATCTCCGGCTCAAAGCGACAAAACGTCAGAGAATAAACATCGTAAAGAGAGAGTTTGGTCTGTTTTTCACTCTGACCCTGACCATAACCCTAAACTAAGACGTTAGGAGATGTTGCTGGTGTCTGGGTCAGTCGTAAAGTACCTGAAGGTGAGTGCGTTCTGCTCAGCGTGGACGATGTAGCGGTATTTCCTCCTCTGTCTGTCCTCCTGTTTGTCGTCCATCTGCGGATACTCGTTACACTGGGAGCCCCGGGGGTAGGCATTGAACCCGCAACCCACGAAAGACAAGCGCCCCGTCTGAGAGCAGAGAGGGTGAGTCTGTAAAGTTTGGATTATTATTATTATAGTGGTACGAACAAATAACCGTACGCACCTGTTCTGCTTTGGCCCAGATGACGGCGCCCACTCCCACTTTAGGATCCTCTGGAATGAAAAGACCAGGTTTAGAGAGGATTGTGAGCGCGAGTGGTATTTGCTCAAAGGCTCAGACCTGTTCTTAAGGCCAGGATCGCGGCTTGGATCATGCAGTGCAGCGCCTCCTCAGCAGAGACGGGCTCGGACTGGGACAGAGCGGCGTCTGAGTTCCACCTGGAGAAGACACAGATCTTTAAATATAGGCCACAGTACAGGCAGATAATGCATGAATACAGTGCGTAATGCCACACTGGACAAACACATAATGAGAAATATGAGTCGGACTCATAGAGATCACAGAAACACAGAACCTGCTCCTACAAATATACTGTTAGCAAATGTCTCCCTGTTTCAATTGACCGTAATATTCCCATTGAAATGAATGTTTCTCCAAATGTTCACAATTTTCCCCCCAAATTTCTCCTTAAATCTTTCTCTAATTGTTTTCCAAATTTCCACAGATTTTTTTCCCAACATTCGCCCTACATTTCCTCCAATATTTCCTAAATTTGTCTGCACATTTTCCCCATTTTTCCCCCAATTTGTTCTTTATTCCCAATTTTTGTCCTAATTTTCCTCAAACTTTTCCACCAATATTCCCTCAAATGTTCCCAATTTGTTCTTTAAAAAAAAAAAATCTGTAATTTTTCTGAATATTTTTCAATCCCCCCCCCAATTTGACCTAAAATTTCCCTCAATGTGTTATTTTTTCCCAATATTTTTCCAATTTTTTCTCATTCCCCTCATTTTTTCTCCAAGGTTTCCCCATTTCCCCTAAAATTTTCCCCAATTTGTTCTTTAAAAAAATAATTTCACCTAATTTTTCCCTCCCAATTTTGCCTCAAATTTTCCCCAGTTTTCCCCCCCAATTTGTTCTTTTTTCCTATTTCCAATTCCAAGTTTAACACATTCCTCTCCTCCTCCTGGCCTGAACTCCCGTTACCTGTAGAAGCCGTAGCCGTTGTGGTGCGGGAGCCCGGCCACCGCCGCCGCCAGGACCTGCACCAGCTCCTGCATGTTGTGTCTGAGTCCAGAGAAATACGGCTCCACACAGAAGGTCTCCAGCTTCATGAGGGACAGGATCTGCTGATGCTCCTGAGGACGTCGGACCAGGAACCGAGACGAGAGCGACGCCAGGGCTCGCACACGCTCCCTGGACACAAAACAGGATGCACATGGATTTAGGAAGGAAGGAAGGAAGGAGAAGGAAGTAAAGAAGGAAGGAGAAGGAAGTAAAGAAGGAAGGGAGGAAAGAAGGAGGGAAGGAAGTAAAGAAGGAAGGGAAGAAAGAAGGAGGAAAGGAAGGAAGGAAAGAAGGAAGGAAAGAAGGAAAGAAGGAAGTAAAGAAGGAGGAAAGGAAGGAAGGAAAGAAGGAAGGAAGGAAAGAAGGAAGGAAGGAAAGAAGGAAGGGAGGAAAGAAGGAAGGGAGGAAAGAAGGAGGAAAGGAAGGAAGGGAAGAGGGGATGAAGGAAGGAAAGAAGGAAAGAAGGAAGTAAAGAAGGAGGAAAGGAAGGAAGGAAGGAAAGAGGGGAGGAAGGAAAGAAGTAAAGAAGGAAGGAAGGAAGGAAGGGAAGAGGGGATGAAGGAAGGAAAGAAGGAAAGAAGGAAGGAAAGAAGGAAGTAAAGAAGGAGGAAAGGAAGGAAGGAAGGAAAGAAGTAAAGAAGGAAGGAAGGAAGGAAGGGAAGAGGGAGGAAGGAAGGAAAGAAGGAAGGAAGGAAAGAAGGAAGGGAGGAAGAAAGAAGGAAGGAAGGAGAAGGAAGTAAAGATGGAAGGAAGGAAGGGAGGAAGTAAGTAAGCAAAGAAAGAAGGAAGGGAAGAAAGAAGGAAGGGAGGTGGAAGGAAAGAAGGGAGGAAAAAGGAAGGAAGGAAAGAGGGGAGGAAGGAAAAGGAGGAAAAAGGAAGTAAGGGAAGAAAGAAGGGAGGAAGGAAGGAAGGAAGGAAAGAAGGTAAGGGTTAAGGAAAGAAGGAAGGAAGGAAAGAAAGAAAGAAGTCACAAAATAAAACACATTTAAACCTGACTGTCCATTATTTACATTTCATTGCTGAAAATATTCATTATTTTTAATTGAAAACATTAAATGACAGAAAACTTATACCACATTTTCCCCTCATATTAACTCGTATTTAATCTACAGCAGACGTTTCAAATGAATATCTTATTATCCCTCCTTCACCTGCAGCGTCTCCCCTTAAACAGCTTCTCGAAGGCCTCGGTAGCGCCCCCACCTGTTGTAAAGCTGCTCCACGTCCAGCCCGGACTCGTCTTCCGCGATCCGCTCCATGAAGTCTCCGCCGCGCGAGGTTTCGGACACGAACTGAGCGAGTCCGGGCTCCAGCGGCTGCAGCGGGACACAGATGTGCGCTCGGCTGTTGGACTTCAGCGTGTCGGCGGCCAACGCGTCCCACGCCGCCTCCTCCGGGACACTGCGCCCCGAGGCATCATGGGAACTGGGGTTTTCTAACATGGACACCTCAGGATCCCCCGGCCAGAAGCAGATCTGCCCGACTCCGGCTGAGAAAGGAAAGTTTATTTCATCAAGTCATCACTTTTTAGCTACAAAATCTAAATAATGGACAGAGCCCGGTTTAAATGTGTGCTTTTATATTTTGTGACATATTAGTTCCAAAGATTTGCTAAATATGATGTGTCTGTCTCAGGATCCAGTCAGAAATCAAATTTACCAAACTTTTCTATACTTTCTAAACTTTTCCAAACCAGACATTTCCAATATCTTCAAACTAATTTTTAACTTTTCATGGCGACGTGAAAACAAGCAGCAACCTCGCTCTCTCTTGGCACAGCTGCGTTTGTGGAGGTTTAGCGGATTTAATTTTTTGCAGAGAGTCCATAATGATCCTGAAGAAAACAGCTTTTAAAAGTAAACAAACAGCAGCTTATGAGCTAAAGACATTTGAGACCTACACATTTCTTCTTCTGAGACACTGAAGAGGCACCAAGAGCCCCCACAGCTGCAGGACAGCGGGGGCGTTACAAGAGGAGCTACAGGGAGGTATCCGGACGAGACTCACAGCTAAGCCACTCATGCCTTCTATTGTTCTGGCTGATGGACGTTCACTGGGAATGAAACAGATGAACTGCTGAGCTCTTCAGGAGATGGTGAAAGACTGTTGTGGAGCGGAGGAAGAGGAAGGAGGGGGAGCTGACTAGTGCAGGACACCACGCTCGGAAACAGGGACAAACCCAGTTGGCGCTGCACCGTTTCAGAGGAGACTGAAGGCAGCCAGGTTTCCTCCGGTTACTACGGTTTCCCCGACCTCCAAAAACATGCGGCTCAGGACTAACACTTTAACATTATTTCGTTGTACAATGACAAATAAAGCACTTACTTCCAAACTTTTCTAAACCAAAATGTCTGATATTTTCGGCAACAAAATCCAAATAATATTCAGAGCCAGGTTTAAATGTGTGGTTTTATTTTGTGACTTATTAGTTCCAAAGATTTGCTCAGAGGGATTTTGGATCTTGCTTAGTTTTTAGAAAAAAAATCTGATCTAAATCTAATTTCTCCTGTTTTTTTGGGTTCAAAGCCCAATAACTCAGGCAGGAATTAGTTATTAAAAAAATCTTCCAAATGTAGGTGAGTGGAGCCTGTAAAGAGTAGAGTCTTTTGGAGCGACTAAAGTGCAGATGTTGTTAAAGTTTAGTCCGTTTGTCTGCACATGTGCCCTGTGTATATTCCTCCCGTCTTTAGCCGCTGCTGTCTCCCACAAAGGAAATGACCATATTTGGATTACAAGATTAGGAGTTTTTTACCGTTGAGGAGCATCTTGAGGCAGGTGGAGCAGGGTCGTCTGGAGAAGTACAGGCTGCTCTGGGACAGTGCGGCGCCGTGTTGCAGGATGGCGGCTTGTCCGGCGTGGAGCTCTGAGCCCGAGCTGTGCAGACCCATGACTTTACTGTCCCCGACCACCACCAGGCCCACAGAGTTCACCTGCCGGAGGAACACAAGGGGTTTACACATTAGTCACAGTATACATGCACATTGATATCGTGGTCATTTTCCTTATTTTACTGTATTTTTGTCTGTTCACTCTTGTTTCTGCTTGTTACAGGCAACTGTGTCTCACTATAAACAAATAAATGAACCACAATCAAGAAGAATGCCTGAAGTCATGTCTTCACTTTCACAACAGTAATACTGTTGTCCTGCAACATTAAAATGTATGCACAATACCACATTCCCTTTTGCCACAACTATGTGATAGCTCAGCACCATTAATTGCTCCGTTTCATTCATACTGTATTGGCTTGGCGGTTTTGTTGTTGTATGATGTCACTTTTGAATGAACTAAATACATTAAAAAAATGAAAATGAATACCTTTACTACACCTTGACACGTAGTTACACATTGTTCCCCCTTGTGACACATTGTAAGAGTAGCTGTACTTACATGTGTAATTACTTTTTTGTTACCCTGTATTCTAAAGCGTTACTGTATTCTCTTATTATTCTCGTTTATACAAGTCAAATTTAAGGTTGTTTTAATACCCAAATCCCATATTATTAATTCCACAAATGAAACAAACCAATACATTTTGATTTAATGCCAACTGGAAACAAATGTGATGCCGTCATTTAACTTTCAATGCTTTTCAATGCCCTGCGGAAACCCTGCAAAGGAAATGAATCTTCCTTTTGTTCCGAAGCGGGCGTGGCAGTGTCCGAGAGCATTTGCATTTGTGTCTTTAGCTGGTTTATTGCGTGTGTTCACATGAACCTGTCCGTCCTGCTCCTCCACGCGCTCCTGAGGGAACAGCTCCATCCACAAACTGAGCAGCGTGAACAGGTTTCCCTTCGACAGACGAGGGGCCGGCCCTGAGCAGAGAGAGACAGAAATGTTGGCGATAAAACTCAAACGATTCAACAAGAGGAGAACTCATTTCCACGAGTTCAAGTCCCTGTGAGGCACTGTTGGTTTAGTTTACTACAGAACTCTGGCTCAGGCAAAAACAGTTGTATACGCTTATATTAAGGAGAGACACTGCAGCTGAATATGAAACTTTTAAATGTAGAGATATCAATTTGAAACGTTTGCTGTAGATTTCTGACATAAATATGAGGAAAAAAATTATTTAGTTTTATGTTTTCATATAAAATGAAGCCGTTTTATGCCTAAAAATGCCCCAAATTTCCCATATTTTCCACGAATGTATGATTTTATTTTGTGACATATTAGTTACAAAGACTTTTTCAAACAGGATCTTGGATTCGTTCTAAAATAAGATGCTTATTAGTGGAAAAATCAGTAAAAAAAAAAAAATCAAATTTCACCTTGTTTTTTTTTTTTTAATTCAAGACTCAATAAATCAGGCTAGGGATTAGACATTAAAAAATCCTTCTGAAAAAACCTTCAATATTGTTCAGTCCAAGAGAGAATATAGAATTTGGAAGCTAAAGTGGAGATATTGTCGCACCAATGTAAGAAAAATCATATTATTGTGAAGATTAGGAGTTTTTTTGTTTGTTTTTTTTGTCTCCAGGTGAAGGTTTATGCTAAGAGACAATTTAGCCCAAAACTTGAAAATTTAGCCCAAAACTTGAAATGTGAAAAAACAAAGATGGTTTGCCTGTAACGAGCTGAAGTTCACCTGGTATTTTACTGGTGTAAATATGTTACAACGAACTGGTTATTCTGCAATGTGCGGTTTCGTCACTCAGTGCCTTTTACAACATTATATGGAATGGAATATATCGTCTACAAGAGCATATCGAAATACCTGTTTGGAAAATATGCAAATTCACAATATTGAGGTTATCTCCAATGTTAAGAAATGTGGGAGAACAAAACAAAAAAGAGAAAAAATGTACAATTGTGACATCTTTAAAAAAAAATAGGAACAGAATTGTACAAAAGAAATTGGCAAAGAATTGTAAATTATACAAATATCGCCCAGCCCTACACCCAAAGCGCTTCACACATTGTAGGGAATTACTCTTATTTATTCTAATTGTATATAGCCATTATTCAGTTCAAAGTTAACTGAATGCGTAGTTTACTTTGACAGGTGATAATAAGACAGTAGAGAGGGGCCTTGCAGCGGTTCGACTCCTGCAGGTGGACACTGTTGTTGTTTTCAAGACACTTCATCCACCTTGCCTCCAGTGTCTGCGCACATTGGTGAGTGAATGGGTGAGTGGTTGCTTGATGTAAAGCGCTTTGAGTCCCTGAAGCAGTGTAGAAAGGCGCTATATAAATGTGACCATTTACCATTTTGATAAGATCAGCCCCACTGTTACTGTTACTACACTAAAGTATCTCCCTGCAGAAAATGCTTGGTGTGGTGCAGTAACATTGTTAACAGCGCTCACTTTGCTGCATCCCAACATTTGTCCTGGCACTGTCGTTGAAATGACACTAGTAGCAGAATATAGTTAAATTTCTTCCATTTATAACCTGATTTAGCGACATTTAAGCTCTTTCGATGAGCCTTTGCCCCGCTGTAATTGTTGTACGCACGTAGCGCTAAACTCTCACCTTGTCCTCTGCTGTCCGTCTGAACGCCCCTGTCCCGGGCTTTTCCATCGGCCCGGTTCGGTCCCGCTCGCTTCCTTGTGCCGCAGTCCTCCATTCAGACCGCCTTTAATAATGTCCTTACCAAAACCTGAACAAACAGATCCTGCAAAGTGAAAGGACACCGTGACAGGGCGATGACAGCTGATCGGCACCAAATACCACCAGTTTACAGCGCGCGCATCCGCAAACACCCTTCAAAATGAACGTGTACATAATCAAAATTACGATGTTTGGAAGAAAATTTGAGACTAGAATGAAAATATTAGCCTCGTTTAAATATATGTGTTGCTATTGGAAGAGCCACGAGCCGAATAAAGGAGACATTTGTGACGTTTTATCGAATGCTAACGCTAGCTTTATCGCTTCATTAGAGCCAACATGTACAAAATTATGGTTGGCATCAATTGAAAAATACAGCATGTTTGTTTTCGAAGCATGGCTATTTTAAGCATGTATCAAACACAAGTAAAGCGGAGACAATTGGGTATTTAGTAGCCGTTTCCGTAGCCGCTGTGTTAAAATGTTTAGCTTGACGATCCGAAGGTTACTTCCGCAAACATCACATGACGTAACCAAACGAAAGCAGTGTCAAAATACAGTACATGAAAAATAAATAAAATAAAATACAATTAATAAATATAAACAATACAATTATAAAATACAAAATTACATAAATATGTTAAAACTTGTTTTTTTTATACATAAGTTTATGTAGAAGGTGGCACTGTCGTCATTTCATTTCCCCAATATGAAATTAAATTTCGCGACATCAAAACATCGTAAACAAATTGAGTTTGTACATTATTTATTTCCAAACATGCCGTCTGTATCTATAAAAGCTGCACTAAAAACATGTACAATAGGCCAGGATGAATGATGTGAGTGAATGCCATAGACCAGTGATTCCCAAAGTGGGGTCCGGGGCCCCCTGGTGGGCCTCAGAGACACTACAGGGGGCCCCCAAAGCTTGTCTACAAAACGACTACATTGAAAAAAATTAATTTGAAAAGGTAAATGAATTTATTTGGAGAAACGTAATAGTTTGAACCAGTATTTAGCTTTACCGTCATTGAGTACATTTTTATGATTTTGGGGGGCCCCGAGAGATTTTCGGATTGATAAGGGGCCGCGAGATCCCGGACTTTGGGAATGGCTGCCATAGACATATTATGCACGGAGGTGGTCAGAGGAACTGTTGGTGCAGATGTGTGCAGTCGCAACAGCGCTACTGTCAGTCTCCCCCAGGGGAAACTGAAGCTACAAAACGTAGTTTACCACCACGTGAATGTACAATTGTCTCATGTAAAGCGTTTGTGACCATGTCTGTGAAAGACACTATATAAATAAATTAGTCAATCTTTATACGCCCGGTTGGTTGACATAGCAATACCAAGCTACTTCAACATCAGGAAAAAGGAACATGAGAAACTAAAGAAATACCAGAGGCTCAGAGAAGAGCTAGAGAAGGCCTGGAGAGTGAAGGCATCAGTGGTGCCCGTGGTCGTTGGGGCACTCGGGGCAGTGACCCCCAAACTGGAGGAGTGGCTCCAGCAGATCCCAGGAAATACGTACATCAGACATTGCCCTTTTTTTTTATACACATAATACATACTTACATATATATATATATATACACATACACACACATACATACACACAATATATAATTAGGACTAAATAAATAGATGTCAGTTGAAAGCTAAGCTAAAAGGTGGGTCTTGAGCCTGCTCTTAAAAACATTAACGTTCTCTGCGGTCCTGAGCTCCTCCTCAGGTCGTTCCAGCGGCGAGGGCCATAATATCGGGGCGGACTCTGGCTATGTTCTTTAGATGGTAAAAACCTATCTTTGTGATATTCTTAATGTGTGGAATAAAAGTCAAATAAAGATCTTCTTCTATTCCGCAAAAGTGGCTTTAATGTTCAATTTAAAAGACAAAGAAATAGGCAAATCCAAAATGTAAACCTTTTTATTGGTGACAAATGAACTGAACAGATGCAGTCTTTGTTAAACCAGAACTAAGTAACTCACGACCCTAGAGGCCATAAGCGCAACTGCAGGTGTCATATCATGTTGCGTTTTTTTTACTCATTAAATGTCTTGGAGAGTAAATACTACGCTGACAGAAAAGAAAAAGGGAGAGGGATATTGTACATCCAATTACACAATGGAGATCATTTTTTTCACTCAAACTTGGCTGTAAATACTGTTTAAGTGGCGCTAGCCCGCAGTTAGCTTTGCCCGTTCATGATTCCATTAGTGTGTATTGGTGACTCCGACCCGGTGGCATGCAAGTTTTCTGGCCAGAGACACCAGATGGAGATGAAAGACCCCCCCAATTATCCCATTAATTGGGATTGCGAACTTTGTCCCGCAGATGCAGAGATAATAACACAGTCAGAGTTTAGCATCATGACAGAAGTTTACAAAAGAAACATCTAAGGCCATGCTTGGTGTTGCCCTGGCGGATCTGCTTGAGTCTTGTACTGTCGCGGCCGGCCTTCACGTTATCCACGTGCAGCACATTGTTGGCAGTCTTCTTCGCCTCGGCCAGCTCCGAACTCAGCGTAGGCAGACGGAGGATGACACAGCGGTCAGAGAGAGATTTAGGGGCGAGGAGTTTGAATAAAGCAAAGAAACAATGGCTGTAAGACTAAAGCTGAATTAAAGGTAGATCAAAATGACTCCAACAGTGACTAAACTATCTAAATGTTTTCTATAAAAAGTAAAAGAAGGAAACAGGTCTGCACTTTGTCCAAGAAGCTCGGTATATTATTAAATACGTTTACATTAGAGGTCGACCAATATGGGTTTGGTTTAAGTTGCCTACATACCTAACCGCACGGATCACGCTTTGCTTTTATTTGGACGCTTAAAAGGCTTGCAATCAGACGCTCGCATGTGTTCACTTCATGCGGAGCCACTACTGCTGCACCATTCTGTAAAAAAAAAGAAAACCTCTGCGCTGTTGCGGCTAAGCACTAAAGGTGCGTTCAGACCGAACGTGCGTCCACGCTCCGTCAGCCTCTAGTTGGACGCCAAACATTGCCGCTTCACACTCGCGAGAAACGCTGTTTGCGGCGCGTGAAGTTTTGCAAGCGTCATAATTAGGAGGCGTGTCATACAACTCAGGCCGAGCGCAAACCGCCATGATCAACTTCTCCTCCATGCTGCAGGTCAGGGGCGCAACTACCGCAACTACCCCCCTCCCACACACACATGCGCACACGGCTCTTTGATGGTTGTTTCTGTTCTTTTTTTTAAAGAAAATAAATACCCTCTGAATTGACTTTATTTTAACAAAAATGTCACTATTTCACACAATATAACATCGACATTTCCCTCTATGGGAACAATCACACGGCCCGATTAAAAGCTTCTGTTGCTTCATTCACGTAACTTTTCCTCCTCTCCCTCTCTCTCCCTCTCGCAAGAGGGGAGAAAACAACGCAAGCTTCAACGCGATCTCCTCTGTAACCGTGTTTATTATTTCATTAGGACTTTTATTTCTCAAACTTGTTGCCTTATGCTCACTTTGAGCTCCTCGTGGGGGGTGGAGATGACTGTCCCTCTGCACTCCTCTCTGCCCCACTCCAGCAGTGACTTTTGTTTCGCAAAATAAGCACAACTAAAGTGACGCCCGTCCCCCAAAGAGGAATTTAAAAAAACACAGTGAACCTGTTCATATCGTTCACTGTAAAGACTCGTTCAAAAGAGCCGGATCGTTCACGACCGACACACAGACTGTTAAAAAGAACACATCACTATTGGCGCCCTATGAAAGGTATATATTGCGTATGTCCTTTTTGCTCCACTGCTGCAGGTAACAGGTGACGCTTGTGCTCACTATTTGAGCCCAGTCCCTGATTGGTTAACAAGGCGTAAATGAACGCACGTGTAGATTGTGATTACTTGAGTGCATGAAGCAGTGGGCGGGGCATCGCTGCTCGTGTACCGCACTGTTCTCACTGTTTTGACGCGCGTTAATCCTCATCTGCTCGCATTTGGAACGCTTCATACGCGCGGACATCTTTGCTTACATTTCGACGCGCGTCGAAGCGTCTACATAGGGTTAACATGGAAGTTGGTGGCGTGTCAGCGTTTGGTCTGTACGCACCATAAGATATGAATGAAAATGATTTCCTGATTCTTCGCTTGTACTTTTGTGACAGTGGAATAGTTTAACCAGCCTACATTTCTCTGACACTTGAGGCAAATCTCACCTTTCTCTTCTCTCTCAGATATTATTTCAAGACATGTGGGTTTGAGTGTGTAGTACCTGTCTGTCCAGCGATAAAATCCCCTTCTAAACATGTCTGTAATTCAGTGCCTTGTTATATGCGCCCACGTTCATGTTTTCATGAGTCAGATAAAGACTCTCAGTTTTTGAGGACCTAATATAATAACCATGGTTTTATCAGGGTTAAGAAGGAAGTAATTTCATCAGTGAAATAGTAAATAGAGGTATCTTGTATACAATGAATAAAAATATTACTATTTTCAGTTTAGATTTTGCAAAAGTAACTCAAAGTGTACATTTCTGAAACAGTGATATGTAAAACAAACATAACATTTTTAAAGCTGTAACGACTAATATAGAATATATGACCATTTTAAAGTCACTTGTCCAACAGTTAACTTGAGCTGGAGTTGATGCCATAGAAGCGGAGCTTGGAGCTAAAGGCTCGTCCTCCTACAGTGATTTTGGACTCAAGGAATCACTGGTCAATGCGTTTTGAGAGCGGAGTCTCTGATTGGCTGATATGGAACGACAGCGTCTTGGAGATCGATCGGAGCCAAACCCTTTATGGCCTTGTAATGGAAATATGTCGATTTAAACAAGATTTTCTCCATGATTTAGTCTACGTGATATAATGTGTGTTTGTTAATGTAACCAGCGTATCTCACACTGTGATCGAGGCCCCCAGACGAGCTGAGGCCACACATCCTAATGCAGACCAACTCAACACCTCTGCCTTTGTCAGTGAATCAACACTCGTGCCCCTGATTGAAATGTGTTGTGGAGACGCCGACTACAGATCTCCAGAGTGAAGTGACACATAAACGCAACAAAGTCGTTATCACACCTCAGGGGCATTTCCACAGGAAGTTCACCTGAGACCGGTTCATTTAGGGAGGGGCCTTTAGGGTTGTTATGGGAGTGGTCAAGGTTATTTATATACTTGTCTCGTGTTTTGTGTCGATTTTAAAGTGATTCACTTCATTTGTTCCACTAAAACACGACTAAAAATATAACCAATTATTTGGGTAAATCTTGAGTAAAACTAAACACATTTTTCAAAGTGTGAATTCTGGGCTTGTAACATTTCCACTGCCGCATGCAACACTCTTGTCCTGCACTGCTGAAGGTGACACAAATATAATTCCATATTTGTGGTGAAAAAACTTTTTTTCACACAAGTAAGATTTAGATTAAGATTTACATTCTATGACCTCCCTAAAAAACATCAGCATTTGTGAAACATTAGTTTGAAATAGAGTGAACTGGATAAGTCTCTCTGAACGACACAGACATGTTCATGTCATGAAGCACATTTGATCTTAAAATATCTGAAGGTCTGACCAAACTCATCACAGCCGTTTCTCTCCAGGGTGGATCCTCTTCATGTGGTCTTTGAGGTGGGATGACATAGTAAAGGTCTTTTCACACTGCTCACATTTGTATGGCTTCTCTCCAGTGTGGATCCTCATGTGATGTTTAAGATGTGTAGACTGAGTAAACACATGTCCACACAGGCCACACTCAAATGGCTTTTCCCCAGTGTGGATCCTCATGTGTCTTTTGAGGTGGGATGACAGAGCAAAGGTCTTGTCACACTGCTCACAGTTGTATGGCTTCTCTCCAGTGTGGATCCTCATGTGTTCTTTGAGGCTGGATGACTGAGTAAAGGTCTTGTCACACTGCTCACAGTTGTATGTCTTCTCTCCAGTGTGGATTCTCATGTGACGTTTAAGATGTGCAGACTGAGTAAACACATGTCCACACAGGCCACACTCAAATGGCTTTTCCCCAGTGTGGATCCTCACGTGTCTTTTGAAGTGGGATGACAGAGCAAAGGTCTTGTCACACTGCTCACAGCTGTATGGCCTCTCTCCAGTGTGGATTCTCAGGTGACGTTCAAGACTCTGTGACTGACTGAATGTTTTCCCACACTGCTCACACTCGTACGGCTTTAGTCCATCATGGACTCTCTTGTGACGCCAGAGACATGAGAGCTGATTAAATGACTTCCCACACACATCACAGCTGTATTCCTTTTCCCCAGCATGTATCTTCATGTGTTCTTTGAGGCTGGATGACTGAGTAAAGGTCTTCTCACACTGCTCACAGCTGTATGGCCTCTCTCCAGTGTGGATTCTCATGTGACGTTTAAGATCGCCTGAAGTAGTAAATCCTTTCCCACACTGCTCACAGCTGTATGTCTTTCCCTGTGTGCGGGGAGTCTTCAGAGGCTGAGCTGGGTCCATTTCTCTGCAGACAGAAACAGGAGTTAGTGTTGTGTTACACACATTATTCAGTAAAACACTAAATGTAGTTTGCTGCAGACCTGGTGTGACCCTCCCCTCCCTCTGTTCTCATTCACACATACAGTATCACCCCTCCCCCATCAGCTCACTGTGAATCAGCAACAAATCTGGTTTTAAATCACTGTCTGAGCCAGTGGGCGAGGAAAGCCCTTCTCTTTGGTCCTCATGGAGCTGACATTGCTGCAATACCACCCCCTGGTGGCTGGCGACTCCAAAAGACACTTTGGAAACATGTGATATGTAGCTTTGGTCCTCGTTTAAACTGCTTTAAAGCCTGGCTCCAAAGAGTTTTACTTTTTCTAAAAATGTCAATGATCCATGAGACAACGCTGGGCTATGTATCATAGTTTTAACCACACTGGTTTTTGTACATCAGCAATAAAAAGTGGAAGCTTAAATCTATGCCTGACAGGCTCTGGAGCTCTGTGGAGGCTCGTAGCCATGTTCATTTCACAGACCATTACTATGGCCCAAGAATCGATCCCTGAGGCACTCCACAAGTAAGACTGGATGCGGAGGACATAATCAACCAATTGCCGCGGAGTTGACGCTGTTTGTTGACGGGTCATGTTTTCGAGACGCAGAAGGCTTACATGCGGGATACGCTATTATTAGATTGAACGCGGATGATACCTTTAATGATTTAGCATTAGCGGAAACTTAAAGGATAGTCACCCGGACAAGAGAATCGTAAATTGAGCTAAGCGGTGCGAAGGAGGAGTGTGTATTTGAAACAAGAATTGAATTATGACACGGGGGTCCGCGCGACTGGTTTCATCCGCGAGCAATGTTTTTGTCTAAAATTGGCTAAGGCAAGAATAGATTATAAAAGTCATTTTGGCCAGACACTTGAAGAGACTCGATGCATATCCATAAAATAGTATCAACTAGGGTTTAAAAGAATAAAATTTACAATTGGACTTTGAAATGTTTGAGAAAGGGAGGCATGACTTAAAGGGAGCAACAGGGGGGTTAGCACGGCAACGGGGGGGAAGCAATAAACACAAGACAGGAACGGAGCGCCACAAAAGGAAAAAAAAATAGAAAAGTGAGAAAACCTTAAGGAATGCGTGTGAACTGTGTGGTCTCGAGACGTGTGAGTTGTAACTGCTAGTAAGTTCTGTGTGGAGGTTTGTTAGTGTTTAAATGTTAGGGCAGACGGGGGGAAGAGTATGTACAAGTCGCGCAGACGCGTTATAAATAAAGCTTTGTATTTATGGTATCGCTGACACTTGAAGTGCGGCAAGATGTGCACATAAGGGGGAGGACTAGCATAAAGTGTGACGCTAAGCGGCTCAATATTCTAGATTTAATAGGAAAGGGCGTCATGACACCTATAAATCTCACACCTAATCAGATTGAATTGTGATTTATTTATTTTAATTAATTTATGGAGTTAGACATTCGCTACGGACGGCGGATGCAAAGGGCAGATGTTTAAATGCATAGGGCTAGTACGGTAAAATTGTGTGTTTCGGTTGGAGTCTGCTTTTTTAATAAGGCTAGTGTACGAGATCAGCTTGGTGACGACCACTGAGACTCTGCAAATTTACAAATTGTGAGACAAATTACAGGTGACAGTCCGTACGGGAACGGACGTTTGACACAGTCGCTACGGGGCCCGGTTAGGGACAGCGTTTGTGGGAGACTGGGAGATTCTCTATAGGCGTAGTTTGAACCACTTCGATAAGGGCCTTTTGGGACGTCGAATGTGGAATTTAAGTAACTCTTAGGGTAGTGTACAAAGAGAGAAAGTGGGAAATAGATAATAAATACTGCACGGGAGAAAAGCAAGCTGAGTCGTAAATTTAGGGAGAGAGGAGCAGAGTAGCGCGCAGGGGGGGGAGACGGGGGTAAACACTACAATAGTTATAAATTAACTAAAGAGTTAAAAAGAGTAATATTAAGGCCTTTATAATAATATAATTATAATAATAATAATAATAACAATAATATGTTATCTGATAATAATAATAATAATGATAATAATGATGTTATTAGAAAGTAAAATAACTTTAAGAGTGTAATGTGAGGATGTCAGGAAAGATAGGGAGAAGTGTTGTGTACTGCGCTCGGTGCGGGGAGGGAGTTATTGGGTACAGTATGTTGTCTTTTGTGTCTTGAAGAGGGGAGTAGGACAGTCAGAGAGGTCTGAGAGGGGGATAGACAAACACAGTTTGGAGAGAGTGGGATGGTCCACCCACTGAGGAAAGGCCCCTCCCAAAGGAGTCCAGTTACGGCAGAGGGGGAGTGAAGAGAGTTAGTTACACACCAGTGAGAGACGAGAAGAACAGAAATGCTCACTGGCTAGAGAACAGTTAATACAATTGTGGATTTAAACAGAATGTGCAATTCTACAGTATGTGATAATAATATGTGTTTTGTGAATTTCACTAACTTTACTGTTTTTAAAAGAAGGAGCTGGATGCTTGTTTCCAGCAACGGGAGACTTCTGCAACTTTACTCGAAGAATCTGATCCTTAAATATTTGAGCTGAAGGGTATGGAGAATGGTTAAAGGAAAATGGTGGGATGAAAAAGGTACTAGTAATGAATTAAGTTTAATAGTAATGAGTTAAATGGGGGAAAACGAAAACATGAAAGAGCTGATCCATTAGCCAAATAGCACCATAAACTGACTAATAAGGGCATTTGTATATGGTTTTGTTTGTTTGTCTTACTTGTTTTTTTCTGAGGAGGTGACCCTGAAGGTGGAAGCAGTTTGAAAGGATTTTGTCCTTTCATGTTTGTTTGTTTGTTTGTTTGTCTGTTTTTTAAAAGGCCGATTTTTTTAATTTTAATTAATTTTATTTTTTACTCTTTATTTTATTTTTATTTTTTTAAATTTGGATTTATTTTTTATTTTTTTGTGCGGTTGTTTTTGGGGTACTTTCAAGGGATTGTATCATTTTCTACAAAGCTGATAGAGTGATACATTTTTTTGGAAAAAAAAAAAAAGAGGGGGAAAAGGGGGCAACATTATAGTCTACTCATCTTTGATAGAAAATGATCAAATTGCAATTGGATACCTGACCACTTGAGTCATAAAATATGTAAGATCTAAGAAATTAATAAATCCATGTGTTGGGATAAGTGGGTTTGGAACTGGGGTAGGTAATGCTTAGCATAATGAATTTCATTCTGGATTAATAAAGTTAATCTATTTTATGTCACGGTTGGCAATTGGAGAAATTCTATTGACAAACTGAAAATGAAACAAATAGTGTTGTCAACTGGAAATTGTTTTGCTTAAGAGATTAAGACAACAAAATAAATACAAGAAAATATTAGTGATTTAAGGGTGATTAGCTCAAAGGTGCTACAAGAGTCAAGATTAGGATACATTAAAGGATATAGTGGGATACATAATAAATAAAATAATAATGGTTTATTGGGGGACATTTATAGAAGGGGTTGAGAACATAAACATAATATGCAAAATAACATTGCACACTCTGCTTCTCCTAAAGAGCATATTTCTTAAAGGGTGAAAAGGTGGGAAGCCACGCTTTGTGGAGTGAGTGGGCTGGCTACGATCCTCCACAGTACTTTAAGGCCTGTCAATCAAAGACTTAAGGAGTAAATGTATCAATTCTAGAGAATAAAAACAAGTGGTTGGGAAAAATATACCTTTTTGGAGCTAGGTTTCTAGCAGTGTTTGGGGAGGTGCAAAGTGTCCAGTGGAATCCATTTAAATAAATAAAAAATAAAACAAGTGGCTTTTGAGTCACCCCTGGCCACCAGAGGAAGCTATTGTGATTTCTTTACCCAATGTGTTGAGTACAGTTGTTTGTCAACTGAAGGGGGTTTCCTTTTCTATTCCTTCCTATGGTCCAACTTTTATGATGGAAAGCAAATTTAGGGTAAATTGTTATGATACTTGCCTACTTAAAGTTAATGCAAAATAAGATAACTTAGTTTATCATACGAAATTGAACAACTGGATTGAGGCTTAAGGATGTTTCAAAAGTGAAAAGAGCTGATATATTTACTGTGTTTTCAGATCATGCTGACTGATAATAAAAGACTAATTGGATGGAAGCTGTCCCTCCGGCTGATGAGAGGGGATGGCTGAGTGGATGTGAGAGTTCTGAAGGCCTGCTGTCACTGAAGGGGCCAGAGAAAACATCTGTGCAATGCTCCAGAAGAGACGTGGTGATCTGGATTACAGACTGAGACATGTAAACCTCAGCAACACTTCTGTGGATCTTAATAGCCCTCATTGGATGGAGAGTGGCTGTTTTGAAAGAAGCTACGGAGTACGATCTATGAGCTCTCTGCGAGAAAGAGGGAACTGTCTGATGGGAGAGACAGTTCTGTGCTTGGGCCTTTCAGATAGAGGCTTACAGCAGTCCAGGAGAGTCACTGCTGTTATGGACAACAGTAACCTGCCAATGGAATATGTATTTCAACATCATCTTCAAGAGGAGTTATATCTGAACAATGTCTGAGCTTCATCTGAGCTGGAAGTAAGACTTTACTGGAACGATCTGTGTTTTCATTGGAACAGATATGAGCTGAGGCCACAGAAGCAGTTACTGTGGGAGTTTCATCAAGGACAAAGGACATGAACTGGAAAGCATCAAGAGGAGCATGTTCATCATGGAGCACTCTGGATCGGACTGAAGGACTCACATCCACAGACTAAATTTAATTGTAGGTTTAGGATATATGGACTGAATATTTTATTTTGTGATGATTTGGGAATTAGATATGAACCAATTTAATAAAGTTTCAAATATTACAGTATGATGTCTTGTAAGTTATAGGTTTTTGAATAGGGTAAAACATTTTCTAATAAGTTTGTGAAATAAAATACTCTGAATGAATAAAATGATTATTAAAATATTTGTTTGACATATGGACCATATGGGGGAGGAGTTAGGGAACTTGTAACTTAAGTAGGGTTAATTCTTGGGGGGCAAACAGAAAAAAGTTTTGACTATATGAGCTCTTTGCCTAACAGGAAAAATTTTAAAAGGTCACATTTGATTTGGTTAAAAATTGTCTCAATGGTTGAGTGTTATTATTGGGGTAAGGAACGTGACAAATAAACTAAGCATGGGGTGGAACTACTTTGATAATCAACAGACTAGTAACATTAAGTTTGGGAGGGAAAAATGACTATGGGGAAGTTTAAGCCTGTTGTTTCTCTTCTTTGTTCTGGGCTAAACTGCAGATGGTCCGGGACTTGGAATGGAGATAACTGATAAAATAGAGAGGTTTGAAAGGAGAAGGTGGAGTTGGGGAGAAAGTTCATGCAACAAGTGGTTGATCACTGGTTGGAACCATAAGGTTGTATTGGCTTTTTATGTAATCTCATATATACTCGTTTGATCATGTATCTCATATAATCTTTTCGACTCTGTGTCACATATATTCTTTTGGTTATGTTATCTCACATATTGACAAGTATATTCATGTATTAAACTTGATTTTGTTTGGGTGGGTCTACACAGTTTATGCAAGTTGTGTGCGCCTTGTAAACATTTATACAGCTTTTTGTTTTGGATAGTTTGTGTGGAACTCAACAGAGTCCCAACGGGGGAATGTTGTGGGAAAAAGCTGTTTGAATGATATAACTGTTGAAAACTTGTGAACATCGTAATAAGTCTATAATTGGTTCTTTAAGTTTGTGTTAAAGTGTAAAAGGTATAATCACTATGCTATTGTAAAAGGTAAAATTCAATGCATAAGTATTCAAAGTTGTAGGATTAAAATTTAGATGGGACATAGAATCTTTCAAATATTGGGTGTAATTAATAGAATATCCACTGGGGGCACAGGTCATATGAGTGCTCTGCGGTAAAGTTTGGGCCCACGAGGGGAGGAGGAAAGACACCATCCAATCAGGACGTCTCATGAGAAAGGGTGGACAGGGATTGGCTCTTTGCTGACCCACGCTGAGAAGCGTGCCACTTGTTGGAGTGAGGCCAGCGCAGAGTAGTGCAGGTGGCAGTGGCAAGACACCCTCTAGACGCTGAGGCTTTCAGTTAGGAAGGAGTTAGGGAAAGTGGCCTGTATGCTAACTATCATAGCCACTTTAGCATAGGGACCTCTGATGCTAACTTACTGGCGATTAGGAGCTATGTGCCATCCCATAAGCCACTGCGCCAATCTCCCCACCCCCCTCGCTCCCACCCTCGAGTGATTCATGCGCAACCACTGTTGATTGACAGGTGCAGATTTAATAATAATAATAAAAAAAAAAAAAAAGATTCTGCACAAGCCAAACTTTATAAAACTGACAAAATACATGTTGTCGTCCCCACCGCTCAGTCACATGGTTTTAAAGAGCCTCCTCAGTAAATGGCCTAAATGAAGCAGTTTGTGCTTTTGCTTCATTTAGTAGAAACTCAAGCCACATGGCTAATTTGCATACTGTAGCTTTATGAAACCGCTGTTGAGATAAAATAAAGGGAAATGTGAAGGATCATTTGGATGATTCTCTTTTTTTCACCTTAAATGTCTTTATTTGCACACTATTTTGTTGTTGGACAATATACAGTAGGTGGCGGTATGCGCTTTTGTTTGGCTTGCACTCAAGAAAAACAGCTGTTGGTGATGTCACTTCCCCTTCCCCTGGGTAAGGACGGTCGAATTGGGCAAATGCTGCTGAAGCTCTAGTTCACTAACTGCATAGAGATCTAACAGTTGACCCCATGAAAGGTTAAGGATTAGTTGCTAGTGTTAGTACTTAGAGGCTACAATTTAATGGTTTCGGATGCAGCCTAAGACTAAAACTAAAATGGCTGCCAAAAACAACACTGTCTAGATCGGCCTTTGAGCTCACCTCGCTGATGTGAGTGTGTCTTTGTGCAGATCCTCACCTGTGTGCAGACAGACTCCTGGAGGTGCAGCAGCAGCACAGACTGTGGAGCCGCTCTGTGAGTCCTGGATATTTCCTCCAAACCAGAGTCCTCCGAGGCTTTCTCGTCGTCTTTGTGGCTCTTCCTCCCAGCTCACACAGACAGGGTCACACACAGGTCCAGAGTCCAGCTGGAAGTCACTGGAGGCCTTTATAGCTCTGTGTGGAAAGCCCCTCCCCAAAGGAGCCCTCCCTCAACTCTGTGGATGAAACCTCAGCTGCCCCCCTCCTCCTCTTTTCAGCTCATTGCTCCTGCTCCACACCTGAAGCTTTTCACATTCAAATGCACTGAGCCCACTCTGATTGGTCAGGCCTTTGAGTCAATAGTCGGCTTGCATATTCAAAGTTAGCTTTCTCTTCACACATTTAAACCAGGCTCTCTCATGACTATAACATTTACTATTGTTAATCCACGTATTAAACGTAGTTGTAGAGTCCACTCTATCTGATTATCTCCACGGAGACTATTCTTTCCTCCGCTTGAACCAACACTTCTGCGTGGATTATATCCCTTCTCTCTCTCTCTTCCGTAGCGCGGTAGCTCGCTGGCTAGCTTAGCCCGCTAGCCTAGCCATACCCCGTCTACTTCTGCCTCTTTCGCGCTGTCCTGCTCAGTTTGCCGTATGTCGAGTCAAAACCCTGCCTCCTTCACAGATGATAGTAGTTGCGTTAAGTGTAGTGGTAGCTTTGGAGGCCAGGGTGTCCGAGTTAGAGGAGCGGCTGTCCGGAGTTTTAGTGAAGGCTAGTGTTAGCACCGCGGTCACGCCAGCCTCACAGGGCTGCGCTTGTTTTGAACACCGTCACCTCCCAGGAAGTTACGTGCGGGTGTGGGCTGGTGCGTTGTACGGTCTCCAATATTAGGTCAACAAAATAGTATGGAGGATGAAATCGTCACTCACTGTTATCACCGTAGTTGATATTTTCCTAAAATGCGCACTGTCAAACCACTGCCATTAGGCAAAGTTGTTGTAAAGACGTTTGCACATTGGGTCAAGATCTGCCTGGTATCAGGTTTTGATATTAAATACTTTTTTTGAACGATTTATGACTCTTTTATTTATGCCATTAATTGCAGTACAGTCAGTAATTATTCCAAATAATTATCCACAATTTGGATGATTTATGACATGGTTTGTGTTGTGTGTTCATTCCAACAATTCCAAATAATATAAGACCAATGCCCATCTCGACTGCGCATGCGTGAGTCAATCAGGCTCCTAATTTCGGCTACCAAACAAACCACTCCGCCATTGAAATGTGTGAGCGAGTTCAGGTAGCGGAGCGTGAACACTGAAGTATATTGAGCCATAACCGTGAACTATAAGGCTTACGGGCACTGGTTTACAGACTATAAGTGACATTTCTTGCAAATATTTAAGTTGTGAATATCTTCAAAGCGAGGGAAAAGTCAGGGCGGCGGCTCCGTAGGCAGGAGCGGACCATCGCGGACAGGGGAACGACAGGACCTGGGATCAGCCCGACACAGACACCCTCACTTTTTAAACCATTTGAATTTGTCTTGTAATCACAGGGGAAAGTTCCAAAACGGTGTTGATGTTAAATATAGTGGGTAAATTTCCGTCTGTCAAATTAGCGACCGATTAGCTCTGTTGTACCATCAGATCACTCGTAAAAAAAAATACAAATAAAGTACATTTAGAGGCAGAGCCTATGTGTGTATGTGGATCTCTCTGGTCACAATCAAGAACAAGATTTCGTCTACTGTCCACCTCCTTATTGACAAAAAAAAGAGGATTCTATGTTTTTATTTCTCATTCCAGTTTAAATGTTGTGAATATCGGCGACATGAGGCCACAGTTTCAGACCCTGGACTTTGTCCAACAGTCGCCTTCAAGGGTCACAAATGTTTTTCTCACATAGTTATTCCATAGTTATTCCAACTATATGAACAAGGACTGGTCGTCACTTTTGAAGCATCTCTTCGTATGAATGGCAGTTTGGTTTCTGTCTATCTCCGTACGCAGCCCTGGTGTAAAAATAGACTTTAAGCTAATATTGTAACAGGCTCCATGGCCACGACAAAAACGCTTTAAATCATCAACTTTCCAGCGGTTAAAAAGGTCCAAATCAGAGCTTTCTTCATTGCTTTACGCTAACTATCATTATTGTTTGGTAGCCAAAAGACATTCCATTACCCATAATGCAACGGGCGAGCCGAGATGGGCATTGGGCTTATTATGTAGCGGGGTCTGACTCTGCACGACCACCAGCTAGGGAAACTCTCTGCGTTGTGTCTAAATGATGGAGCCGCACACAGGGGTTTGCGGATAGGGGGGACTTAACTGTGTGAAACACAAAACACAATATCCTTAGTAAAGCCGTTTCATCACTGCGTCTCCCCTGCGTCCTCATAACAACTCTCATTATACAGATTACAATTCACAGTTTACAATTCTTTACATAGTGATCATATAGTTTTACATTTTCCTTTTAGTCATGAATTCCCCACCAAACGGCAATTTTCATATTTTGATTAAAATGATTTGTAAAAATAAAGACATTCAATAAACAAATAAAATAGAAATAAAAACAAAAACATTGCCACATCCCTGTGTCAAACACAAAACACAATATCCTTAGTACAGCCTTTTCATCACTGCGTCTGTTGGACAGAGAAAACACCGCACGCGCATGAGCAACTGTCAGTTAGTTTAGTTGATACTAACCTTTTTCCACAAAGAGCTGTACAAAACATAAAAACACTGATTCGCACATTAACTGGCAGGAAAACGTGCCAAAATACATTTTCAACAAAGATCCAAAGTATTTGTAACGTAAATATGATTTGTATCGCTAATTCTTATAATAACTGATTAAGAGAAACTCCGGCGGCTCACCTCCCCTGCGTCCTCATAGCAACTAAGGAGAATAGCGCAAAGGGACCGGAAGTAGCGCGCGCTGCCGATATCAAAATAAAAGTCGAGATTGGGCGACCTACATACATTTTATAAAATAAAACAACAAAGGAAACAGACAGATCGGGATTTTTACGAAATTGACAGACACTAAGACCACACGGGCTACAATTACACTCGTCCTTTTTTTCTTGTAGAGGTATGGTGATGGACTGGTCTGGACTTTGGACCAGTCTCTGTTCACTGGTACCTGCTACCTGGACAATTACAAGAGTTTCCTCTGGGGGCGCTGTTCAGTAGGGGAGACCGGGTATGGTTGTAACACTTTTTGCTTCAGCACCTGTAACTCACTGATTTTTTGAGCTAGTGTTCTCAAACTTGTATACAAAGTACCCACATTTGTTAACTACAAATGGCACCTATTCAAACCTCTGCAAGAATATCACAGACTTCATGAGTTGATGTCAAATACATGGTGGTCCTGTGTTACAACCCCAGTACCGGGGTAGGTTGTAACACATGCTGGGGTAAGTTGTAACAGTTAAACAAAAGAAGCAAAAACAGAGGCCACGTCATGTGATATGTTCAAATAGAGGTTTATTTAAATAAAAGAACAATCCAGAACAATGTCTCTCTCTCTCGCTCTAACCTGTCATATGCTTAACCTCAGGTGGAGTCAGTCCATAATACAGGTCTGCTGTCTGAGTCAAATAGACAGCCAACACTTCCTCCTGCACCTCAGAGAAAACATTGTTTATGTTGAATAACCTACACTGGGATGATCACTGGACCCTGGTCTCTCAGCTTCTGCTGTGTTTTGCAGTATCTGCTCAGTTTGACATGGCAGATCACATGTGCCTTTGCAACTGATCTGACTTGCCCTTCGTTCTGACCACATCAGATGCTTTTTTTTAACATTAGTTGGCACAAATCTATCAGTCTTTCTTTCCCACTGTCTAGGCATTCTGTAAAAATATTAAAATCAAGTAAGTGTTATTAACTGTATATAGGATGTATATAGGGTGTTACAACCATACAACCATCCCCACCCCTGTCAGCCATTGTTTAACGAGCTGTATCAGCAGAATGGTTTGAAATTAGCAGGGGAAATGTGCATCACATTTTGCATGAGAAACTACAATTTAATCTAATGTAAGTCATATGGTTTTATGTGCAATAGTATAAGCACTAAACAAAATATAGTCTTGGTCAAAAAGTTTACTTTCTTACCTCAAAATCAATTTTTCTCTATAGAATCTGCATGAACCTGTTTACAACCTTGAGAATCTCCATGTGGGATCAGGTAGGAAGTGAGTAAACACTGATATGATCATTTGACTCCTATCTTATCCCTGAATGTTGGAATTGGTGGTGTTACAACTCTCCCCATGTTACAACCATACCCGGTCTCCCCTACTCTGATACTAGGGCTGCATTAAACTTCAGGTTCCACAGTGTCTCCACAATGTCCTCAAGTCATTTTCAACTATATTTGATTTTGCATTTGTCAATGAGGAACTTATTACATACAGATTATCATCATTACACAACATTAAGGCAAAACGATGTGTTCTTGTGTCATCATTAACCAGACTGGCTCAGCCGCAGCAGCTCAGGACTGACACCTGAACACCATTTCGTTGTACACTTGTACAATGACAATAAAGCACTTACTTACTCATTTCTACAAAGTGTCCTCATGTCCCTCAACAATTTACAGCAAAAATTATGTAGTGTTTACAAATATTACACTGAAACACTCACAAAATGTCAAAAATATTGCCAAACCAATGGATTTTGTAGAGGCATCACACTACATCTCAGTAAGACAGCGTCTCCTCTTGGCCCTCACAATTATTCACACAAAAATAATGTAGCCTTTCCCAAATACAGTGTCTTTATATTGGGGCTGTCATCTTAACACCCTATTGAGGCAAAACTATGTGTTTCTGCGTGACCATTACACTTCAGGTCTGTTCCACAGTACCTCTGCATGTCCTCAGCTCATTTTCTACTCTATTTGATTTTGCATTTGTCAGTGAGGAACTTATTACAATCAGATTATCAGCATTACGCCACACTGAGCCGGAACAAAGTGTTTTTGCATCAGTGGTTAAAGTGGATTTTGGGCGTTGGTGGAACTCTAATCTCGAAGACTCAGAACGCTACATTAGGTCGATATATGAAAGGCTGTGTGTATATTACATGTAACAGAAGGTGTTTTATATTACTTTTAATTTACGTATTTTAAAAATAAGTTTTAAACCATTTCACAGAATAAGATTTCTTTATATGTACTCTTGTTTGAGATACTCCTAGAAAATTAGAGCAACAGCCAGTCCTACCCGGGAATTGTTTTTAATAATCAGATACAACTGAGTGCAATCTGGTGTATTTTGGGCAAAAATATGCTGTTTGAATTAACCTTATACAGTGATGAGAATCAGAACTGTCAACATTATGATTACTTTCCTAAAAGAAAGAAAGAAAGAAAGAAACAACACTGATTTTGATAGCTAATAGACTTTTATTATTGTATCAATTTATTTATTGTTTTTAATGTACTGTCAAAATCCTGTGTTAAGTGTTTCCCTGTGGGGCCCCTCTGCAAACAAATCTTTGTTCTGCGCACTTTAAAAATGATCCTTTAAATAGTCTCATCTTTCCCTTGTGCTGTTTTCCTGATGTGTTTTTCATTCATGTTTGTGTCGTTCACAGAGACTTATTGAGTTGACTCTATTTCAAACTAATGTTTCAGACTTGCTGATGTTTTAGTGTTGATGGAATGTAAAGCTTTACACTTTTTAACCTCTTAACCCCCACCTGAACCAACAAAAATTTTTTCCACTTCAGCTTTACCCAAATCTAGAAGCTTCTTGACTGGAGCTTACAGCCTTTATATAGACCTCATTTGAAAGCTAAGACCTACAAAACTGATCTAAGACTTTGTTACAACATTGTCGTCACCTTGTTTTTTCATAATCTTTCAAGTTTTTGTAACTTTTTTGTTGCTTTTTCATTACATTTTTCAGCTCCTTCATTTGTTCTTCATTGTAAAACTGTTATTAGAATAAAATATTGTTTTTCAAAGAATTTCATTCAGAGTTTTGTACCATTTTGTTCATGCTGCTATATTGTGAAATCCCGTCAGTGGACTATTCATTTTGAAAGCATTTTAGTTCAGTTTTAATTCTAGTCTTTGAATGAAAATGTGTTTAGTTTTACTCAAGATTTACCCAAACAACTGGTTATATTTTAGTCGAGTTTTAGTGGAACAAATAACAAACCTTTAAAGAAGTGAATCAGTATAAAGATGAAACTCCTGAAAAATAAAGTAATGTGACAGTTTTTAAACTAAGCAAATAGTTACGTCACAATCCCATTTATTAAAGAAATAATAAAATAAAATATTAGATAAATGAACTTCCTTTCCCCAGAGTCTGTTTTCTTTCTTTAAAATGATGTATAAATGTAATGAAAAAGCAACAAAAAAGTTACAAAAACTTGAAAAATGATGGAAAAAAAAGGTGACAACAACGTGGCAACAAAGTCTTAGATCAGTTTTGTAGGTCTTAGCTTTCAAATGAGGGGTTACACTGGTCTATATAAAGGTTGAACAACAGCACAAGGGAATGATGAGACTATTTAAAGGATCATTTTTAGAGTGCGCAGAACAAAGATTTGTTTGGACAAATTAAAATTTTCTTTTCAAAATGTGAATTCTGAGCTTGTAACATTTCCACTGCCGCAACACTCTTGTCCTGCACTTCTGAAGGCGAAACAAATATAATTCCATATATCTGAAAAAAAATTGTTTTCATACAAGTAAGATTTAGATTAAGATTTACATTCTCTGACCTCCTTAAAAAACATCAGCATTTGTGAAACATTAGTTTGAAATAGAGTGAACTGGATAAGTCTCTGTGAACGACACAGACATGTTCATGTCATGAAGCACATTTGATCTAAAAATATCTGAAGGTCTGACCAAACTCATCACAGCCGTTTCTCTCCAGTGTAGATCCTCATGTGTGCTTTGAGGTGGGATGACTGAGTAAAGGTCTTGTCACACTGCTCACATCTGTATGGCCTCTCTCCAGTGTGGATCCTCATGTGACATTCAAGAAGCTCTGACCGACTGAATGTTTTCCCACACTGCTCACACTCGTACGGCTTTAGTCCATCATGGACTCTCTTGTGATACCAGAGACCTGAGAGCTGATTAAATGACTTCCCACACTCATCACAGCTGTATTCCTTTTCCCCAGCATGTATCTTCATGTGTGTTTTGAGGCTGGATGACAGAGCAAAGGTCTTTTCACACTGCTCACAGCTGTATGGCCTCTCTCCAGTGTGGATTCTCATGTGACCTTTAAGACCTATAGACTGAGTAAACACATGTCCACACAGGCCACACTCAAAGGGCTTTCCCCAGTGTGGATCCTCATGTGTTGTTTGAGGTTGAATGACCGACTAAAGGTTTTCTCACACTGCTCACATGTGTATGGCCTCTCTCCAGTGTGGATTCTCAGGTGACGTTTAAGATAGCATGATGCAATAAATCCTTTCCCACACTGCTCACAGCTGAACGTCTTTCCCTGTGTGCGGGGAGTCTTCAGAGGCTGAGCTGGGTCCATTTCTCTGCAGACAGAAACAGGAGTTAGTGTTGTGTTACACACATTATTCAGTAAAACACTAAATGTAGTTTGCTGCAGACCTGGTGTGACCCTCCCCCTCCCTCTGTTCTCATTCACACATACAGTATCACCCCTCCCCCATCAGCTCACTGTGAATCAGCAACAAATCTGTTTTTAAATCACTGTCTGAGCCAGTGGGCGAGGAAAGCCCTTCTCTTTGGTCCTCATGGAGCTGACATTGCTGTAATACCACCCCCTGGTGGCTGGCGACTCCAAAAGACACTTTGGAAACAGGATTCCTATGTAGCTTTGGTCCTCGTTTAAACTGCTTTAAAGCCTGGCTCCAAAGAGTTTTACTTTTTCTAAAAATGTCAATGATCCATGAGACAACGCTGGGCTATGTATCATAGTTTTAACCACACTGGTTTTTGTACATCAGCAATAAAAAGTGGAAGCTTAAATCTATGACTGACAGGCTCTGGAGCTCTGTGGAGGCTCGTAGCCATGTTCATTTCACAGACCACTCGGGATCATTACTATGAATGGGGCTGAATGGGACTCGCCGATCGCTATTATTTAGATCTATGGTCTGAGCACTGGAGCTGCAAGAAGAAAGTCCAGTCTATTTTCATTGTAAAACACGTCTTGACTTGAGTCTAGAACCAGTAACGATATCATTTCGTTGACGCTCCTTTTTTAATGACGATAACGTAACGATGACGAGCTAAAAATAGCTCTTTGGGGACTAAAACCTGACAAGACGTCCGAGTTTACATCAACGAGACGAGACTAAAATGGGAGAAAGTGGTTCGTCAGATCGTTCACAAACAGAGTTTGTACGCGGAGCGGGAGAACACACCGATAAACATGACACAGAGCTTTCTCTCTCGCTACTGGATGTCTACCATCTCTATTTACTGGATGCTTCGACGTGTAAAAGATCAGGATGCCCCCGCTGAAGAAAGGGCCGACATTGGAGGAGATAAAGCTCTCTCTCCACTCCTTGTGTGGAGATGTGACTGTGGTCAGACTACAGCAGGAGCAGCTTCTGGGCTAATGGAGGAGATGAAACAACTACGCCTCCAGAACGCTGAAAAAAAACAGCGCATTGTGGATCTCGAGCGGCGAGTGGACGAGCTGGAGCAATACTCCCGTATGAATTATGTGGTCATCACCAGCATCAAGATCAGGCCACACTCCTACGCATGTGCGGTGGCCACGGACATCGGGGAGCCGAGCGACCAGGAGGCGCAGGTGGAGCAACAGGTGGCTTCCTACCTCCAGAGCGCGGGGATGGAGTTGGACCTGGAGCACATCGAGGCGTTTCACCCACTGCCCACAAAGAACGAGAGACCACCAGAGGTCATCATGAGGTTCACAAATCGAAAAAAGAGAATAGCACTTCTGAAACAAGGACGCAAACTGAAAGGTACAAATATTTTTATAAACGAACACTTGACAAGGAAAAATGCCGATATCGCAAGGATCGCACGACAACTTAAAAACAAGGCAAGATTCGACAAACCTGGGTAACAAACTGTAAGATCTTCATCAAACTAAATGGTACGCCGGAGGAAGCAAAAGTCTTGGTGGTGAAGAGGGAAGATCTTGGGAAGTATTGACAGCACCTGGTATTAATGTAGCTTGTGACTCTTTACATCATCACAATGCTGAACACACCAAGAACCCGGACTACACCAAGCATTAATATGGACATGTTACAGAAGATCCTACAACAACAACAAATGGAACTGGAAACGAGTGAGTATCATGAGAACACCACGACAGAGACAGATACTGAGATAGACCCTGATAATAACTTTCTTTCTTCAATTGTTAGAAACTGTAATTATTTTACCCAAGAACAATATGGAAACAGTGTAAAATCAGAAGATAACCTGTCAATGATACATTTCAATAGTCGAAGCATGTACACTAACTTTGAAGCCATCAAAGATTACTTGAAACACTTCGCTCATTCATTTAGCATTATTGCAATCACTGGTTCAACGATGATAAAGATATTGATTTTTGTCTTGATGGCTATGAATTAAGATATACAAACAGAATAAATAAAATAGGAGGGGTAGTTGCTTTGTACATTCATACATCTGTTAAATTTAATGTCTTAAAAAATATGACCATAGCTGTGGATGGATTGTTTGAATGCTTAACAGTAGAAATTCTAAATGATAAAAAGACTAATATCCTCATGAGTTGTGTGTACCGGGCACCTGGTTCAAGTATAGAAACTTTCAATGAGTGGATGGATAAACTGTTTTCCACTGTGTTACAAAAACAATGCATTTATCTGTGGTGATTTTAACATTGATTTGTTGAATCTAGGGCTGAACGATTTTGGAAAATAATCTAATTGCGATTTTTTTCTTCCATATTGCGATTGCGATTAAATATGCGATTATTGTTGCAAAGTCCTCTTCTCATGTATTGTGTAACACAAGCAATAAATCAGTCTGTTTCATAATAAACTATTAGATTAATTTGAAGTGAAAAATGCAACAATAAAGCAAACACAATTGTTGCTTGACCTATTCAAAATGTATGAACATGTGGACTGCACTTCTTAAACTGTCTGAACTTAACAGTACAATCTATAAATAAAAGATAAATTATATAGCTATATTAAAAAAAAAAAAGAAGGATAAACTCAGTAACATCACCCACACTAAAGTGCAGGAAAAGTAAGAACAAACGTCTGCTTTAACTAGTTGGAAAAGTTTTAGGAAATCAAACTCCCAATTAATACAAAATAAACTATTTATTATTTCGGCCAATCAAATACCGGTCTGAGCTGCGACTCGTAGTTGCTTCAGATGCGCGTTATTGATGGACACGGAGAGGCCAGATGGAGCACACGCCAAAACACACTGGAATTAGGAGCAGCATTTTGGTTTTGGGATGTATTTGGACAATATGAAGAGAAGAACAGTGACGCAAGGACACGGTGACATGAGGTGCCAAACACAGACACTTTACTTTCTCGTTGACTCGCAGCCATTTAGTGACATTTCAGCTTAAACAGCACATTTACTCAGTAAAGACATGACACGGACTCCTGCCTCGGATCATAGTTTCCAAAACTTTCATACAGCAGTTTAGTGTTTATATCTAGCGTCTGTACTGGAGCGCATATGCGGTAGATGCAAAGGTAAATAAAGGCACATCGCCTCCGCGGATACGTTATGGTCATGAACCGTCATTATGCTTTTGAGATAAGTTCTTTATCCACAACATTCCCAAACATAAGCCTCCTAAACTGAGCCACAAACCACTCTTTACAAGCTGCACAGGCTCACCTGGCTATATCTCTGTGGAGGAGACGTGTGAATCCTCTGATCATCAGAGCGTGTAGTAGCAGCGAGGGGATGGCGTGATGAGCGCTGCGGCTAACACAATGCTAACGAGAAGAAAGTAATAGTCCTTTGCGGTGGCTGCATGATAAACGCTGATATTTTCACTTTACATCCACAATCTACCGCGCACCTTAACTAGACTGAGACGTAAACAAAAGCACGCTGCGGAGCGACTTTGCTGCCATATCTTGCTGCTTCATTCACTTCCAAAATCGTGTTCCCTGCGATTACGAAATCGCGTTGTGTAATATCGCGATAAAATTGCAAATGCAATTAATCGTTCAGCCCTAGTTGAATCCAACCAAGCTAAAAACCGTTGATGACTTCATTGACACAATGTACAGCTTGTCTCTGTATCCAACTATAACAAAACTGAGCAGAATAACGTCACACAGTGCCACAATCATTGACAACATTTTTACTAACATCATGGGGAATCAAATCACAAGTGGCCTATTTATATGTGACATCACTGACCACTTACCTGTTTTTACTTTGTATGACTGTAATCTCAAAAAAACTAAAGACGCTATGGTAAAAATATCTAAACAAATAACAACTGAGGAAACGATCCGTGACCTAAATAGTAGTTTGTCCAGGATTGGACTTCAGTTTACAGAGAACCAAATGTGGACAGTGCTTATTGTAACTTCTTAGATATCTTCACTTCCCTGCATAATAAACACTGCCCTGTGAAAGAATATTTTACAAAAGGAAAAACATTTTTAAAAAAGCCCTTGGATTATGAAAGGAATAATGAATGCCTGTAAAAAGAAAAAAACAATCTTTACAAATTGTTTATCAAAGTAAAAACAAAAGAAGTGGAGCAAAGATATAAAAAGTATAAAAATAAATTAACTGACATTATAAGAACAAGCAAACGGCTTTTAAAAAACTATATGAAAATAAAAACAATATAGAAGGAACTTGGGATGCTTTGATTAGCCTAATCAAACAAGGCTCTTCAAAGTTAACATATTCCGATCACTTTATAGATGAAAATGGTGAAGACTATAATATGAACAATGTAGTAAATAAGTTCAACCATTTTTTTTGTTACTGTTGGTCCTGAGTTGCTGCTGATATTCCAGACCATGGAGTTGTAAAATCAGCTATTGAACGAAATCTTTTGTCATTTTTCCTCTCAGCTACAAATGAGCAGGAAGTAACAAACATTGTGCGGATGTGTAAAAGTAAGTTCTCCACTGACTGTCATGATATCAACATGACTTTAGTTTAAAAGGTTATACTGAATATTGTAAAACCCCTAACTTATATCTGTAACTTGTCATTCCAGACTGGCTGCTTTCCAAGTAAAATGAAAATCGCTAAAGTAATTCCGCTCTTCAAAAATGAAAACAAACACGCTTTTACAAACTACAGACCAATCTCTCTTTTGCCTCAGTTCTCAAAAATTTTAGAGAAGCTTTTCAATTCTCGACTTGAAAAGTTTCTTGAAAAACATCCTATAATTAATGAAGGTCAGTATGGTTTTAGGTCCAAAAGAACTACCTCAATGGCAATAACTGAAGCTATTGAAGAAATTACTAATGCACTGGAGCAAAAACGGTATGCAGTTGGTGTCTTTATTGATCTAAAAAAAAGCCTTTGATACGATTAATCACTCAATCCTACTAAATAAGATGGAAAGATATGGAATTAGGGGGCTGGCTGGGGATTGGTTAAAAAGTTATTTAACGGGAAGAGTACAGTTTGTAAAAATGGGTCAGTACTTGATACTCTTGGTGTTGCGTGTGGTGCATTGGCGTAGCCACGGGTGTGCCAGGGCCACCCACAGAGCCAGCTGGCACACCCAAAAAACTGAATGCATTATTATTATTTTTTACATATAACGTAAATCCTCTAATGGCCTGTATTACATGTAGCTGGCGGAGGCAAATAAAAGCTGGTCTCTCAAACAGGCCGGGGCTGTTATTAGAAACTATAGCGGTAGAATTATTTCCCATGTTCGGAATTTGTCTCATACTCGTGTAAACGATAACTCACGTGCAGGATGTAAACAAACGGGAACCAGGGCCGAGAGAGGGAACGCTGCTGCGGAGCTGATCCAAGCGTAACTTTGAGACAGATTTAGCCACTTTTCAAACCTTCTGTGACTATAAACAGGGCAAGCAACAAATGTTGTGTGACCCTCCAGGGTTTTAATAAAGTCCTCAAAGCTCATCCAGCGGCTCTCAGTGTGCAGGTAAGTTCCACACCTCAAAGTAACTCCTCCGATCGGCGCGAGCGTCTCGTCTTCTCTCAGGTCTGTTTTATGATCGATCACAAACACAAAGGCTCCGTCTAAACTCGCCTTTACACCAGATATCAACAAATAATCCGGTCCGCGTTAAAAAAAAAAAAAAGAAGAAGAAAAGAGAAACCTGCAGTGACATTGATGTCAAAGTTCCGCTAACAGCAACGAAACGCTTCCTGTTGTCCCTACAAAATAAAAAGTGTCAATGTTCCAGCCGCTGGAGAGTGTTTGCAATGTTAATTAATAAATGAACCTAATATTTTAGGTTCAAAGGACACAAATCTCATGTTTCTTCATTCTACCGGTCGTCTGTTTTGCTCAAATAAAAATAAAAGCTGTCTCTAGTTTTGGCCTGGTTCCAATAAAGGCCTGGTCCTCGATGTGCTTGAGTAAATAAAGGCCCGGGCCTATATTAGAGGATTTATGGTATGAAGCTTTTCCTAACATGTTTGATAACCAGTCAATCAATTTGTAAAAATTGCCACCAGGCGAAGGGGGTTGTGACACCTGCACCTGGCAACCAACCAACCTAATGACCTGTGACCCTCCCGCACAGCGAGCACTGCAGGAGCCATAAAAGTGTTAGTAGCCTAGCTACTACTTGCAGACAAACTGGACTCTGACGAAATAGTAAACCTATTCAAGGCCAAGCCACGCCGCCTTGCCTTGTGAAGCTGCAATAAGAAGGTGGGAAGTTCAGATGCTTAAATAATACATGTGATAGTGTGAGTAAGATAAACAGGTTTACTTATAAATATGACAGGAAATACATGTGAAAAGTTAACAACTCATTTAAATCGCGTTAAAAACATGTGTTTAAAGGTTGAAAAGTTATTATGATGTATTTCAGAAGTTGAGAATGTGTTTATTATACAAGTTAATGCCAGCCATTGATTTTGAATATGTAAGTCGGAATTTATTAGTTTTGCCTGCAGGCGACAGTGGCGCAGATGGTAGAGCGGGTCGTCTCATGATCGGAAGGTCGTGGGTTCGAATCCCGCCTCCTGACCGTGCACATTGTCGTTGTGTCCTTGGGCAAGGCACTTCACCCACATTGCCTCCAGTGTCTGCCAACACTGGTAGCCCCCTAGGAGAGACCAACAGGCCCGGTTTGAACCGCGAGGCCGTCCTTCCGTGGACCCACCACCTACAGAAGGAGCCATGGGGGGCTGGTGCTATGTGATTTGGGCAGCTCCGGCGGCTGCCCCCACGACCCGGCAACGGATAAGTGGAAGAAAATGGATGGATGGATGCCTGCAGGCCTGTAGAGGGAGCCCTTGCCACTCTGCTTTAAGCAAATTATGAAACTGGCAACATTTTCCCCCGTCAGAGGGGCATTACATGTACCCAGTAAGAAAAAAAAGTTCTATTTGCGAGAATAAATTTGGCACACCCAGTGTTTGCTGGTGCACACCCAGTGTCTTTTTTCTGGCTACGCCACTGGTGTGGTGTCCCCCAAGTTAGAGGCTATCATTTAAGGGTTCGGATTGCGCCTCTGTGTGGAAAGCCCCTCCCCAAAGGAGCCCTCCCTCACCTCTGTGGATGAAACCTCTGCTGCCCCCCCCTCCTCCTCCTCTTTTCAGCTCATTGTTCCTGCTCCACACCATTGAATTATATAGATGGAAGAGGCATGCTGTCCCAGCTCCTATCTCTTTACATAGTGGTGCTCAGTGGCGCATGAAACCAGTTTCGTCCGCCATAACGGCCCATAGTACCCGTATGACGCGTCACCTGTATCTATGCTCCCTACGGCCCAAGTGGGTAAAAGCAGCGGGAGCGCGCACAGCTGCCGACGAAGCCTCAGAGCGGAGCGGACGCCATTACGCTGTAATTTAAATCTCTTGATATAATCGTACTTTAAATACAAAATGAATTTTTAAGGCCATTTGAGGCGATTAAGTTACTATGTTAAGATGATCTGTGGGGTCAGTTTGTCAGTGCAGGGCTTAATAAGCTAGATAGCCCCGCTCTTTTACAACAACCGTAACTTACAGCGGCCCTTCGAACGTACGTCGCCGCGCTAATGTACTCTCGCTCGGCCACTTTTCTGAGAAGTTTCGTAAGTGCTGGCCGTCTTCATATTGCAATAGAAATGATAAAAATCGACTTTTTACTTCACTGTATTTGCTAGTATAACCTCACCACTAGAATTGTTTGGCTGAAATACAAAGGAGCACTACAAAAGTGTTCTATATTGCATTATCATTAGTATAATTTAAGTAAATGCTGTACCAGTACAGCATTTATCTGTACTGGATCCAGGGCAGATGCAGAAATCATGTTTTGTTGTTTCAATATAGGTTTTATTGGTACAGTACCTACGTTATCTGAAAAGAAAGGTATAAACATCACCACTGAAGTAACTTAAATGATTTACCATTTTTTATTATCGAACCAAAAAGCTATTTTCAAAGCCGTGCAGCCTAATCAGAAAAACGATCACGTCTTCATTAGTTTAAATTGTTGTTGTTCATATTAGCTAATAGGCCTACTTTTTAACATTTAAACACGCTTGCCATGTGTAGGTTCGCAATACATTTTAGTACTGAGTAAAGAAAAAACTTACTTTAGGTGCCTGTTAGCGTTTATCCTAGTCCAGTCCCGTTCATTACCGTATTGTTGTCTGTTTGGCTCTCAGACCTCTTAACGGGGAAGACCTCTGCTCGTTCATGAGTCTTCACGCACACGCTCGCGCACGTCCACAGCACTGGTGACGTCACGTCATTGGAATACTTTTTAAAAATTGTTTTTGATGCTTTACAATTTTTTACGAAGAAAAAAAGTCCATGTCCTAAAAATTGTAATTTTAAAGAAATATATTTGCCTTAGTCTGAAACTCCAGATGCCCCGTGGACCATTTTACAGGCTGCTCCTTTTACATTGTTGTCTATGGCGAAAAAGGCTGTTGAGCCGTAGGGTGCAATATCACGGCCTGCCACTATCACAACTCATTTCAGAGCAAAGGGGGCGGACCCCCCCACTGCTCCACACCTAAAGCTTTTCACATTCAGCTCGGGGGCCCACTCTGATTGGTCAGGCCTTTGAGTCAATAGTCTGCTTGCATATTCAAAGTTAGCTTTCTCTTCACAAATTTAAACCAGGCTGTCATGACTATAACATTTACTATTGTTAATCCACGTATTAAACGTAGCTGTAGAGTCCACTCTAGCTGATTGTAGATCTAATTTGGCCCATTATCTCCACGGAGACTATTCTTTCCTCCGCTTGAACCAACACTTCTGCGTGGGTTAAATCCCTTCTCTCTCTCTCCTCCGTAGCGCGGTAGCTCGCTGGCTAGCTTAGCCCGCTAGCCTAGCCATGGCTACCCCGTCTACTTCTGCCTCTTTCGCGCTGTCCTGCTCAGTTTGCCGTATGTCGAGTCAGAACCCTGCCTCCTTCACAGATGATAGTAGTTGCGTTAAGTGTAGTGGTAGCTTTGGAGGCCAGGGTGTCCGAGTTAGAGGAGCGGCTGTCCGGAGTTTTAGTGAAGGCTAGTGTTAGCTACAGTCAGATAGTGGCAGGGACCGCAGTCCGCTCCAACAGTGCTAGAGAGGTTAGTCAGGGGCTGTTTCCCAAAGCCTAGGTACCTTGCCTTACCTTGGTGTTGAAGGCAGTGCCTCCAAACTCGCTTCCTTCCAGTCCAAGGCTTTGGTCCAAAAAGAGCTGCTAATGAAACACACTTCAGAGCTAAAGGAAGTGACATCACAAAATAAAACAGGAAGTTGTGTTTCATCCAGGGGAGGGTCTGCTGAGGAGGGGGGATTCTGAAGCGCTGGGGGTGAAAGTATAATTATATTTTTACAGACTAAAAATAAATAAATAATAATAAGCAGTCAGAGATGATGAAACATATCTGAAACAAAATGAAAGTGGAAAGGGTGACAAAAAACTTTAGAAATAAGAATGTAAAAGTCCCTTATGTCAATTAAATCACATATTAGTACACAATTTTAAATGACAAAAGTTAGTCAACACTGAGACCTAATTTTACAAAGTAGGAATTATGTAATTTTACACAATAAAAGTGAGTACATCCAAAAGTCATTCAGTGTGATGGAAACACAATTAATGCTGTGAAGTGAAATGTGCTCCCGTATGAATAAGAATCAAATTTCACACAATGATTGAAAAAGAGTACAAGATAAAAATACAATTAAAAAGGAGGAGATTAGTCAAAATTAAAAACAACTTTGCAAAATAGACAATGAGAGCTGACGGGGAACAAGCAATTAGTTGTATTAATGTGTCCCCAGCCCAGATCATCATTCATTTAGTACAAATCTGCACGTCCCCTCAGGGCCACCGTAGTTATTAATATGCAAAATTTCTCATTTTTATTTTTATGAGTAAGTTGCACAGGAATTCTTCAGTTCCCAAGTAAGTCTGGTGTAAAAGTCACCGTCTTTGTGAGTGAATAATAATGATGAAATTGTGAGGAATTTAATACTCAGTTAATGTGTGCTAAATTACAAAGATATTAAGATATATCCATAACCAAGGACATGACAGTAACTCCCAATCGGATCACAGAATAGGCTTCAAAACATGAGAAAAAGTGATATATTCATTACTATATTCCAATAAGGATATTATATTTTACTAAACCATTACACCATAGTGCATTATTGGGAATTATTCAGAAAGTAAATTAAAATGAAAATTACGCAGGAAAGAACCTGGAGCGTGAGATCGATAGACGGATCGGTGCAGCGTCAGCAGTGATGCGGTCGCTGTATCGGACTGTTGTGGTGAAGAGGGAGCTGAGTCGGGGGCAAAGCTCTCGATTTACCGATCGATCTACGTTCCCACCCTCACCTATGGTCATGAGATCTGGGTAATGACCGAAAGGACAAGATCGTGGATACAAGCGGCCGAAATGAGTTTCCTTCGCAGGGTGGCTGAGGGTGACGAGCTCATCAAAATGTCACACCTCCAGGAGGAAAGCTCGCAGTGAGCTTCTTCCACAGGCATTTCTAAACCCACACCACCGCCCTTCACTCTGTCATCAGTGAGTGAGGAGACAGCATTAAAAAACTCAATAAAAATATGAATAACTGCATTTGATCTCTTTGACCGTGTTATCACCCAAAATCGTTATCACAAGGAAATAACTTGATAAACCTAGTAACTGACTAAAATAATCAATAATGATTGATGATCTTTAGAGTACTAGTACAGCAAAACTCACACAAATTCTGAAAACTATTGAGAATTAATGCGACACACATAGAATTCTATAACATGAACGCGACTGATAAAAAGCACAAAATCGGCAGCATATTTCGTCCCATACACAGGTGGTGACTTTGTGATTTTTGACACTTATTTAAACTGATTGGTACAACCTACTTTCAATATATTAAGCATTTTCTCCAGCAGCAACTTCAGTACTTTTATTGGAGTAATATTTGAGCAGCTGTGTTGTTCTTGCTGCTACTCACATGTGATGATGACCAGGCCGGTCTTCATGAGCGGGCCCACGGGCCTCTCCCAGCGCTCGGCCACTCGCGCCCCGACCGGACGAATGAGGATCTCAGCCGGGACGTAGAACTAAAGGGAGAAAGTGATGAAGATCCCGAAGCAGTAGAGCAGCTTCACCAACTGATACGTCCTGGGACAGAGAGCGGAGAATATGTCAGTCTCCAACCAGCAACTTGTACCACTCTGTTCCTATTCAAGTATAAATCTACAGAAGTGTACTGTTGCTCTCCAGTTGAAAAGCTTTTAGATTTGGGTAAAGCCGAACTGGAGAAAATGCGTGCAGTTAAGGCGGGGGTTATGAGGTTAAAGTTTGTGTTTCTGCAGGGGCCCCACATGCAAAAAAATAATGATACGATAAAATAATGATAAGAGTAGGATCTCCCCTAATCAGTATTTTTTTTCCATTTGCAAAAAAAAAGAAAAAGGAAAGGAAAAAAAGAAGTATTTTTCACTATATCTCACTGGAGTACTCAAAAAATGTCAAAAATATTGCCAAACCAATGGATTTTAGAGAGGCATCACACTACATCTCAAAACAGCGTCTCCTCTTGGCCCTCACAATTTTCATAGAAAAATAATGTAGCCTTTCCCAAATACAGTGTCTTTATATTGGGGCTGTCATCTTTACACCCTATTGAGGCAAAACTACGTGTTTCTGCGTGACCATTAGACTTTAGGCCTGTTCCACAGTACCTCTGCATGTCCTCAGCTCATTTTCTACTCTATTTGATTTTGCATTTGTCTATGAGGAACTTATTACAATCAGATTATCAGCATTATACAACCACATTGAGGCAAAACAATGCGTTCTTGTGTCACCTTTACACTTCTTGTGTCACCTTTACACTTCTACTCACTCCTACAGAGTGTCCTCATACCCCTCACCAATTTACAACAAATATTGTTTGCCTCAATGTGGTGTAAACATTTTGTGAGTGTTCCAATAAACCCCTTATGTGTGAACACTACATCAGCGTCTGTTCAAGGCAGGAGATAAACATCTCTTTACAAACTACAGGCCTGTTTCCCTTTTACTGCAATTCTCAAAATATTAGAGTAAAGCGTTCGATACAATAAACGATGTTATATTAATGAATAAACTAGAACATTATGGGATTAGGGGGGTAGCTCTACAGTGGTTTACCAGTTACATAAAATATAGAAAACAATGTGTGAAAATAGGTGATTATCAGTCGAGTTGTCAAGAAAAACTGTGTGGTTTACCTCAAGGTTCCATTCTGGGACCAACATTGTTTCATATGTACATAAATGACATTTGTAAAACGTCTCAAATACTTAAATTTATCTTGTTTGCCGACGATACAAATATTTTTGCATCAGGTGACAACTTACAGCAACTATGTCGCATTGTTAAATTGGAACTCAAAAGTGTCAATAAGTGGTTCAAACAAAACAAACTATCTTTAAATCTGAGTAAAAGCAAAATGATGATATTGGGTAACCGTAATTCCAATGCTCAGGAAGCAATTTAGATAGAGGGCGTTATCGAGCGAGTGCATGAAATTAAATTCCTTGGTGTTATTATAGACGATAGAATTACTTGGAAATCTCATTAAATATATAACCACTAAAATTTCTATAAGCATTGCAGTAATAGCAAAAGCAAAGCACATTTTAAATATCAAAGCTCTACATACCTTATACTGTTCTCTTATACTGCCCTATTTAAATTACTGCACTGTGGTTTGGGGTAGTACTTATAAAAGCACATTAAAACCAATAGTATTGCTACAAAAACGAGCTGTTTGATTAATTCATAAAGTTGGGTTTTTGGACCACACAAAATCAATCTTTAAAATCAAAAATCATGAAGTTTTGTGACATTGTTCAGTTCCAATCAGTACAGATGCTACACAAAGCAAGATACAAACTGTTACCGGGCCAAATACAAAGAAGGTTCAAGAACGTACTGGTCGTTATGAATTACGTGATGAATTGAACTTTAGGATTCAGAAACATAGCACAAATTTGAAAATATTTAGTCCGACAGTTAATGGTGTACAATTGTGTCATATTTTGGAGATGGAGATGAAACAATGTCCAGACATCAACCTGTTAAAATATAAATACAAACAAAAGACATTTGAAAAGTACAGAGAAGAAGAAACACATTGTCTCTAAGGGGAGCAGTAGGATTAATTTGTATTCAATTAATTAAGGAAATTGCAAATAGAGAATTAGAGTAGGCGAGCTCCAAATCTGTTGAGAGGGACCCTCCCAACGGGCTCGAATACCTTGTTTTTAACACACTACACAGCATAGGAACATCATCTACCAAATCAACTAGTTGGGACAGCTGGGTGGGGGTTTGTTGAGGAGGAGCTACTGCCCTCTTCAATGGACCCGCTCTACACCCCGGCTTTTAACGCACAACACTATGCAGGGCTTACATAATACATCATTTAATTGTACATAAAAGAAAAAAAATAATAATAAGGAAGCAACCAGGCAAAATTGTACACTAATCAATACCATACTGAGGATGGAAATGACAACTGGGAAGTAGCAAGATCACGGATAATATGTATTTAATGTTCTTTTTTAACTCATAACTAGTGACTTTCAGGAATGTTGACTGTGTTGGCATTGATAACCATCTGTAACTAAGCAATGGCCTTTTGTCACTTGCTTTGTGCCGGACGTTGTGCATGGGGTGGTAGCGTTGTTGTAGTTGTGGGCTGTACATAGTAGTATTCATTGAGAGTAATATGTATATTAATGTGTCCTTTTATGTTTTATTGTTTTAATGTTTAATGTTTTTATTGTAATGATCTTGGGGGTGGGCGCTTATGAACTTTTGCTTCGGCCCACTCCCTTTGAGCAGAATTTTACCTGCTCAAATAAACTAATAAACTAAACTAAACATGCTCAAGCCAAAATTACCCATAATGCAAAACGGCTCTCAAGAAAAGAAAAAAGGTGGTGCTGGCTTGTGTGACTAGTTAAAGCACTTAAATTCAACTTTTAAGGGGGGAAAAAAATCCACTTTTTAAGGTAAAAAAACCTTTGTTTTTTAACAAAAACAAAGTTTTTGTCAAATAATTAATGTTAGGTCTTTGTCTTTTTAGTTAATAATAACATAAAAACTAAATCTATGATTTGTTTTGTTAACTTGAAATGTATAACATAGATATAACATATAACATTAAAGCAAATTTCGTCGCTTCATGGAGCAACAAAAGAACCAGATTTGTTTCATGGGCTTTGAATTTAATTGACATAAGGGACTTTTACATTCTTATTTCTAAAGTTTTTTGTCACCCTTTTCAGTTTCATGTTGTATTTTCAGGTTTCATCATCTCTGACTGCCTATTATTTATTTATTTTTAGTCTGTAAAAATATAATTATACTTTCACCCCCCAGCGCTTCAGAATCCCCCCTCCTCTCCCCTGGATGAAACACAACTTCCTGTTTTATTTTGTGATGTCACTTCCTTTAGCTCTGAAGTGTGTTTCATTAGCAGCTTGTTTTGGACCAAAGCCTTGGACTGGAAGGAAGCGAGTTTGGAGCCACTGCCTTCAACACCAAGGTAAGACAAGGTACCTAGGCTTTGGGAAACAGCCCCTGACTAACCTCTCTAGCACTGTTGGAGCGGACTGCGGTCCCTGCCACTATCTGACTGTAGCTAACACTAGCCTTCACTAAAACTCCGGACAACCGCTCCTCTAACTCGGACACCCTGGCCTCCAAAGCTACCACTACACTTAACGCAACTACTATCATCTGTGAAGGAGGCAGGGTTCTGACTCGACATACGGCAAACTGAGCAGGACAGCGCGAAAGAGGCAGAAGTAGACGGGGTAGCCATGGCTAGGCTAGCGGGCTAAGCTAGCCAGCGAGCTACCGCGCTACAGAGGAGAGAGAGAAGGGATTTAATCCACGCAGAAGTGTTGGTTCAAGCGGAGGAAAGAATAGTCTCCGTGGAGATAATGGGCCAAATTAGATCTACAATCAGCTAGAGACTCTACAGCTACGTTTAATACGTGGATTAACAATAGTAAATGTTATAGAGACAGAGCCTGGTTTAAATTTGTGAAGAGAAAGCTAACTTTAAATAAGCATAAGCAAGCCGACTATTGACTCAAAGGCCTGACCAATCAGAGTGGGCTCAGTGCTGAATGTGAAAAGCTTTAGGTGTGGAGCAGGAACAATGAGCTGAAAAGAGGAGGAGGAGGAGGAGGAGAGGCAGCTTCATCCACAGAGTTGAGGGAGGGCTCCTTTGGGGAGGGGCTTTCCACACAGAGCTATAAAAGCCCCCAGTGACTTCCAGCTGGATTCTGGACTTGTGTGTGACCCTGTCTGTGTGAGCTGGGAGGAAGAGCCACAAAGACGACGAGAAAGCCTCGGAGGACTCTGCTGGTTTGGAGGAAATATCCAGGACTCACAGAGCGGCTCCACAGTCTGTGCTGCTGCTGCCCCTCCAGGAGTCTGTCTGCACCAATGGCCGCTGCCTGCTCTGCTTTGTGACCGCAACACTGGAGGCTGCCATTGCTCCTCCATTGCTGTAGTACCTCCATTTGGCCGCAAGGCCCCCATTGAAAAGCATTGGACTTTAGACACGTTAAAAACAACTTTAATGCCTGGTTTCAATTTTTTCAACACTTAATATGGCTACATAGTCCTCCTGACATAACACTGGGTTAGTCATAAAAATAGAAACCAGGCTGGTTTTCGAAATTTTTCATCTCCTACTTAACGGAGGTCGGACTGTTGGCATTGGAGCTGCGCGAGCTACACGTCACGTAAGGGCGGAGTCTACAGTGAGATCCCGCCTTTTGCCCTTATTAGGAACATGCTTTGTCAGAGCTGGGGAGGAGGAGTCTGTAAATCCGCCATGATTTCCCCCTCGAACATGGTCATTGTGGTAAACGGGAGGAGTGAGGAGGAGCTGTCTATTCTTTTTAACAGTCTATGGTCTGCACACAGGTGAGGAGGATCTGCACAAAGACACACTCACATCAGCGAGGTGAGCTCAAAGCCCGTTCTAGACTCAAGTCAAGACGTGTTTTACAATGAAAAATAGACTGGACTTTCTTCTTGCAGCTCCAGCACTCAGACCATAGATCTAAATAATAGAGATCGGCGAGTCCCATTCAGCCCCATTCATAGTAATGATCCCGAGTGGTCTGTGAAATGAACATGGCTACGAGCCTTTATTGCTGATGTACAAAAACCAGTGTGGTTAAAACTATGATACATAGCCCAGCGTTGTCTCATGGATCATTGACATTTTTAGAAAAAGTAAACCTCTTTGGAGCCAGACTTTAAAGCAGTTTAAACGAGGACCAAAGCTACATAGGAATCCTGTTTCCAAAGTGTCTTTTGGAGTCGCCAGCCACCAGGGGGTGGTATTACAGCAATGTCAGCTCCATGAGGACCAAAGAGAAGGGCTTTCCTCGCCCACTTCTTCTTCTTCTTGTTTCCGGCAGGCTACACGCGGGAACGCGCAAGGCTGCCCCCACCGTCAAAGCATTAAAACTTCAAAAACCCTAAATCCTCAGCAAAAGGCCAGTACGTCGAAGGAATAGAAGAATGGCTTCTTCCACCTGCTTGTCTCTCACTGAAAATATTGTCTTAAATGAAAAAACTGAAAACCCCAGATCAGAAAGTCGACTATACAGCTGCCGCCTCTCAGTATATTTGCTGCACAAACATTACATGACCAACGCTTTCCATGCTTCCACACTCACACAATCCTGATGGGTGCTTTCCCACCCTGAATAAGCATGCTGCGAGAGCACAGTGCCCAAGCCTCACTCTTGTTAGCACCACTTCCTCTCTCCTACAAGAGGTTAATCGACCCGGACTTAAAACAGACGACTGACAGGAAAAATAATGCCTCCTTCGCACCTCTGCGGCCCACTCCTTTTGCCACTGACCACTAAGGTACATAGTACATATACTGGAACACTCCTGCTTCCCCAGCGCCACAGCAAAGTCCACTGAGGCCCTCCCCAATGACTCCTTAACCAGCCTATCCGCAACTTCATTACCGTCAATTCCTGCGTGCCCCGGCACCCACACAAACACTACACTTGCCCCCGCACTTTCAACTCTACTAAGACACGACAAAATATAAAAAAACTAAGTCAGGCCGTGCCTCAGAAGCCCTGTGACTGAGGGCCAACAATGCTGCAGCCGAGTCAGAACAAATGACAGCAAGAACAGGCTTATTCAGCTCAATCCATCTCATTGCACACCAAATAGCAAGCAATTCCACTGAGAACACTGACAAATTATCTGTAGCACGGGCACTCCGTCTGACCTGGGGGTTCGTGACAAACCACCTGAGACCTGATCTATGCCCCTCCTTGGATCCATCAGTGAAAATATGAACAGCATCTTTCTGCTCACTCAAATACCTCTGTAGGTGACGACACGCCAAACTCCGGTCCATACCCAACAAATCAGTATTAACCTCCGGCTCGGGCAGCTGCCACACAGGCACAGTCGGCCACACCAACCCCACTACAGCATCTCTTTGCAGGCCCAGCGTCTGAGCAAACCTCGCAACCTCAGAGATAAAACACTCCTTCTCTGACCTTTCAACAAATTCCCAGCTCTCCTCTAGCAGACACTTCGCCACCAAGGGCCTTCCATACCCCGCCACTCTGGCCCAATAGTGCACCCCCAACTTATGCCGCCTCATGCATAAGGGAAACTACCCACTTCAACCAGCAATGCAGGGATCGGAGTTGACTTAAAAGCACCACAACAGACCCTTAAGGTGCGTTCAGACCGAACGTGCGTCCACGCTCCGCCAGCCTCTAGTTGGACGCCAAACATGGCCGCTTCACACTCGCGAGAAACGCTGTTTGCGGCGCGTGAAGTTTTGCAAGCGTCATAATTAGGAGGCGTGTCATACAACTCAGGCCGAGCGCAAACCGCGATGATGAACTTCTCCTCCATGCTGCAGGTCAGGGGCGCAACTACCCCCCTCCACACACACACCCACACATGGCTCTTTGATGGTTGTTTCTTTTTTTTTTAAAGAAAATAAATACCCTCTGAATTGACTTTATTTTAACGAAAATGTCACTATTTCCCTCTGTTTTTTTGTGATAACAAACTCCATAATCACACGGCCCGATTAAAAGCTTCTGTTGCTTCATTCACGTAACCTTTCCTCCTCTCCCTCTCTCTCCCTCGCGCAAGAGGGGAGAAAACAAAGCAAGTTTCAACACATCTCCTCTGTAACCGTGTTTATTATTTCATTAGGACTTTTATTTCTCAAACTTGTTGCCTTATGCTCACTTTGAGCTCCTCGTGGGGGGTGGAGATGACTGTCCCTCTGCACTCCTCTCTGCCCACTCCAGCAGTGACTTTGTTTCGCAAAATAAGCACAACTAAAGTGACGCCCGTCCCCCAAAGAGGAATAAAAAAAAACACTTCACCACCGCGAACCCGTTCATATCGTTCACTGTAAAGACTCGTTCAAAAGAGCCGGATCGTTCACGACAGACACACACAGACTGTTAAAAAGAACACATCACTATTGGCGCCCTATGAAAGGCATATATTGCGTTTGCCCTTTTTGCGCCACTGCTGCAGGTAACAGGTGACGCTTGTGCTCACTATTTGAGCCCAGTCCCTGATTGGTTAACAAGTAAATGAACGCACGTGTAGATTGTGATTACTTGAGTGCATGAAGCAGTGGGCGGGGCATCGCTGCTCTGTACCGCGCTGTTCTCACTGGCTTTGACGCGCGTTAATCCTCATCTGCTCGCATTTGGAACGCTTCATACGCGCGGACGGCTTTGCTTACATTTCGACGCGCGTCGAAGCGTCTACATAGGGTTAACATGGAAGTTGGTGGCGTGTCAGCGTTTGGTCTGTACGCACCATTAGGGCTTTGGCTTGCAAACAGTCGAGTCTACTTAGCACAGATTTTGATGCGGCCCCAAAGACAACACACCCGTAGTCCAAAGTTGACCGAACCATGGCTCTATAAATGAGCTGCAACGTATACCTCTCAGCTCCCCAGCCACTTCCTGAAAGACTCCTCATAATATTAATCACTTTCTCACATTTACTTACAACCTTGTCTATATGCACCCTCCATGTCAATCTTTCATCAAACCAAAGACCTAAAAATTTAAAAACATTTACCCGTTCAATTGGTACATTATATATACTAAAACCGTCAGCCGGGATTTTCTTCTTTAATCCAAAGATAACAATTGACATTTTAAATCCCCATTTATTCGCCCATTGAACCACTTGATGGAGAGCCTTCTGCATCTCAGAGAACAAATACTGCACATTCTTCCCACACCTCCAGACAGCCCCGTCATCTGCAAAAAGCGACTTGCCAAAGCGCCCATCCACAGCGTGAAAAATATAATTTATCATTATATTAAATAAAACGGGGCTAATCACTGCCCCTGGGGAGTACTGTTCTCTACTTCGGCAACCTCAGAGAGGACATGTCCCACCCTAACCTGAATCTTTCTATTTCCTCACCCACTGGCTCAGACAGTGATTTAAAAACAGATTTGTTGCTGATTCACAGTGAGCTGATGGGGGAGGGGTGATACTGTATGTGTGAATGAGAACAGAGGGAGGGGGAGGGTCACACCAGGTCTGCAGCAAACTACATTTAGTGTTTCACTGAATAATGTGTGTAACACAACACTAACTCCTGTTTCTGTCTGCAGAGAAATGGACCCAGCTCAGCCTCTGAAGACTCCCCGCACACAGGGAAAGACATACAGCTGTGAGCAGTGTGGAAAAGGATTAACTACTTCACGCAGTCTAATGCATCACATAAGAATCCACACTGGAGAGAAGCCATACAGCTGTGAGCAGTGTGAGAAGACCTTTACTCAGTCATCTCGCCTCAAACGACATATGAGGACCCACACTGGGGAAAAGCCCTTTGAGTGTGGCCTGTGTGGACATGTGTTTACTCAGTCTACAGATCTAAAATATCATATGAGAATCCACACTGGAGAGAGGCCATACAGCTGTGAGCAGTGTGAGAAGACCTTTGCTCTGTCATCCAGCCTCAAAGAACACATGAAGATACATGCTGGGGAAAAGGAATACAGCTGTGGTGAGTGTGGGAAGTCATTTAATCAGCTCTCAGGTCTCACACATCACAAGAGAGTCCATGATGGACTAAAGCCGTACGAGTGTGAGCAGTGTGGGAAAACATTCAGTCGGTCAGAGCATCTTGAATGTCACATGAGGATCCACACTGGAGAGAGGTTGCACAGATGTGAGCAGTGTGAGAAGACCTTTACTCAGTCATCCCACCTCAAAGGCCACATGAGGATCCACACTGGGGAAAAGCCCTTTGAGTGTGGCCTGTGTGGACATGTGTTTACTGAGTCTACAAGTCTTGAAAATCACATGAGAATCCACACTGGAGAGAGGCCATACAGCTGTGAGCAGTGTGAGAAGACCTTTACTCAGTCATCCATCCTCAAAGAACACATGAAGATACATGCTGGGGAAAGGGAATACAGCTGTGATGAGTGTGGGAAGTCATTTAATCAGCTCTCAGTTCTCACAAATCACAAGAGAGTCCATGATGGACTAAAGCCATACGAATGTGTGCAGTGTGGGAAAACATTCAGCCGGTCAGAGCATCTTGAACTTCACATGAGAATCCACACTGGAGAGAGGCCATACAGATGTGAGCAGTGTGAGAAGACCTTTACTCTGTCATCCACCCTCAAAACACACATGAGGATCCACACTGGAGAGAGGCCATACAGCTGTGAGCAGTGTGACAAGACCTTTACTCAGTCATCCAACCTCAAAACACACATGAAGAGGATCCACCCTGGAGAGAAACAGCTGTGATGAGTTTGGTCAGACCTTCAGATATTTTTAGATCAAATGTGCTTCATGACATGAACATGTCTGTGTCGTTCACAGAGACTTATCCAGTTCACTCTACTTCAAACTAATGTTTCACAAATAATAATAAAAAATACACACACACACAAGTTTGGTAAAAGAGAGGGAAGATACGATCTAAGGGATACTCATAATCTGAAAGTACAATGTATTCATTCTACCCTAAAAAGTCACTATATCACCCGGAGTGGTGTAAATCTGTGGAATAATCTAGAGGAACCCTTAAAAGGTGCTGATGGTCTACAACAATTCAAAAAACAGTATAACAGAAGTGTGTTGAGAAATATGCTAAAGCCATGTGACCTTGTTATCTACAAGTAATTTTGTATTACTGTGAATCTGTTTAACCATATCATTGCGGACAGAACTAATTTTTTTTTTGATAGGGACAGAACAAGAAGCATTGTTACAAAATAACCGATGCCATGGTCATAGGCCTTATAGCTAACAGCTAATTCGCGGACCTGGTCCCTATGTCACCAACCTCTAAGTTTAAGTTGTTATGAATTATAGGAACTGAGAAAACAAGCAAAAGATAAATCTTTTAAGTCTTTTTAATGCTCCACCCAGCGTAGGTCTCAGAACTGTCTCACAACAATAACTGGTCTAAGTGGCCATATTACACCCTGGCTTTTTAAGGCCCTTCACTAAACAAGGCAAACAATAAAATAATCACAACCAATATTTTTATAGTGGAAATGGGAATGACAATAATAATGGGTCGTGTTGATTATGTAATACTTAACTAAATCAATGGTCAATTCATAGAATGTTGACTGGTGTTTATAAGTAATGATTGGATATGGTTATTATGTGAATGGGAAAGAGGAGAAAGGAACAAAAGTACACATTGTAAATAATAATGTATTGGTAAACTGCATACATTTGTATCTTCATGTCATGTCTTCTTACTTTGCAAGTCCTGTAAACATATTTTCTTCTTGTAAAACATGAAATGCTTTTCTTTAGCAATGCTGCTATATTTAAGGTTAATGCGGACAATTGTAATTGTAAAAAAAAACAAAACATGTCCAGATATTTTAGTCGACTAAAATGAGACTAAATAAAAATGAAAAGGAGAGACTAAAATCATCCAAACTTCTATTGACCGTCTGAAAGGGCCTCATGTAAATTCACTGCCAAAGGAACAGCTCAGCTTTGTTCATGTGGGAGCAGCTCCATGAAGCAGAGGACCTGATTAAATATGATTATAATGAATATTATAAATGCAAAGTCGACTACATTTGTCTTAAATTTAGTCGACTAAATTGACTTGTAATTTTAGTTGACTAAAACTAGACTAAAATTGAAGATATTTTTTTGACTAAATCCCGACTAAAATTGAATTACATTTTCGTCAAAAGACTAAAACTAAATTAAAATATGTTGTCAAAATTAACACTGATTTCACCGCCCAGTGCTTGAGAATCCCCCCTCCTCAGCAGACCTCCCCCCTCCCCTGGATGAAACACAACTTCCTGTTTTATTTTGTGATGTCACTTCCTTTAGCTCTGAAGTGTGTTCCATTAGCAGCTCTTTTTGGACCAAGGCCTTGGACTGGAAGGAAGCGAGTTTGGAGCCACTGCCTTCAACACCAAGGTAAGACAAGGTACCTAGGCTTTGGGAAACAGCCCCTGACTAACCTCTCTAGCACTGTTGGAGCGGACTGCGGTCCCTGCCACTATCTGACTGTAGCTAACACTAGCCTTCACTAAACCTCCGGACAGCCGCTCCTCTAACTCGGACACCCTGTCCTCCAAAGCAACCACTACACTTAACGCAACTACTATCATGTGTGAAGGAGGCAGGGTTCTGACTCGACATACGGCAAACTGAGCAGGACAGCGCGAAAGAGGCAGAAGTAGACGGGGTAGCCATGGCTAGGCTAGCGGGCTAAGCTAGCCAGTGAGCTACCGCGCTACAGAGGAGAGAGAGAGAGAAGGGATTTAATCCACGCAGAAGTGTTGGTTCAAGCGGAGGAAAGAATAGTCTCCGTGGAGATAATGGGCCAAATTAGATCTACAATCAGCTAGAGTGGACTCTACAGCTACGTTTAATACGTGGATTAACAATAGTAAATGTTATAGTCATGACAGAGCCTGGCTTAAATTTGTGAAGAGAAAGCTAACTTTAAATAAGCATAAGCAAGCCGACTATTGACTCAAAGGCCTGACCAATCAGAGTGGGCTCAGTGCTGAATGTGAAAAGCTTTAGGTGTGGAGCAGGAACAAAGAGCTGAAAAGAGGGGGGCAGCTGAGGTTTCATCCACAGAGTTGAGGGAGGGCTCCTTTGGGGAGGGCTTTCCACACAGAGCTATAAAAGCCCCCAGTGACTTCCAGCTGTATTCTGGACTTGTGTGTGACCCTGTCTGTGTGAGCTGGGAGGAAGAGCCACAAAGACGACGAGAAAGCCTCGGAGGACTCTGCTGGTTTGGAGGAAATATCCAGGACTCACAGAGCGGCTCCACAGTCTGTGCTGCTGCTGCCCCTCCAGGAGTCTGTCTGCACCAATGGCCGCTAGCTGCTCTGCTTTGTGACCGCAACACTGGAGGCTGCCATTGCTCCTCCATTGCTGTAGTACCTCCATTTGGCCGCTAGGCCCCATTGAAAAGAATTGGACTTTAGACACGTTAAAAACAACTTTAATGCCTGGTTTCAATTTTTTCAACACTTAATATGGCTACATATTCCTCCTGACATAACACTGGGTTAGTCATAAAAATAGAAACCAGGCTGGTTTTCGAAATACAATTTTTTTCATCTCCTACTTAACGGAGGTCGGACTGTTAGCATTGGAGCTGCGCGAGCTACACGTCACGTAAGGGCGGAGTCTACAGTGAGATCCCGCCTTTTTGCCCTTATTAGGAACATGCTTCGTCAGAGCTGGGGAGGAGGAGTCTGTAAATCCGCCATGATTTCCCCCTCGAACATGGTCATTGTGGTAAACGGGGAGGAGTGAGGAAGAGCTGTCTATTCTTTTTAACAGTCTATGGTCTGCACACAGGTGAGGAGGATCTGCACAAAGACACACTCACATCAGCGAGGTGAGCTCAAAGCCTGTTCTAGACTCAAGTCAAGACGTGTTTTACAATGAAAAATAGACTGGACTTTCTTCTTGCAGCTCCAGCACTCAGACCATAGATCTAAATAATAGAGATCAGCGGGTCCCATTCAGCCCCATTCATAGTAATGATCCCGAGTGGTCTGTGAAATGAACATGGCTACGAGCCTTTATTGCTGATGTACAAAAACCAGTGTGGTTAAAACTATGATACATAGCCCAGCGTTGTCTCATGGATCATTGACATTTTTAGAAAAAGTAAAACTCTTTGGAGCCAGACTTTAAAGCAGTTTAAACGAGGACCAAAGCTACATAGGAATCCTGTTTCCAAAGTGTCTTTTGGAGTCGCCAGCCACCAGGGGGTGGTATTACAGCAATGTCAGCTCCATGAGGACCAAAGAGAAGGGCTTTCCTCACCCACTTCTTCTTCTTCTTGTTTCCGGCAGGCTACACGCGGGAACGCGCAAGGCTGCCCCCCACCGTCAAAGCATTAAAACTTCAAAAACCCTAAATCCTCAGCAAAAGGCCAGTACGTCGAAGGAATAGAAGAATGGCTTCTTCCACCTGCTTGTCTCTCACTGAAAATATTGTCTTAAATGAAAAAACTGAAAACCCCAGATCAGAAAGTCGACTATACAGCTGCCGCCTCTCAGTATATTTGCTGCACAAACATTACATGACCAACGCTTTCCATGCTTCCACACTCACACAATCCTGATGGGTGCTTTCCCACCCTGAATAAGCATGCTGCGAGAGCACAGTGCCCAAGCCTCACTCTTGTTAGCACCACTTCCTCTCTCCTACAAGAGGTTAATCGACCCGGACTTAAAACAGACTGCTGACAGGAAAATAATGCCTCCTTCGCACCTCTGCGGCCCACTCCTTTTGCCACTGACCACTGAGGTACATATTACATATACTGGAACACTCCTGCTTCCCCAGCGCCACAGCAAAGTCCACTGAGGCCCTCCCCAATGACTCCTTAACCAGCCTATCCGCAACTTCATTACCGTCAATTCCTGCGTGCCCCGGCACCCACACAAACACTACACTTGCCCCCGCACTTTCAACTCTACTAAGACACGACAAAATATAAAAAAACTAAGTCAGGCCGTGCCTCAGAAGCCCTGTGACTGAGGGCCAACAATGCTGCAGCCGAGTCAGAACAAATGACAGCAAGAACAGGCTTATTCAGCTCAATCCATCTCATTGCACACCAAATAGCAAGCAATTCCACTGAGAACACTGACAAATTATCTGTAGCACGGGCACTCCGTCTGACCTGGGGGTTCGTGACAAACCACCTGAGACCTGATCTATGCCCCTCCTTGGATCCATCAGTGAAAATATGAACAGCATCTTTCTGCTCACTCAAATACCTCTGTAGGTGACGACACGCCAAACTCCGGTCCATACCCAACAAATCAGTATTAACCTCCGGCTCGGGCAGCTGCCACACAGGCACAGTCGGCCACACCAACCCCACTACAGCATCTCTTTGCAGGCCCAGCGTCTGAGCAAACCTCGCAACCTCAGAGATAAAACACTCCTTCTCTGACCTTTCAACAAATTCCCAGCTCTCCTCTAGCAGACACTTCGCCACCAAGGGCCTTCCATACCCCGCCACTCTGGCCCAATAGTGCACCCCCAACTTATGCCGCCTCATGCATAAGGGAAACTACCCACTTCAACCAGCAATGCAGGGATCGGAGTTGACTTAAAAGCACCACAACAGACCCTTAAGGTGCGTTCAGACCGAACGTGCGTCCACGCTCCGCCAGCCTCTAGTTGGACGCCAAACATGGCCGCTTCACACTCGCGAGAAACGCTGTTTGCGGCGCGTGAAGTTTTGCAAGCGTCATAATTAGGAGGCGTGTCATACAACTCAGGCCGAGCGCAAACCGCGATGATGAACTTCTCCTCCATGCTGCAGGTCAGGGGCGCAACTACCCCCCTCCCACACACACACCCACACATGGCTCTTTGATGGTTGTTTCTTTTTTTTTTTAAAGAAAATAAATACCCTCTGAATTGACTTTATTTTAACGAAAATGTCACTATTTCCCTCTGTTTTTTTGTGATAACAAACTCCATAATCACACGGCCCGATTAAAAGCTTCTGTTGCTTCATTCACGTAACCTTTCCTCCTCTCCCTCTCTCTCCCTCGCGCAAGAGGGGAGAAAACAAAGCAAGTTTCAACACATCTCCTCTGTAACCGTGTTTATTATTTCATTAGGACTTTTATTTCTCAAACTTGTTGCCTTATGCTCACTTTGAGCTCCTCGTGGGGGGTGGAGATGACTGTCCCTCTGCACTCCTCTCTGCCCCACTCCAGCAGTGACTTTTGTTTCGCAAAATAAGCACAACTAAAGTGACGCCCGTCCCCAAAGAGGAATAAAAAAAAACACTTCACCACCGCGAACCCGTTCATATCGTTCACTGTAAAGACTCGTTCAAAAGAGCCGGATCGTTCACGACAGACACACACAGACTGTTAAAAAGAACACATCACTATTGGCGCCCTATGAAAGGCATATATTGCGTTTGCCCTTTTTGCGCCACTGCTGCAGGTAACAGGTGACGCTTGTGCTCACTATTTGAGCCCAGTCCCTGATTGGTTAACAAGTAAATGAACGCACGTGTAGATTGTGATTACTTGAGTGCATGAAGCAGTGGGCGGGGCATCCCTGCTCTGTACCGCGCTGTTCTCACTGGCTTTGACGCGCGTTAATCCTCATCTGCTCGCATTTGGAACGCTTCATACGCGCGGACGGCTTTGCTTACATTTCGACGCGCGTCGAAGCGTCTACATAGGGTTAACATGGAAGTTGGTGGCGTGTCAGCGTTTGGTCTGTACGCACCATTAGGGCTTTGGCTTGCAAACAGTCGCGTCTACTTAGCACAGATTTTGATGCGGCCCCAAAGACAACACACCCGTAGTCCAAAGTTGACCGAACCATGGCTCTATAAATGAGCTGCAACGTATACCTCTCAGCTCCCCAGTCACTTCCTGAAAGACTCCTCATAATATTAATCACTTTCTCACATTTACTTACAACCTTGTCTATATGCACCCTCCATGTCAATCTTTCATCAAACCAAAGACCTAAAAATTTAAAAACATTTACCCGTTCAATTGGTACATTATATATACTAAGACCGTCAGCCGGGATTTTCTTCTTTAATCCAAAGATAACAATTGACATTTTAAATCCCCATTTATTCGCCCATTGAACCACTTGATGGAGAGCCTTCTGCATCTCAGAGAACAAATACTGCACATTCCTCCCACACCTCCAGACAGCCCCGTCATCTGCAAAAAGCGACTTGCCAAAGCGCCCATCCACAGCGTGAAAAATATAATTTATCATTATATTAAATAAAACGGGGCTAATCACTGCCCCCTGGGGAGTACTGTTCTCTACTTCGGCAACCTCAGAGAGGACATGTCCCACCCTAACCTGAATCTTTCTATTTCCTCGCCCACTGGCTCAGACAGTGATTTAAAAACAGATTTGTTGCTGATTCACAGTGAGCTGATGGGGGAGGGGTGATACTGTATGTGTGAATGAGAACAGAGGGAGGGGGAGGGTCACACCAGGTCTGCAGCAAACTACATTTAGTGTTTCACTGAATAATGTGTGTAACACAACACTAACTCCTGTTTCTGTCTGCAGAGAAATGGACCCAGCTCAGCCTCTGAAGACTCCCCGCACACAGGGAAAGACATACAGCTGTGAGCAGTGTGAGAAGACCTTTACTCAGTCATCTCGCCTCAAACGACATATGAGGATCCACACTGGGGAAAAGCCCTTTGAGTGTGGCCTGTGTGGACATGTGTTTACTCAGTCTACAGATCTAAAATATCATATGAGAATCCACACGGGAGAGAGGCCATACAGCTGTGAGCAGTGTAAGAAGACATTTACTCTGTCATCCAACCTCAAAGAACACATGAGGATCCACACTGGGGAAAAGCCCTTTGAGTGTGGCCTGTGTGGACATGTGTTTACTCACTCTACAAGTCTTAAAAATCACATGAGAATCCACACTGGAGAGAGGCCATACAGCTGTGAGCAGTGTGAGAAGACCTTTACTTACTCATCCAACCTCAAAGAACACATGAAGATACATGCTGGGGAAAAGGAATACAGCTGTGATGAGTGTGGGAAGTCATTTAATCAGCTCTCAGTTCTCATAAATCACAAGAGAGTCCATGATGGACTAAAGCCGTACGAGTGTAAGCAGTGTGGGAAAACATTCAGCCGGTCAGAGACTCTTGAAGGTCACATGAGGATCCACACTGGAGAGAGGCCATACAGATGTGAGCAGTGTGACAAGACCTTTACTCAGTCATCCAACCTCAAAGCACACATGATGATCCACACTGGAGAGAGGCCATACAGCTGTGACCAGTGTGAGAAGACCTTTAGTCAGTCATCCAACCTCAAAGAACACATGAAGATCCACACTGGAGAGAGGCCCTTTGAGTGTGGCCTGTGTGGACATGTGTTTACTCAGTCTGTAGGTCTTAAAAATCACATGAGGATCCACACTGGAGAGAGGCCATACAGATGTGAGCAGTGTGACAAGACCTTTACTCAGTCAGCCCACCTCAAAGCACACATGAGGATCCACACTGGAGAGAAACGGCTGTGATGAGTTTGGTCAGACCTTCAGATATTTTAAGATCAAATGTGCTTCATGACATGAACATGTCTGTGTCGTTCAGAGACTTATCCAGTTCACTCTATTTCAAACTAATGTTTTACAAATAATAATAAAAAATACACACACACACAAGTTTGGTAAAAGAGAGGGAAGATACGATCTAAGGGATACTCATAATCTGAAAGTACAATGTATTCATTCTACCCTAAAAAGTCACTATATCACCCGGAGTGGTGTAAATCTGTGGAATAATCTAGAGGAACCCTTAAAAGGTGCTGATGGTCTACAACAATTCAAAAAACAGTATAACAGAAGTGTGTTTGAGAAATATGCTAAAGCCATGTGACCTTGTTATCTACAAGTAATTTTGTATTACTGTGAATCTGTTTAACCATATCATTGCGGACAGAACTAATTTTTTTTTTGATAGGGACAGAACAAGAAGCATTGTTACAAAATAACCGATGCCATGGTCATAGGCCTTATAGCTAACAGCTAATTCGCGGACCTGGTCCCTATGTCACCAACCTCTAAGTTTAAGTTGTTATGAATTATAGGAACTGAGAAAACAAGCAAAAGATAAATCTTGTCTTTTTAATGCTCCACCCAGCGTAGGTCTCAGAACTGTCTCACAACAATAACTGGTCTAAGTGGCCATATTACACCCTGGCTTTTTAAGGCCCTTCACTAAACAAGGCAAACAATAAAATAATCACAACCAATATTTTTATAGTGGAAATGGGAATGACAATAATAATGGGTCGTGTTGATTATGTAATACTTAACTAAATCAATGGTCAATTCATAGAATGTTGACTGGTGTTTATAAGTAATGATTGGATATGGTTATTATGTGAATGGGAAAGAGGAGAAAGGAACAAAAGTACACATTGTAAATAATAATGTATTGGTAAACTGCATACATTTGTATCTTCATGTCATGTCTTCTTACTTTGCAAGTCCTGTAAACATATTTTCTTCTTGTAAAACATGAAATGCTTTCTTTAGCAATGCTGCTATATTTAAGGTTAATGCGGACAATTGTAATTGTAAAAAAAACAAAACATGTCCAGATATTTTAGTCGACTAAAATGAGACTAAATAAAAATGAAAAGGAGAGACTAAAATCATCCAAACTTCTATTGACCGTCTGAAAGGGCCTCATGTAAATTCACTGCCAAAGGAACAGCTCAGCTTTGTTCATGTGGGAGCAGCTCCATGAAGCAGAGGACCTGATTAAATATGATTATAATGAATATTATAAATGCAAAGTCGACTAAATTTGTCTTAAATTTAGTCGACTAAATTGACTTGTAATTTTAGTCGACTAAAACTAGACTAAAATTGAAGATATTTTTTTGACTAAATCCCGACTAAAATTGAATTACATTTTCGTCAAAAGACTAAAACTAAATTAAAATATGTTGGCAAAATTAACACTGCTTTCATCCCCCAGCCCTTCAGAATCCCCCTCCCCTGGATGAAACACAACTTCCTGTTTTATTTTGTGATGTCACTTCCTTTAGCTCTGAAGTGTGTTCCATTAGCAGCTCTTTTTGGACCAAAGCCTTGGACTGGAAGGAAGCGAGTTTGGAGCCACTGCCTTCAACACCAAGGTAAGGCAAGGTACCTAGGCTTTGGGAAACAGCCCCTGACTAACCTCTCTAGCACTGTTGGAGCGGACTGCGGTCCCTGCCACTATCTGACTGTAGCTAACACTAGCCTTCACTAAAACTCCGGACAGCCGCTCCTCTAACTCGGACACCCTGGCCTCCAAAGCTACCACTACACTTAACGCAACTACTATCATCTGTGAAGGAGGCAGGGTTCTGACTCGACATACGGCAAACTGAGCAGGACAGCGCGAAAGAGGCAGAAGTAGACGGGGTAGCCATGGCTAGGCTAGCGGGCTAAGCTAGCCAGCGAGCTACCGCTCTACGGAGGAGAGAGAGAGAGAAGGGATTTAATCCACGCAGAAGTGTTGGTTCAAGCGGAGGAAGGAATAATTTCCCTGGAGATAATCAGCTAGAGTGGATTCTACAGCTACGTTTAATACGTGGATTAACAATAGTAAATGTTATAGTCATGACAGAGCCTGGTTTAAATTTGTGAAGAGAAAGCTAACTTTGAATATGCAAGCCGACTATTGACTCAAAGGCCTGACCAATCAGAGTGGGCTCAGAGCTGAATGTGAAAAGCTTTAGGTGTGGAGCAGGAACAATGAGCTGAAAAGAGGAGGAGGAGGAGGAGGGGGGCAGCTGAGGTTTCATCCACAGAGGTGAGGGAGGGCTCCTTTGGGAGAGGCTTTCCACACAGAGCTATAAAGGCCCCCAGTGACTTCCAGCTGGACTCTGGATGATGGCCATGAAAAATCGGGTTTCTGCTTGAAATATAGCTTAAGGTGGTGACCTGGTGGATTCGGAAGGAAGTGGTAGCATGAGTGAAAGCGAGAGCGGGGACTTTAAACATGCAAAGTATAAAGAGAAATGGAAAGACAAATGTTGGCATGCCTATAGTGACTATGTGTGAGGAAGAGTTTGATGTTGGCTTAAGGTGACCAGATGAGTTGCCCTGAATTTCGGGACGGAGGGCACATGTTTTTAATCATATGCCACATTTATAATTAAGCACATTTACACAGCTGCAAATCAAACTAATGGAATACGTTACAAAAGAAATATTTTAAGGCAGGCATTAGGCCACAGAGAAATAGGAAACACAGGTGTTTGTCATATAACAAATAAAGGCTATACTTATCTCACTTTGCATAATGAGTCTGTCATATATTAGTTTCCCAGTTTAAGTTGAATTACAAGTGAATGCACTTTTTCATGATATTCTAATTATATGACGACCTGTACTTTATAAACGACCGCATTTTATCCTATTGATCTTTGGCCTGTCCACAAGCCAATAAGCTCATCCATAGATATATAATAAAGCTCCTGATAGAAAGTCGCCCTCGAAATCCTTTAGACAGGAGGTCATCTGGTTTTAATACAGACCAAATCAGTGCAGCCTTGTGCTGCTCAATGCGTTGCGTGCAGCTCTGTCACCAGCGCCACAGAGCAGCGGTTGTGTTGTTGTCGCTTCCACGCTTCCAGTGTTGATCGCTGATGGAGACACACGGTGTGCATGAAGGGGAGGGGCTGTGTGTGTGGGCTATGGGAGAGGGAGCGACGTGTGAGTAATGGTGCGTACCGACCAAACGCTGACACGCCACCAACTTCCATGTTAACCCTATGTAGACGCTTCGACGCGCGTCAAAATGTAAGCAAAGATGTCCGCGCATATGAAGCGTTCCAAATGCGAGCAAGTGAGGATTAACGCGCGTCAAAACCAGTGAGAACAGCGCGGTACAGAGCAGCGATGCCCCGCCCACTGCTTCATGCACTCAAGTAATCACAATCTACACGTGCGTTCATTTACGCCTTGTTAACCAATCCGGGACTGGGCTCAAATAGTGAGGTCACCTGTTACCTGCAGCAGTGGCGCAAAAAGGGCAAACGCAATATATGCCTTTCATAGGGGCGCCTATAGTGATGTGTTCTTTTTAACAGTCTATGTGTGTCGGTCGTGAACGATCCGGCTCTTTTGAACGAGTCTTTACAGTGAACGATCCGGCTCTTTTGAACGAGTCTTTACAGTGAACGATAAGAACAGGTTCGCGGTGGTGAAGTGTTTTTTTTTTTTATTCCTCTTTGGGGGACGGGCATCACTTTAGTTGTGCTTATTTTGCGAAACAAAAGTCATGGGCAGAGAGGAGTGCAGAGGGACAGTCATCTCCACCGCTGCTGCTGCAGCCCCACGAGGAGCTCAAAGTGAGCATAAGGCAACAAGTTTGAGAAATAAAAGTCCTAATGAAATAATAAACACGGTTACAGAGGAGATCGCGTTGAAGCTTGTGTTGTTTTCTCCCCTCTTGCGCGAGGGAGAGAGAGGGAGAGGAGGAAAAGTTACGTGAATGAAGCAACAGAAGCTTAATCGGGCCGTGTGATTGTTTTTTGTGATAACAAACTCCATAGAGGGAAATATCGATGTTATATTGTGTGAAATAGTGACATTTTCGTTAAAATAAAGTCAATTCAGAGGGTATTTATTTTCTTAAAAAAAAAAGAAAAGAAACAACCATCAAAGAGCCGTGTGTGTGTGTGTGTGGGAGGGGGGTAGTTGCGGTAGTTGCGCCCCTGACCGGCAGCATGGAGGAGAAGTTGATCATCGCGGTTTGTGCTCGGCCTGAGTTGTATGACACGCCTCCTAATTATGACGCTTGCAAAACTTCACGCGCCGCAAACAGGCGTTTCTCGCGAGTGTGAAGCGGCAATGTTTGGCGTCCAACTAGAGGCTGACGGAGCGTGGACGCACGTTTGCTCTGAACGCACCTTGAGACTAATGGTGCGTACAGACCAAACGCTGACACGCCACCAACTTCCATGTTAACCCTATGTAGACGTGCTTCGACGCGCGTCGAAATGTAAGCAAAGATGTCCGCGCGTATGAAGCGTTCCAAATGCGAGCAGATGAGGATTAACGCGCGTCAAAACCAGTGAGAACAGCGCGGTACAGAGCAGGGATGCCCCGCCCACTGCTTCATGCACTCAAGTAATCACAATCTACACGTGCGTTCATTTACGCCTTGTTAACCAATCCGGGACTGGGCTCAAATAGTGAGCACAAGCGTCACCTGTTACCTGCAGCAGTGGCGCAAAAAGGGCAAACGCAATATATGCCTTCATAGGGCGCCGAAAGGACGGGGCGCCAATTAGTGATGTGTCGGTCGCGAACGATCCGGCTCTTTTGAACGAGTCTTTACAGTGAACGATATGAACGGGTTTTTTTTTTTTTATTCCTCTTTGGGGACGGGCGTCACTTTAGTTGTGCTTATTTTGCGAAACAAAAGTCACTGCTGGAGTGGGGCAGAGAGGAGCTCAAAGTGAGCATAAGGCAACAAGTTTGAGGAATAAAAGTCCTAATGAAATAATAAACACGGTTACAGAGGAGATCACCTCTTTCACTTGCGTTGTTTTCTCCCCTCTTGCGCGCGAGAGAGAGGGAGAGGAGGAAAAGTTACATGAATGAAGCAACAGAAGCTTTTAATCGGGCCGTGTGATTGTTTTTTTTTGTGATAAACTCATTTTCGTTAAAATAAAGTCAATTCAGAGGGTATTTACTTTCTTTAAAAAAAACAACAACCATCAAAGAGCCGTGTGTGTGTGTGTGTGTGGGAGGGGGGTAGTTGCGCTCCTGACCTGCAGCATGGAGGACAAGTTGATCATCGCGGTTTGTGCTCGGCCTGAGTTGTATGACACGCCTCCTAATTATGACGCTTGCAAAACTTCACGCGCCGCAAACAGGCGTTTCTTGCGAGTGTGAAGCGGCAATGTTAGCGTCCAACTAGAGGCTGACGGAGCGTGGACGCACGTTTGGTCTGAACGCGCCTTTACGGAGTAGCTTATAGGGCCGCTGCAGCTTAAACCCCCTCCCCGCAGTCAAATTGACCACTGTGGCGGTTCTATACGATGTGTGTTTTAAATAGCGTTTAATTTAAAAAAATAAACGCAATATGTGGCGGGTGGTATTGATTGTGTGGCGGTGCGCCACAGAATAGTCTATGTGTGGGAAACACTGGCCTGGATTTCGGGACTGTCCCGAATTTTTTGGGGCGTATGGTCACCCTATGTTGGCATGATCTCAATTGATCGAAGTGGAGTTTTGCATGGAATGTTTAAGGATCCCCATGTGGTGGGGCGATTTGTCCACCAAGAGTTGGGACATGTCAAAGGAGTTAAAATCACTCGAGGAGGAATGGTTGTGATTTAAATGCAGTTCCAAACTCCAGATGGACACAGCATTGCGTATCACAAAATTCGGAGAAAGTATGGGGTGAAGTGCTTTCCCCTCGATGGGAAACCCAAGAAGCTGGGTGTTATCGGTGGTGTGCCCTTAACTATGGATGACAAGTGTTTTTTGGATGTGCCTGGAGTTTGTGAAAGTAAAAGATTACTACAGTTTCGTGAAGGACATCAGGAGCGGTCCACCTCTGTTCGACTTGTGTTTTTTGAAGAGCTTCCAGGAAAAGTGGTACTGGATTATGTGGTATATCGTGTGAGAAGTTATGAGAAAGCCCCAGTGCGTTGTTTTGCCTGTCAAGAGTATAGGCATGTTGCTTCTGGGCAGAGCAGATGTGCGAAGTGTGGTAGCAGGGAGTGTGATATTAACTGTCAAGAGTCGGAAGAGCTGATATATCTGCATTGTAAGGGTAATCACATAGTGGGTTCTGCTCAGTGTCCACGGAGAATCTTGGAAATAAAAAGCGTGTGGCTCTATTATCCAGAAGAAAGTGGGAAAGATTGTGTTATATTGGGTAAGAAGGAGTTTTGGGAATTCATTGTGATGATTATTAACCGTGTGCCGAATCTTTAGGGGAAACCTGATTGGACTGATATGGTGCTTAGTTCAGCAAATAAGTTTTTGGCTGATGCTGATCATGTGTCTGGACAGGAGAGTGTCGCTTCAAGAGAGGGATGAAAGATGGTCAATGAGTAATTGTAATGCACTGTCAGGGATCTTTTTTTTTTTTGTGTGTACATGTTTCTTTTATTATAATTGTTCAGTTGATAAGGGTGATAAAGACATTCGGTGGGTGACGGTAGTGCACTATTGAGTTTGCATCCGCCGTTAAACAACCAAAGAATAAGAAGAAGCTGGACTCTGGACCTCTGTGTGAGCTGGGAGGAAGAGCCACAAAGACGACGAGAAGCCTCGGAGGACTCAGAACATAGATCTAAATAATAGAGATCGGCGGGTCCCATTCAGCCCCATTCATAGTAATGATCCCGAGTGGTCTGTGAAATGAACATGGCTACGAGCCTCCACAGAGCTCCAGAGCCTGTCAGTCATAGATTTAAGCTTCCACTTTTTATTGCTGATGTACAAAAACCAGTGTGGTTAAAACTATGATACATAGCCCAGCGTTGTCTCATGGATCATTGACATTTTTAGAAAAAGTAAAACTCTTTGGAGCCAGGCTTAGTTTTAGTTTTTAGTTTAGTTTAGTTTATTTGAGCAGTTAACATTTTTTCTTCCTCCAATGTTTCACAATCATACAGTTAATGGAAGCTCAAAGGGAGAAGACTGAAGCAAAAGCTTATAAGTGCCTACCCCTTGTTCATATAAAATTACATTTGCAGTTAATGATGATACAGTTATACATTGCTTTTACATTTTCATCAAACGGTAAACAATCCTTCCTGAGTATTCTGTATTAGTTTCAAAACTATATACTTGTACAGGCTTTAAAGCAGTTTAAACGAGGACCAAAGCTACATAGGAATCCTGTTTCCAAAGTGTCTTTTTGAGTCGCCAGCCACCAGGGGGTGGTATTACAGCAATGTCAGCTCCATGAGGACCAAAGAGAAGGGCTTTCCTCGCCCACTGGCTCAGACAGTGATTTAAAAACAGATTTGTTGCTGATTCACAGTGAGCTGATGGGGGAGGGGTGATACTGTATGTGTGAATGAGAACAGAGGGAGGGGGAGGGTCACACCAGGTCTGCAGCAAACTACATTTGTGGTCATACCGCCTTTGCTCTGCCCAATCCCGTCAGATCTTGGAAGCTAAGCAGGAAGGGCCTGGTGGGTATTTGGATGGGAGACCGTTTGGTAACACCAGGAAGCCTAGCGAATGTAGTGAGGGAGTGAGTGGTCGGAGGGGCTGATGGCGCAGACTGGTTGCCTCGCTTCTGTCAGTCTACCCTAGGGCAGCTGTGGCTACAACAGTAGCTTACCACCACCAAGTATGGAGTGAATGAATAATGACGACAGTGTAGCGCTTTGAGAAACTTGGTAATACAGGCTTGTAAAGCGCATTACAAGTGTAAGGCATTATTATTATTATTATTATTACATTCAGTGTTTTACAGAATGTAATAACAACACTAACTCCTGTTTCTGTCTGCAGAGAAATGGACCCAGCTCAGCCTCTGAAGACTCCCCGCACACAGGGAAAGACATACAGCTGTGAGGAGTGTGGGAAAGGATTTACTACTACACACGATCTTAAACGTCACATGAGAATCCACACTGGAGAGAAGCCATACAGCTGTGAGCAGTGTGACAAGACCTTTACTCTGTCATCCAGCCTCAAACGACACATGAGGATCCACACTGGAGAGAAGCCCTTTGAGTGTGGCCTGTGTGGACATGTGTTTACTCAGTCTACACAACTTAAAGATCACTTGAGGATCCACACTGGAGAGAGGCCATACAGCTGTGAGCAGTGTGACAAGACCTTTACTCACTCATCCAGCTTCAAACGACACATGAAGATACATGCTGGGGAAAAGGAATACAGCTATGATGAGTGTGGGAAGTCATTTAATCGGCTCTCAGGTCTCAGGAAACACAAGAGAGTCCATGATGGACTAAAGCCATACGAGTGTGAGCAGTGTGGGAAAACATTCAGCTGATCAAAGGATCTCGAATGTCACATGAGAATCCACACAGATGTGACCAGTGTGAGAAGACCTTTAGTCAGTCATCCAACCTCAAAGCACACATGAAGAGGATCCACCCTGGAGAGAAACAGCTGTGATGAGTTTGGTCAGACCTTCAGATATTTTAAGATCAAATGTGCTTCATGACATGAACATGTCTGTCGTTCACAGAGACTTTATTTAAAACTTATGTTTTTCAAATGCTGATGTTTTTAGGGAGGTCATAGACTGTAAATCTTAATCTAAATCTTACTTATATGAAACAACTTGTTGTTTTCACAAATATGGAATTATATTTGTGTCAGAGATGGGGACTCGTGAGTGGGACTCAAGTCGCTATTTTTAGAGACTTGCGACTCGACTCGGACTCGTCCCCTAAAGACTCGAGGCTTTAACTCGTGGTCTGAGACTCTTGAACATTACGAGTCCCTCGCGCACCTATTACACACGCTGTTTGGACGCTTGATTCTGGCTTTTTTGTCGGCCGCTCCCTCTGTCTCGGTCTCCTCTGTGTGCACTCTCTCTCTCTCACCCAGCACTGCACTGCTCATCGGCTCCTCTGCCATATGCCTATAGTATGCCCCCCCTCCACGCAGGTGTTTATTGATTTTACAATAGTTTTATTGTACCGTGATTTGAATTAGTGTAAAACATAGAAACCATGGGACTAGGACTTGAGGGATCAGAGACTTGGACCTAGACTGGGACTTGCAGGTCAGGGACTTATGTGCATCTCTGATTTGTTTCACCTTCAGAAGTCCAGGACAAGAGTGTTGTGTGCGGCAGTGGAAATGTTACAAGCCCAGAATTCACATTTTGAAAAGAAAATATTAATTTGTTGCTCTGCGCACTGTAAAAATGATCCTTTAAATAGTCTCATCATTCCCTTGTGCTGTTTTCCTGATGTGTTTTTTCATTCATGTTTGTGTCGTTCACAGAGACTTATTGAGTTGACTCTATTTCAAACTAATGTTTCAGACTTGCTGATGTTTTAGTGTTAATGGAATGTAAAGCTTTACACTTATTTTACACTTTTTAACCTCTTAACCCCCACCTGAACCAACAACATTATTTTCACTTCGGCTTTACCCAAATCTAGAAGCTTCTTGACTGGAGCTTACAGCCTTTATATAGGCCAGTGTAACCCCTCATTTGAAAGCTAAGACCTACAAAAAGTTTTTGTAACTTTTTGTTGCTTTTTCATTACATTTTTCAGCGCCTTCCATTTGTTCTTCATTATAAAACTGTTTTTATTAGAATAAAATATTGTTTTTCAAAGAAGTTCAATCAGTTTTGTTCTTGCCGATATATTGTGAAATCCCATTAGTGGACTAGTATATGCTCATTTTGAAAGCATTTTAGTTTAGTTTTAATTCTAGTCTTTGACTGAAAATGTGTTTAGTTTTATTCAAGATTTACCCAAACAACTGGTTATATTTTTAGTCCAGGGTGTCCGAGTTAGAGGAGCGGCTGTCCGGGGTTTTAGTGAAGGCTAGTGTTAGCTACAGTCAGATAGTGGCAGGGACCGCAGTCCAATCCAACAGTGCTAGAGAGGTTAGTCAGGGGCTGTTTCCCAAAGCCTAGGTACCTTGTCTTGCCTTGGTGTTGAAGGCAGTGCCTCCAAACTCACTTCCTTCCAGTCCAAGGCTTTGGTCCAAAAAGAGCTGCTAATGGAACACACTTCAGAGCTAAAGGAAGTGACATCACAAAATAAAACAGGAAGTTGTTTCATCCAGGGGAGAGGGAGGGTCTGCTGAGGAGGGGGATTCCAAAGCGCTGGGGGTGAAAGTATAATTATATTTTTACAGACTAAAAAAAATATAAAACAGTCAGAGATGATGAAACCTATCTGTAAATACAAAATGAAACTGGAAAGGGTGACAAAAAACTTTAGAAATAAGAATGTAAAAGTCCCTGATGTCAATTAAATTCAAAGCCCATGAAGCGATGAAATTTGCTTTAATGTAATATGTTACATCTATGTTATAAATTTCAAGTTAACAATACAAATCATATATTTAGTTTTTCTATTATTAACTAAAAAGACAAAGACCTACCATTATTTGACCAAAACTCTTTTATGAAAAAAAAAAAAAAAGCACTGTCTCCAGAGCCATTAAACAAGTCAAAGCATGATTTTTTTTTCCTTAAAAGTGGAATTTAAGTGCTTTAACAAGTCACACAAGCCATTACCACCTTTTTCTTTTCTTGAGAGCCGTTTTGCATTATGGGTGATTTTGGCTTGAGCAAAGCAGTGAAGGCTACACTGATGTATCCTGGGTATATTAGCCACATGCTAACCAAAGGGAGGACACAGGCGTCCAGACGACTTGAACATTGGAACAGCACTTGGGCGGTGAGTGATGACGTGCTGCCTGACCACGCCCATATCAGATCAAGGGAAGGCAAGGTACCTACACTGTTAGACAAGAGTGTAAAAGCAGCAGTAATATACCACTGTTCAGCCAGTATGACACTGTAAATACCATTTGTGGTAAAAAGCTGTACTTTGCACTGCATCATGGGAAGTTTAACTGACGACATTCACAAAATACAGTATTTTAGTTCTTATTTAAAAAATATTGTATGATACTTTAATATTATTACACTCTTTGAACAGACGCATTCATTTCTACCCCTGAAGAAGCTGCACTGGCCAACCCACTATGCGCCCATCCTCTTGAATGAACTAATTCGATTGTATTTTAGATGAGTTTTATTTTCATAGTGGCCTATCGCCGTGGACGGACATTGACACCGCCAAGCAAAAGACAACTTGAGTCAGTTGATTTCCTCTGTAAGCCAGCAGCCGTGGAGGAGAGCAACACATTTGAAATACCCGGTACGTTTGAGTAATAAAAGGAAATCTTAAGCTGGGCTAACACTATGCGATTTTAGACACGAGTTGCGAGTTGTGCGGTCCTGGCGCTGTGGCAGCACTGCTGACTTCAGAGAAAAGCAGACCCGGCCCCGGATAAAGCGGAAGAAAATGGATGGATGAAAGGCTCTCAAGAAAAGAAAAAAGGTGTTTCGTAATTAGTTGTTACGTAATCGGTATTGCTCCGTTTTGGGGAATGTACAGTGCCTTGTGAAAGTACTAATACACCTTGAACTTTTGCTCATTTTGTCATGTTTACAACCCTAAAACGTACAGATTTTATTTTGAATTTTTTACTGAAAGTTCACACACAAGTAACAGGCAACTGTGAAGTGAAAGCAAAATGATACATGATTCTGTTATTTTTCATAAAATCGAAAAGTGCAAAGTGGGACGTGCATAAGTATTCATACAGCATTTTTCTGAGTGCATTAAATTGCCTTTATAACATTCCTAATGACTGCAGAATGTTCACACCTTGCCCTAACCATTAAATAGAGGCCACCTGTGTGTAATCTACTCTCAGTATAATTCCAGCTGTTCTGTGAGGGCCTCAGAGCTATGGTCAGAGTGTATTGGTCTAAACAACATCATGAAGGCCAAGGAGCTCACCAGAGAGGTCAGGGATAAAGCTGTGGAGAAGTTTAAAGCAGCGTTAAGTTATACAAAGATTTCCCAAGATTTGAACATCTCACAGAGCACTGTTCACTCCATCATTCGGAAATGGAAAGAGTATAGCACCACTGCGAACTTACCAAGACACGGCCGTCCACCTAAACTAACAGACCGAACAAGGAGAGCACTGGTCAGAAATGTAACCAAGTGGCCCAAGATAACTCTGGAGGAGCTGCGACGTACTGCCGCTGAGCTGGGGGAATCTGTACATGGGACAACTATAAGTCGTACTCTACACAAATCTGGCCTTCATGGACGAGTGGCAAGAAGAAAGCCATTATTGAAAGGAGGCCATAAGAAATCCTGTTTGAAGTTTGCTAGAAGTCATATGGAGGACACAGCTACCATGTGGAAGAAGGTGCTTTGGTCAGATGAGACAAAAATTGAACTTTTTAACGTTATGTATGGCACAAACCTAACACTGCTCATCGTCCTGAGTGCACCATCCCCAGTGTCAAATATGGTGGGGGGAGCATCATGCTATGGGGCTGCTTTTCCTCAGCGGGGACTGGGAATATTGTAAGAATAGTTGGGAAGATGGATGGAGCCAAATACAGAGACATTTGAGGAAAACCTGCTGGAGTCAGCAAGAGAATTGAGGCTGGGGCGGAGATTCACCTTCCAGCAGGACAATGACCCTAAACACAAAGCTAAATCTACAATGGAATGGTTTAAAAACAAACATATTAATGTGTTAGAATGGCCCAGTCAAAGTCCTGACCTAAATCCTATTGAAAATCTGTGGAAAGACCTGAAAACTGCTGTTCACAAACGCTCCTAATGTGACAGAGCTTGAGTTGTTTTGTAAAGAGGAATGGGCTAAAATGTCAGTCTCTACATGTGCAAACCTTGTAGTCATACCCCAGAAGACTTGCAGCTGTTATTGCAGCAAAAGGGGGTTCCACAAAGTATTAAGTCATGCTGTATGAATATTTATGCACGTCCCACTTTTCAGTTTTCTATTTTTGAAAAATAGAATTTAAAATAAATAGAATCATGTATCATTTTGCTTTCACTTCACAGTTGTCTGTTACTTGTGTGTGAACTTTCAGTAGAAAATTCAAAATAAAATCTTTATGTGTATGGTTGTAAACATGACAAATGTGCAAAATTTCAAGGTTTATTAGTACTTTCGAGAGGCACTGTATTTTTCCTCTTGAGCTCATTGTGCCTTGTCCGTGTGTGGAAGAATATGTATTAATATGACATTATCATTGTTCTCTGTGCAGAGCTCGACTCCTCCTTCGATGCAGATGCAGAGGCGTCTAGACTCTTTTATAGACACAAACTTCTAAAGACTGACATCTATAAACGCCGTAATCGTCTCCAGAAAACACCACGAGCCCAGGAGTGGAACCCACGACCCCCCGCCGAGATACAGCAGGAGGAAAAGCTTCAGTCTTTGTCCCTCTGAATCAGAAAAGCCACACACTCAAGTCGTTTTCTCCACATTTTAAATGAATTCAGCAGATTTTTTGGACGCGTTTTCAAAGCAGTCAGCCTCTTCTTATTACCACACTTTTGATACGATTAGATCCAAACATCCACAGTTCACAGCTCTTTTCAAATGACACTAAACTTCTATTCTGTTCTATTTTGGCCTCGTTTAGTCCAGATTGAGTCTGTGTTTATTCACAAATGCCCACAGGTTTGGTATCGACTAAACTTCAAGGCCGTTTTCTCCAAGTGAGCTTTTTATTCCACTCTTTAGATTTTGTTTTCAGATGAATTATTAGTAAACTCATTTCTGTCTAATCTTTAGATAAACGGCTTAAAACGTGCTCTGATTAACCTCTTAACCACCGCCACATTTTCTCCAGTCTGGCTTTACCCAAATCTAAAAACTTCTTGAAAAAAAGTGTCAAAATAGCGACAAAAATGCAACAAAAACGAGGATGAAAATGCAACAAAGAAGCCGCTAAAAAGTAACAATAACGTGACGAAAAAAAGTGATGGAAAACTGTCAAAATCAACAAAAATTCAACAAAAACATGGATGAAAACGCAACAGAAGAGCGACAAAAAGAGACAGAAGTAAATCTAAATCAACTGGAGTTGGGCACCGTTACATTTTTTCTGATTCCAGTACTTTAACGATCCATAACATTGTTAATGAACATACATGAGTCTCATGCATGTAAACAAGCCACACCGGATTGTAGCCTTGAGCTAATTTCCATCCGTCGTCCCCATGCGCACTTTCCAACACACTCTCATTCAACATGGCCTATTGTACATGTTTTTAGTGGTAGGGGAAACCAGAGTACCTGGAGGAAACCTACGCTGACACGGGGAGAACATGCAAACTCCACACAGAAAGGCCCCGTCCTGGTGGGAATCGAACCTGGGACCTTCTAGCTGTGAAGCACGAGCGCTAACTGCTGCGCCACCGTGCCACCACAGCACGGAAATTAACATCGCAAACACATCGCTTCAAAACATCTTTTTGACAACAGAACAATAGATTTAGCTTATTATCCTGGACTCATTTATTTATTTTCTCTCAATTGTTTCCCCCAATTTCTTTCAATTTCCCCCCTGATTTTTTCTTTATTTTTTCTCTATTTTTTTTTTGCCCAATTTTACTTTTCCCCCCTCTATTTTACCCCAATTTTGCACAATTCATGTCCTTATTTTCCCCACATTTTCTCAGTTTTTATTAATCCCCCCCCACAATTTTCCCTCTTTTTTTTTTCAATTTTCCCCTAGACACTGGAGATGAATTGGATATTGTAAATTTTCAAATCTTCCTAACAGTAGTTTTGATCTCATCTTGGGCAGATACTTTACTTTAATCTTTATTGAAGGGACAATGTACAGAAACATTAAGCTCAGAGAGACAGCGATGCACTGCACCAGATTATAGCTAAATAGCTAGTTTCAAGATAGAAACTACTTTTGAAGATAGAAACTACTTTTGAACTAAACTTTCCACATGAGTAAAACCACAATACATTTGTTGGTAAAGCGACTTCATTTATAAAGACGTGTTCTTAAATGTGTGACTTTGACATGTTTCTGCGTGTGGGAACATCATGACCTCAGAAAACAATAACATGTGATGTTACGCACATTCTTACACAACTTCAACTTCAGAAAGATTCTTTCACTTTGCCAGATTTAACATGAAAATATGCTCTTTTTTATTGACTTAAAATGACACTCACCTTGACTTCTGAACTGTATATTTCCTCACTCCTTTTGGTTTAAACACTGAGTAAAATCCCAGGTTTCCTCAGGTGTGAACTGTCAGGTCTGATTAAGCCTCAAACAGGTCAGGAGACAGGGCCGTGCATAGGGCGACAGGGGGGCAGGGGCGCAAAAATCAAAAAGCCCCACTCCCTACACACACACACACACACACACACACACACACACACACACACACACACACACACACACACACACACACACACACACACACACACACACACACACACACACACACACACACACACACAGACCAGACTGCTTGGTATTTAAAATTGACAATGAACTATCTTGGTCTAAGCATATTAGTATGGTGGCCAGTAGAATGGGAAAGTGCCTCTCAATGGTGAAACGATGTCATGTGTTATCTTCCAGTATGACTACAGATGTTATAAAAACACTTGGTCTTGTGCTGCCGTAACAAATATAAAAGCTCTACAAACTGTCCAAAACAGAGCAGCTCGTTGTGCACTTCGGTGCTCACTCAGAACTAATGTAAACTGGATGCATAATACACTGTCCTGGCTCAAGGTAAAAGAGAGATTTACTGCTTCTTTAATGAATTTAATAAGAAATGTAATTACAACTAACCTTCCAAATGTACTGTACAAAGAGTTAAATTTTAGTTCGGATGATCATAATTATGAAACCAGACATGCCACGGAGTGCAGATTTAAAATTCCCAAAGTGATAACCAACAATGGAAAAAGTACTGTAATGTATAAAGCCATGTCTGGTTGGAATATTTTGCCGAGTGACATTATTTATGCAAATAGTTAGTACCAATTTAAAACCCTTTTGAAAAGGCATCTTCTCATGTATTAATTTGATAAAACCTGTTGTGTGACCAATGGTGGTCTAATTAATTAACTTGACCATTACGCTACTAATGCTGTCATTAAATTATCTCTTATGTATTCACTGATAGCGAATGTAGTGGGGTACGCTTAACGCACCCATGCATAGCCAATCAATGTAGACCAGGCCCCATAAAAGGGAGGTCTTTTACGTGCGTTGACCTCTCCCACCTCTGACGTCCCCTTTGTGTCCGGAAGAAGCAACTATGGGTTGCGCTGGTTAGCCGACTGCTAAGCTCAGAATCGCCGTAAAAAGCGTCAAGCTCCGGTGATGTGCTGCTGTAGTATTTATCGGTAAGTAGCGCGTTATAGTTTTAATTTATGTTGTGGAGCTAACACACGACTGTTTGTAGGCTGCCGGTATGTGCGCGACTCGGGTTAGGACTCGCCCTTGCTCAACGCATGCGCACGTACAGCTGTTAAAGCCCGGTAGGCGTTCATCTAGACTGTTTACCTTTTATTTATTGCAAGTTGTCGCTAACCTGTCCATTTTTGTAGTGCGGGGGTGAAGTTTCGTAGAGGCCAGCGCTGGCGCCGGACCCCTCTTCATACCTCCCCTTTCTTCTACCCTTCTACCATGCAATCCGTGACGAGCTCAGGGGTTTGGCCATCCCTTTGTGGCGGCAGGTTTGGCCTAACACTCTGGACACTTTTTGTGCAAAGCCTCAATGGAACAAATGGTTGACTGGTGAATGTCTACGCACATGTATCTCTGCCTGTCATGGACTTGTTTTAATAGTGAACAGAAAATCATGAATTACTCAAGTGGCTCATCCATAAAATGTCAAATTAAATAAATATTATACTTTTATTTTATTACTCTCTTGTCCGAATCAGTACGAACCTGTGTCTGCCTTAAGTTCTACCGTGGGCGATACTTTTTCCTGCTTTATAAGCAGGATGGCGTTGTGGCAATAAATAGGTTAATTTATTAACCAGGGCACTAATTATTTTGATGCCGCCCTCAGCGCTCGGTTACACATACACTATGTCCTGTACTATGTACATTTGTACATTTGAGTGTGTGTGTGTGTGTGTGTGTGTGTGTGTGTGTGTGTGTGCGTGTGTGCATTTGTATTTATTTTGATCTCCATTAAGCTGTAACAAGTACAGCTATTCTTCCTGGAGTAAATCCCGCATGTTGCTCACAAAACAATAGTTACACCAGTTTTCAACACCGCACATACACACACACTTTGACTTTACTCATCACATTGACATTTAATCCATACAAAAGTGGGTCTAACCTAACCTTTTGCCGCATTGATGCCGCATTTTTGTCACATTTTTTGTTTTCGTTGCTCTTTTGTCACTTTTATTGTAATTTTTAATTTTAATTTAATTTTTTTTAAACCATATTTTCTATTTCTATGACGATGGTGTAAAATCCATTGCTTATATTGGCCACAAGATGGAGCCCTGCGGTTAAACCTGCAGTATCGTCCTCCTGTGTCCTGCCCAAGAGCACAACAACAGCCTGTCCAAGAAGTGAAGCGACTTTAAAGGTCAAACATCTACATTTATACATCATTTTAAAGAAGGAAAACTGACTCTGGGAAAAGGAAGTTCATTTGATCTAATATTTTATTTTATTATTTCTTTAATAAATGGGATTGTGACGTAACTATTTGCTTAGTTTAAAAACTGTCACATTACTTTATTTTTCAGGAGTTTCATCTTTATACTGATTCACTTCTTTAAAAGGTTTTTTATTTGTTCCACTAAAACTCGACTAAAAATATAACCAGTTGTTTGGGTAAATCTTGAGTAAAACTAAACACATTTTCATTCAAAGACTAGAATTAAAACTGAACTAAAATGCTTTCAAAATGAATAGTCCACTGACGGAATTTCACAATATAGCGGCAAGAACAAAATGGTACAAAACTGGAAATTCTTTGAAAAACAATATTTTATTCTAATAAAAACAGTTTTATAATGAACAAAAGAAGGTGCTGAAAAATGTAATGAAAAAGCAACAAAAAAGTCACAAAAACTTGAAAAATTGTGAAAAAATGTGACAACGTGGCAACAAAGTCTTAGATCAGTTTTGTAGGTCTTAGCTTTCAAATGAGGGGTTACACTGGTCTATATAAAGGCTGTGAAAAAAAATGTTCTTGGTTCAGGTGGGGGTTAAGAGGTTAAAAAGTGTAAAATAAGTGTAAAGCTTTACATTCCATCAACACGAAAACATCAGCAAGTCTGAAACATTAGTTTGAAATAGAGTCAACTCAATAAGTCTCTGTGAACGACACAAACATGAATGAAAAAACACATCAGGAAAACAGCACAAGGGAATGATGAGACTATTTAAAGGATCATTTTTAGAGTGCGCAGAACAAAGATTTGTTTGAACAGATTAATATTTTCTTTTCTTTATTTTAGAAAGAAAAGAAAATATTAATTTGAATTATTAATTATTAAGCTGTGAGAGGCCACGTACCTTTCAACAGCTGCCCACACAAACCTCACTTTTTTAACGCACCATACAACATAGGGCTCATCACAAATACATATACACATCAGTATAGGGTAAGCAGGAATGGGTGAATGTCAGGGGCGTAATACCTCTGGACGTCCGCTAACTCCTGTCTTTTTAAACTCACCACCTATTTTAGGGCATAACATTGTCAATCACTAGTGAAGGGTACAGCATGTCATTAGGTTGATATAGAGTGAACTGGATAAGTCTCTGTGAACTACACAGACATGTTCATGTCATGAAGCACATTTGATCTTAAAATATCTGAAGGTCTGACCAAACTCGTCACAGCTGTTTCTCCCCAGGGTGGATCCTCTTCATGTGTTCCTTGAGGCTGGATGACCGACTAAAGGTCTTCTCACACTGCTCACAGCTGTATGGCCTCTCTCCAGTGTGGATTCTCATGTGACGTTCAAGAAGCTCTGACCGGCTGAATGTTTTCCCACACTGCTCACACTCGTACGGCTTTAGTCCATCATGGACTCTCTTGTGTTTCCTGAGACCTGAGAGCTGATTAAATGACTTCCCACACTCATCACAGCTGTATTCCTTTTCCCCAGCATGTATCTTCATGTGGTTGTTGAGGCTGGATGACTGAGTAAAGGTCTTGTCACACTGCTCACATCTGTATGGCCTCTCTCCAGTGTGGATTCTCATGTGATTTTTTAGACTTGTAGACTGAATAAACACATGTCCACACAGGCCACACTCAAAGGGCTTTTCCCCAGTGTGGATCCTCATGTGTGCTTTGAGGCTGGATGAGTGATTAAAGGTCTTGTCACACTGCCCACAGCTGTATGGCCTCTCTCCAGTGTGGATTCTCATGTGACGTTCAAGAAGCTCTGACCGGCTGAATGTTTTCCCACACTGCTCACACTCGTACGGCTTTAGTCCATCATGGACTCTTTTGTGACACGTGAGAACTGAGAGCAGATTAAATGACTTCCCACACTCATCACAGCTGTATTCCTTTTCCCCAGCATGTATCTTCATGTGGTTGTTGAGGCTGGATGACTGAGTAAAGGTCTTGTCACACTGCTCACATCTGTATGGCTTCTCTCCACTGTGGATTCTCATGTGATTTTTAAGATGTGTAGACATAGTAAACACATGTCCACACAGGCCACACTCAAAGGGCTTTTCCCCAGTGTGGATCCTCATGTGTGCTTTGAGGCTGGATGAGTGAGTAAAGCTCTTGTCACACTGCTCACAGCTGTATGGCCTCTCTCCAGTGTGGATTCTCATGTGACGATTAAGATCGCGTGAATTAGTAAATCCTTTCCCACACTGCTCACAGCTGTATGTCTTTCCCTGTGTGCGGGGAGTCTTCAGAGGCTGAGCTGGGTCCATTTCTCTGCAGACAGAAACAGGAGTTAGTGTTGTGTTACACACATTATTCAGTAAAACACTAAATGTAGTTTGCTGCAGACCTGGTGTGACCCTCCCCCTCCCTCTGTTCTCATTCACACATACAGTATCACCCCTCCCCCATCAGCTCACTGTGAATCAGCAACAAATCTGTTTTTAAATCACTGTCTGAGCCAGTGGGCGAGGAAAGCCCTTCTCTTTGGTCCTCATGGAGCTGACATTGCTGTAATACCACCCCCTGGTGGCTGGCGACTCCAAAAGACACTTTGGAAACAGGATTCCTATGTAGCTTTGGTCCTCGTTTAAACTGCTTTAAAGCCTGGCTCCAAAGAGTTTTACTTTTTCTAAAAATGTCAATGATCCATGAGACAACGCTGGGCTATGTATCATAGTTTTAACCACACTGGTTTTTGTACATCAGCAATAAAAAGTGGAAGCTTAAATCTATGACTGACTGAGCTCTGGAGCTCTGTGGAGGCTCGTAGCCATGTTCATTTCACAGACCACTCGGGATCATTACTATGAATGGGGCTGAATGGGACTCGCCGATCTCTATTATTTAGATCTATGGTCTGAGCACTGGAGCTGCAAGAAGAAAGTCCAGTCTATTTTCATTGTAAAACACGTCTTGACTAGGGGTGTCACAATTTAAATTTTTTGAGTCACGATTATTGTTAGAGAAAATATCGCTATTTTGCAGTGGCTCGTGCGTCAGCGTGAAAAATTTCTGCGGTAAACCGTGGCTTCTGAAATTCTTACGGAATAACCTACCACGTCCTTTTATAATCGTGGTAATCGTAAAACCGGTTCATCTTGACATCCCTAGTCTTGACTTGAGTCTAGAACGGCCTTTGACCTCACCTCGCTGATGTGAGTGTGTTTTTGTGCAGATCTTCCTCACCTGCGCGGAGAGACTCCTCGGGGGCTTTTTATAACTCTGTGTGGAAAGCCCCTCCCTCACCTCTGTGGATGAAACCTCTGCCAAGCAGCATAGGGAATGAATGGAAGCTCGCCACTCTCTTCTCTTCCGCCGCTCTAGGTGTGAGTCCGGCCTAAAGCTTTTCACATTCAAATGCACTGAGCCCACTCTGATTGGTCAGGTTTTGAGTCAATAGTCGGCTTGCATATTCAAAGTTAGTTTTCTCTTCACAAATTTAAACTATAACATTTACTATTGTTAATCCACGTATTAAACGTAGCTGTAGAGTCCACTCTAGCTGATTGTAGATCTAATTTGGCCCATTATCTCCACGGAGACTATTCTTTCCTCCGCTTGAACCAACACTTCTGCGTGGATTAAATCCCTTCTCTCTCTCCTCCGTAGCGCGGTAGCTCGCTGGCTAGCTTAGCCCGCTAGCCTAGCCATGGCTACCCCGTCTACTTCTGCCTCTTTCGCGCTGTCCTGCTCAGTTTGCCGTATGTCGAGTCAGAACCCTGCCTCCTTCACAGATGATAGTAGTTGCGTTAAGTGTAGTGGTAGCTTTGGAGGCCAGGGTGTCCGAGTTAGAGGAGCGGCTGTCCGGAGTTTTAGTGAAGGCTAGTGTTAGCTACAGTCAGATAGTGGCAGGGACCGCAGTCCGCTCCAACAGTGCTAGAGAGGTTAGTCAGGGGCTGTTTCCCAAAGCCTAGGTACCTTGCCTTACCTTGGTGTTGAAGGCAGTGGCTCCAAACTTGCTTCCTTCCAGTCCAAGGCTTTGGTCCAAAAAGAGCTGCTAAAGGAACACACTTCAGAGCTAAAGGAAGTGACATCACAAAATAAAACAGGAAGTTGTGTTTCATCCAGGGGAGGGGGGAGGGTCTGCTGAGGAGGGGGATTCTGAAGCGCTGGGGGGTAAAATTATAATTATATTTTTACAGACTAAAAATAAATAAATAATAAGCAGTCAGAGATGCTGAAACATATCTTAAAATACAAAATGAAACTGGAAAGGGTCAAGGGAAGGCAAGGTACCAACTAAAACATCCCCAATATGTATTTTCAAATGTTATTGACAGAGAGGTTAATTTGTTAAGCTAAGCTTTTCGTATATCATAACAAAGCTTAACTAAATATTTGTCTCTTTTGTCGCTTCAATCCTTTTAAGCAGCAGCCTACCAACTTCAACCAGACCAATGCCATCCTTCAAATGAATCATCAAGCTTGTGTTGTTGTTGAGGTTAGGTTTTAATTGCCATTTTTATTCTACCATCATTGTTCTGGCATGTTTTGCTCAGTATTTGAATTAAGGATATGAGTTTATATACAGTCTATGTTTTCTTTTCTTTTGTCAAGGTCTTTGCAGAGTTCTGAAGGATATTGATCATTCCACTTGAGTCCAGACTCTTGTCACATATGTTTATTCTGGAAAACTGCAGAAGAGAGAACAACTGCACCGTATCGCTGCACAACTGACTCATGTAAGTTCAGTGAAGTTGAGCTGTAGTGTTTTATTGAAATAAAATGCCACTTTTTTATGATTGACCTGGTGGCACAGTGGCGCAGCAGATAGCACAAGTGCTTCACAGCTACAAGGTCCCGTGTTCGATTCCCAGCTGGACGGGGCCATTCTGTGTGGAGTTTGTATGTTCTCCCTGTGTCTGCATAGGTTTCCACCACTAAAAACATATACAATAGGTCAGAATGAATGAGAATGTGTTTGAAAGTGTGAGTGTGGGACAATAGATGCAAATGAGCCCAAGGCTACAATCTGGTGTGGCGTGTTTACATGCACGAGTCCCATGTACTGTATGTTCATTAACATGCACTGTCCCAACCAAATAAGCAAATAAAAATAGTGCTTTGATTTAAAGACACAATCAAAATGATCCTAATTCCTAAGAGAATTTTGTATTCAGTTTGGTGATGTGGACACTGGTCGAGAATGCATTCTCCAGGGCATCTGTGTCTACATGGGGGAGGATCTAAAGAACCTGATCCAAGAACATGAGGTATGTAAAGTATTGTGTTGGGACACTAATCTAGGTGCTAGCCCAGAGTTGTGATTATTTGGCCTATTATCAAGCAGCTCTACATTTTGATCCGTTTTTTTTTTTTTACTTCACTTGCCAATGAGATGTGTGCATCTCATTGGCAAGTGAAGATGAATTTTGCTCCTTCTTCAGCACATCTCTGCACATCAAAGCGTTACTCAAAAATCTACCATCAGTACTTTAGTCTTTAGTGAAGTTGGTCCTGAAATGTGTTGATGCTCAGATCAGTTTCCAGAAACTCAGATACACAGGGAAGGGTTTGTTGAAAGAAGAAAAAACATTTTACTTACTTTTGTCATTATATTGCTGTATTCCATTCTCACTAGCCTGGCCTTAGCCATCCGTAAACTCCGGTCAATTATCTTTTCCCTGCATGTACGTCTGGGTTTGATCTCAATGGCTGCGTTTCATCGGTTGAATTTCAACCTACCACTCGGCGAGCGGGGGAGGCGGGTGTTGTCGGTGACGTCAAGCATTTGCGCCGCATTTGCTGGTTGTAGTTCGGCAATGGCGGCGGATACGAACGTAAAGGTAGCTCTTCAATCCGTTCTGGCTCAGCTCCCAAATATCCAGAAATTATAACTGAAGCCTTAGAATACGCAAGGAATGCTCCCAAGAGTTATGATAGCTCGCTTCACTCAACACGGGCGCATTACATGCGTCACGACCACACGCTAGCGAAAATCAGATCCAATCGTTTCAAAGGAGTTCACCCCTCCCACCTGTTAACGGAGCTCAATTGAGAAAGTCCAGACCCTCTGTACGAAACGAAATGAGTACGAGGGGATGGTAAAACCAGGCTACATTCTCACTAATGATTATTTTTAACCATTTAATTTTCCTCAAATTATATCATTTGTACTCCTGCAATCCCAGCCCCGCCCAGGTTGGCAACCACTGATTTAAAGTGATACAATGTGATGCCTGGTCGAGTTCTGTTTTATCACGTTGTATCCCATAACTGAATAGTTTATTTATACAGGACATAGACCAAAATGCTGTGGAAGAGGCCATTGAAGACACTGTTGTCGTGTACCATCACAAGTCTCCTTCCACTGAGGACAACCACGGCCTTGTCCTTTAAGGAGTGAAAGAGCTGGAGAATTTGGACAATGTTCTCCTGGCAGTTGTAACGCTTTTCGGACTGACTGCTGCCTCAGTATCCACTATACTCCCAACCTCCACTACACATTCGAGGTACTGCAGAAAACAATCATGGGACTTGACGGCAGCTGATTGTCTAAGGAGGGACTTTGCAGAACAAGCCAGTTCAAGAAACCTTGTGTTCAGGGTTAAATTTTGGCTCAGAAAGCAATCGTTCAGAACTAGCCGTTTGCAATATGGTTGAGTTTTTGGTTGGTATTGAACCACTTGTATATTTATTTATTGAGAAGACAATTATTTTAATTTAAATGCTACTTCATGTGTTAAATATGACCTCAAGTTTGTAACAGCTTTCATACTTTAGCATTGTAGATGCCAGAGTTAATGATACTTGATTATCTTTATCATAGGATTATTGCTTGCACAATGACAATCATAGTCAAATTCATAAAAACCTTTTATAAATGTGTTAAAATCACATCTTAGTTGGAAGGTGCATCTAATGATGTGTGTGTGAATGCATGGAGGTGGTCAGAGGGACCGTTGGCGCAGATGTGTGCAGTCGCGACAGCGCTTCTGTCAGTCTCCCCCAGGGGAAACTGAAGCTATGGTAGCTTACCACCACCAAGTATGGAGTGAATGTAAAATACTCTCATGTAAAGCACTTTGTGACCATGTCTGTGAAAGGCGCTATATAAATAAAGATCTTCTTCTTCTTCTAATTTTGCTGTTAGATTTAGCTACATGAGATGGCAAATTTATCTAGCTGTCTATAAAATAAAGTTCATTAAAGCTTTTCATAACATATTTTTGTCAGTTGTATAATTGTGTACATCTAATCTGCAAGTTAACATTTGAAACTGATATTTCATTGAATATATGAATGTGAATATGTGTAGATTTAACTTTGGTGAAGGAAAAAGAAAACAGTTCTGTACATTTGGAATAGTAAAAACAAATGATTTTTTACAGTTACATATTAGAGATAGTTTTAATTTACATGATCTAAACACTTAACCATGAATAAAGCTGGTTGTTTTTCTTAAAAATGAAAATATGTGTTAAAGTGATCAAATTTCTACAACATGAGATGAAACAATGACTTTTTTCAAAATGGAATAAATCACTTTGCCTCTACGAGCTCTTACTGGTTTAGAGAAAAAACATTGAAATCGTGTTCAGACTAGACGATATAATTGTTTGCAACCGGTGTACATTTTCAAATCATGTAAACTGCACCAATATTTTTTTTTCAGTGTGGGGCCCCTGCAGAAACACAAACTTTAACCCCATAACCCGTGCCTTAACTGCGCGCATTTTCTACAGTTCGGCTTTACCCAAATCGAAAAGCTTTTCAACTGGGGAGCAACACTGTAACGCCTCATTTGCATACAAAGGTGGGTATAACTTTTGGCCGCATTGATGTCACATTTTTTGTTGTGTTTTCGTTGCTCTTTTGTCACTTCTTTGTTGCATTTTCATCCTTGTTATTTTGACACTTTTTCCAAGAAGCTTTTAGATTTGCGTAAAGCCAAACTGGAGAACATGTCCTCGGTCCAGGCGGGGGTTAAGAGGTTAACTACTGTTTGTTTCCTTCCCTTCCCCCTCTCCTCTGGTCTGTGGCTGAAACAGGAGCTCAAGAAGAAAAGGTCTGGGCACAAGTTGTTAATGGAGAATATGAGCCGAGATTGAATTAGAGTCAAAAATGCTTCAAAAATAACAGCAAAAAGTGGGTCAGACGTCCTGTTAATTATTTATTCTTCGCACCACGAGACTTTGATGAGGAAAACTGAATTATCTTTTGGTGTGTGCACGTATTGTTTTTAAAAAAGGCCCACAAGTAGAAATATTGGCGGAACGCATGTCAAAAGAGCAACACTGCCCCCTTGTGGCGGCATAAAATAACGTCCGCAAACGTCACTCAAACACAGCGTTTATTACGAGGCTGATATATTACTATAGAAATATTGGGGAATAAAACATGTTGTAGCTCCTTTTATTGTACATTTTTAAACCATATTTTCTTTTTCTCTGACAATGGTGTGAAATGCATTGCTTATATTGGCCACAAGATGGAGCCCTGCGGTTAAACCTGCAGCATCGTCCTCCTGTGTCCTGCCCAAGAGCACAACAACAGCCTGTCCAAGAACTGAAGCAACTGTAAAGGTCAAACATCTACATTTATACATAATTTTAAAGAAAGAAAACTGACTCTGGGGAAAGGAAGTTCATTTGATCTAATATTTTATTTTATTATTTCTTTAATAAATGGGATTGTGATGTAACTATTTGCTTAGTTTAAAAACTGTCACATTTCTTTATTTATTTTCGCTGAAAAATGTAATGAAAAAGCAACACAAAACTTACAAAACTTGAAAAATTATGAAAAAGAAAAAAGTGACGACAACGGCAACAAAGTCTTAGATCAGTTTTGTAGGTCTTAGCTTTCAAATGAGGGGTTACACTTACATAAAAGGCTGTAAGCTCCAGTCAAGAAGCTTGTAGATTTGGGTAAAGCCGAAGTGAAAAAAATGTTGTTGGTTCAGGTGGGGTTAAGAGGTTAAAAAGTGTAAAATAAGTGTAAAGCTTTACATTCCATCAACACTAAAACATCAGCAAGTCTGAAACATTAGTTTGAAATAGAGTCAACTCAATAAGTCTCTGTGAACGACACAAACATGAATGAAAAAACACATCAGGAAAACAGCACAAGGGAATGATGAGACTATTTAAAGCAGTACTAAGTAACTTTTTTTACCTTAATAAATCCTTTCCGTAGTCCCTCTGGGGGAATACAAGTGTTAATGGGAGGATTGGAGGGTCTTTCATCGCCCCCTGGTGTCTCTGGACAGAAAACCATGCTTGCAACTTAACTGCCACCGGGGCGGTGCAATCAATACACACTAATGGAATCACGAAGAAGAAGCTAACAGGCTAACGGGCAAAGCTAACTGCGGGCTAGTGCCACTTTAAACAGTATTTACAGCCAAGTTTGAGTGAAAACAATTATTTCCATTGTATAACTGGATGAACAACATCCCTCTCTCCCTTCGCCTTTTCTGTCAGTGTAGTATTTACTCTCCAAGACATTTAATAAGTAAAAAAATTGTAACTTGCTACGACACCTGCAGTTGCGCTTATGGCTGCTAGGGCAAGAGTTACTTAGTACTGCTTTAAAGGATCATTTTTAGAGTGCGCAGAACAAAGATTTGTTTGGACAAATTAATATTTTCTTTTCAAAATGTGAATTCTGGGCTTGTAACATTTACACTGCACTTCTGAAGGTGAAACAAGTATAATTCTATTTTTGTGAAAAATAAAAGTTTTCATACAAGTAGGGGTGTAATGGTTCAGCTATCTCACGGTTCGGTGCATCACGGTGCAATATAATTGGCTAATAAGTCAGTTTTGAAATAAAATAGACTAAATGTTCATTATTAGGCAGTTTTTGTAATTTCAGAAATACATTGAAAAGGCTTTCTAATTTTTCAAAGCTGCTTTACAGTAAAATGTGCCCCTGGGCTCACAATACAAAACAAAATAAAAAACACAGTGCTCTAAAGTTAAAGAAAAAAGAAAAAAAAGAAAAAATCAGCGCAGTGGGCCATGTGCTCGTTAAGTGATAAGTTTCAGTTTCGTTTTCAACAGCTAAAACAACAGCGCATTTGATTTGAGGCTTGTGTTTGGGTTGTTCCTGGACGATATTCTGCTTGTACTTTTTTGGAAACAAAGCTTTTGATGCGGATTATGACCAAGAGTGGATCTTACGCATTTGTCTGCACCACCATGTAACACTGCACTGGATCTATACTTTACCGCAGCCTGGCCATCATCAGCAGGAGAAACTTTTGCAAAGGCACGCGGATTTCATTTGTTTTTGGAAGATGTAACTTTGCCTGCAGAATCCAGTTTAGCGGTAAGTGATGATGAGACACATGCGCTCTGTTTAGGCGCACGTACATGCGTCTGACACGCGCCACAGAGCTTAAATATTAAGACATTTGGAGTAAAACTTGCACCGTCACTTTAGTACGGTTCATATCGTCAGATTTCTGCACCGCGGTGCACCGTGCATTGTTACACCCCTACATATAAGATTTACATTCTATGACCTCCCTAAAAAACATCAGCATTTGTGAAACATTACTTCATTGTTTCCAACACAAACTATTCTGTGGCGCACCGCCACAGAATCAACACCGCCCGCCACATATTGCGTTTTGTATTTTTAAAATTGCTATTTAAAACCAAAAGGACGGGGCGCCAATTAGTGATGCGTCTGTCGCGAACGATCTGGCTCTTTTGAACGAGTCTTTACAGTGAATGATATGAACGGGTTCACGGAGGTGAAGTATTTTTTTATTCCTCTTTGGGGGAGGCGTCACTTTAGTTGTGCTTATTTTGTGAAACAAAAGTCACTGCCAGAGTGGGGCAGAGAGAGGAGTGTAGGATTGGCAGGGGGACAGTTTGTGAACGCACGACCGCGGGACGTGAGCGCGGCCTGCAGGGAAACGGTTTCAGAGCGCGGCTCTGGGTAAACGGCCCGAACGCTCCCAGCGCCAGCACTGTCCTGGGTCATAGGAGAGAAAAAGGCGAGCAGGGTCCGTGAGTAACGAGGCGGCTACAGGAGCCCCGTCACTCACATCTCCACTCCGCTCTTGGCCGCCTCCGAACGGCAGCGACATCACCGCACACTGTGAAAGTGAGCATAAGGCAACACGTTTGAGAAATAAAAGACCTAATGAAATAATAAACACGGTTATAGAGGAGATCGCGTTGAAGCAAAACACCTCTTTCACTTGCGTTTTTTTCTCCCCTCTTGTGCGAGTGAGAGAGGGGGGCAGAGGAAAAGTTACGTGAATGAAGCAACAGATGTTTCATCACAGCTGTTTCTCTCCAGTGTGGATCCTCTTCATGTGTCTTTTGAGGTTGGATGACCGACTAAAGGTCTTGTCACACTGCTCACAGCTGTATGGCCTCTCTCCAGTGTGGATCATCATATGATACTCAAGATGATGTGGCCGACTGAAACTTTTCCAACACTGCTCACACGTGTACGACTTTTATCCATCATGGACTTTCTTGTGACGCCGGAGACCTGAGAGCCGATTAAATGACTTCCCACACTCATCACAGCTGTATTCCTTTTCCCCAGCATGTATCTTTATGTGCTCTTTGAGGCTGGATGAGTGAGTAAAGGTCTTGTCACACTGCTCACATCTGTATGGCCTCTCTCCAGTGTGGATCCTCATGTGATATTCAAGATGCTGTGACCGACTGAATGTTTTCCCACACTGCTTACACTCGTACGGCTTTACTCCATCATGGACTCTCTTGTGACGCCGGAGACCTGAGAGCCGATTAAATGACTTCCCACACTCATCACAGCTGTATTCCTTTCCCCAGCATGTATCTTTATGTGTTCTTTGAGGTTGGATGACCGACTAAAGGTCTTGTCACACTGCTCACATCTGTATGGCCTCTCTCCAGTGTGGATTCTCATGTGATTTTTAAGACTTGCAGACTCCGTAAACACATGTCCACACAGGCCACACTCAAAGGGCTTTTCCCCAGTGTGGATCCTCATGTGGTGTTTGAGGTTGGATGAGTGATTAAAGGTCTTGTCACACTGCTCACATCTGTATGGCCTCTCTCCAGTGTGGATTCTCATGTGATCTTTGAGGTTTGATGACTGAGTAAAGGCCTTGTCACACTGCTCACAGCTGTATGTCTTTCCCTGTGTGCGGGGAGTCTTCAGAGGCTGAGCTGGGTCCATTTCTCTGCAGACAGAAACAGGAGTTAGTGTTGTGTTACACACATTATTCAGTGAAACACTAAATGTAGTTTGCTGCAGACCCTCCCCCTCCCTCTGTTCTCATTCACACATACAGTATCACCCTTCCCCCATCAGCTCACTGTGAATCAGCAACAAATCTGTTTTTAAATCACTGTCTGAGCCAGTGGGCGAGGAAAGCCCTTCTCTTTGGTCCTCATGGAGCTGACATTGTTGTAATATCACCCCCTGGTGGCTGGCGACTCCAAAAGACACTTTGGAAACATGTGATATGTAGCTTTGGTCCTCGTTTAAACTGCTTTAAAGTCTGGCTCCAAAGAGTTTTACTTTTTCTAAAAATGTCAATGATCCATGAGACAACGCTGGGCTATTAGTTTAGTTTAGTTTATTTATTTGTTTGAGCAGTTAACCTGCTCAAAGGGAGTGGGCTGAAGCCAAAGGCTTATAAGCGCCCACCCCAAAATAAAAATAATAACATTACATTTAATATTTACAAGGTAGCAAATCATAAACAAAGGAACATAGGGCAAAGTAACAATAAATGATGAAGAATAAAACAAAAACAGCAGCAAAATAAAGAAGAAAAGAATGTGCTACTTTTATGTTATAAAGGTTCATTAATACATATTATATTCTGAAATCTTGCTACTTCCCAGTTGTCATTACCATCCTCAATATAATTTAATTTGGGTTTAATTATCATTATTATTATATTTGTTTAATTGAGTTATATGTGAAGTATGATGTAAGCCCTACATAGTGTGGTGCATTAAAAAGCCAGGTGTAGAACGGGCTAGTTGAAGAGGGCAGTAACTCCCCCTCAACAAACCCCCACCCAGCTGCCCTAACAGCTGATTTGTAGATGATGTTCCTATGCTGAGTGGTGCATTAAAAGACAAGGTTTTGAGCCCGTTGGGAGGGTCCCTCTCAACAGATTCATAACTTGCCTACCCTAATTCTCAATTTGTAAATTTGAGCAATTGAATGACAACCGTTCCAAGCAGCAACACTCTTCCTTGATTATAGAGGAAATACACATAATTGATCCTACTGCGCCTCCTAGAGGCAACACATTTCTTCTTCTCTGTATATTTCAAAAGTCTTTTGTTTGTATTTATATTTGAACAGGTTGATGTTTGGACTTCGTTTCAACTCCATTTCCAGTTTATTCCACAATTGTACACCATTAACTGTTGGGCTAAAACTTTTCAAAGTTGTGCTATGTTTCTGAGTCCTAAAGTGTAATTCGTCACGTAATTCATAACAACCAGTACGTTCTTGGAACCTTCTTTGTATTTGGCCTGGTAACAGTTTGTATCTTGCTTTGTGTAACATCTGTACAGTTTGGAACTCAACAATGTCACAAAACTTCATGATCTTTGATTTTAAAAATAATGAGTTTGTGTGGTCCAAAAACCCAACTTTATGAATTACTCGGATAGCTCTTTTTTGCAACAATACTATTGGTTTTAATGTGTTTTTATAAGTACTACCCCAAACCATAGTACAATAATATAAATATGGCAAAATCAGAGAACAGTATAAGGTATGTAGAACTTTGATGTTTAAAATGTGCTTTGCTTTTGCTATTACTGAAATGCTTCTAGAAATTTTCGTAGATATATATTTAATATGAGCTTTCCAAGTAATTCTGTCATCTATAATAACTCCAAGGAATTTGATTTCATGCACTCGCTCTATAACAACACCCTCTATCTGAATTGCTTCCTGAGCATTGGAATTACAGTTGCCAAATATCATCATTTTGCTTTTACTCAGATTTAGAGATAATTTATTTTGTTTGAACCACTTATTGACACTTTTGAGTTCCAAGTTAACAATCCGACACAGTTGCTGTAAGTCGTCACCTGATGCAAAAATATTTGTATCGTCAGCAAACAAGATAAATTTAAGTACTTGCGACGTTTTACAAATGTCGTTAATGTACATATTAAACAATTTTGGGCCCAGAATGGAACCTTGAGGTAAACCACACACAATTTGTCGACAACTCGACTGATAATCACCTATTTTCACACATTGTTTTCTATTTTTAAGTAACTGGTAAACCACTGTAGAGCTACCCCCCTAATCCCATAATGTTCTAGTTTATTAATTAATATTTCATAGTTTATTGTATCAAACACTTTACTCAGGTCAATAAATAACCCTATTGCATATTTCTTGTTATCTACAGCATTAGTTATTTCTTCAATTATATCAAAGAGCGCGTGTGAGGTTGAGTGATTATTCCTAAAACCAAACTGATTGTCCGAGAGTAAATTACACCTTTCAATAAAGCTGTCAAGTCTAGAGTTATAAACCTTCTCTAAGATTTTAGAGAATTGCGGTAAAAGGGAAACAGGCCTGTAGTTTGTGAAGAGATGTTTATCTCCTGCCTTGAACAGAGGAATCACTTTTGCTACTTTCATACTTTCAGGAAATTGTCCAGTTTGCAGCGACAGGTTACAGATGTGTGTTAACGGCTTAGAGATACTTTCAATGTATCATAGTTTTAACCACACTGGTTTTTGTACATCAGCAATAAAAAGTGGAAGCTTAAATCTATGACTGACAGGCTCTGGAGCTCTGTGGAGGCTCGTAGCCATGTTAATTTCACAGACCACTCGGGATCATTACTATGAATGGGGCTGAATGGGACTCGCCGATCTCTATTATTTAGATCTATTTTTCATTGTAAAACACGTCTTGACTTGAGAACGGCCTTTGAGCTCATCTGATGTGAGTGTGTCTTTGTGCAGATCCTCCTCACCTGTGAGCAGACAGACTCCTGGAGGGGCAGCAGCAGCACAGACTGTGGAGCCGCTCTGTGAGTCCTGGATATTTCCTCCAAACCAGCAGAGTCCTCCGAGGCTTTCTCGTCGTCTTTGTGGCTCTTCTTCCCAGCACACACACAGGGTTTCCGTAAGCCGGCTGTAGCTTTTGGCCAGTCTGAAAAGCAAATGGCCGGTAAAAATAATTTCCATCGGCCGACAGTAAAAAAATAATATGGAGAGAATATAGAAACATAATAAATATAGCCGCAAAGCGGCAATTATCGGCCCTCGCCGACCGCCCCGGCCCAAAGCAAGGGGGCGCTTCGCGCTCTTTTGTCTCCCTCAGTCTAAAATTACGGTATTGCTACTGCCTTTATGTTTTTTAACTTTTTTCCCTAGGGTCTTGGTTTTAGGATTTTTGGAATGCGCCAACGCGCTCAATTTTGACATTATACAGAGAAAAATTTGTATGAATTTGTATCACACTATATCTGCAAATTGAAGCATATCTTTGCATTTTACTGCGCCGCAGAAAATCCATAAATATGGAGTTTAACATTTTTCCATCAGAATAAAATGGGACGTTCTGGTCATCACTACGGCAACACCGTGAAAAATATGGCATTGGTGTGATTGACTTTTCTGATCGGAACAACCAAATAGAATTTTGTGCCAAATTATTTTAATTTTCGTAAAACTAAAAATTTGTACTCTCCATATAATTCCTATAGTGGGCGCGAACGCGCCCAATTTGAATTTTGCCAAATGAAAGTGTTTAGGACTGTGACTTTAACAACTGATAACAAAATGAGCGAAATCGGGCTTCATATGTGCGAATGGGAGCCATTTTTTGTTTGCGAAAAATCTCAAAATACTTCGTACAGTTTGCGGCTTCGCCGCATAAAAACCATAAAACTTATAAAAGTAATTTGGATAACTTTTAAAGTTCTACTTCTCAAGATTATTTTCCACCCAAAATTAGCTCATTCCGATAAACGCTCTAGGAGGAGATAGATTTTGTACGAAGTGAAAAATAAAGGCGAATTCCCGCTTCGCGGGCTGTATCCAAAATGGCCAACACCCAATATGGTGGACGGCGTTGCCGTAATAATATTTTTTGCTCAACATGTCATGATGCACATCTGTACCGATTTTTATGATTCTACGACAAACTTCATTTTTGGACAAGTCCTATCTCCATCCATCCATCCATCCATTTTCTTCCACTTGTCCGTTGCCGGGTCGTGGGGGCAGCTGTTGGAGCTGCACCAGCCCCTATGGCTCCTTCTGCAGGTGGTGGGTCCACGGAAGGACGGCCTCATGGTTCTAACCGGGCCTGTTGGTCTCACATAAGGGGCTTCTGAACCACTCTTTGTCTGACCCGTCACCTAGGACCTGTTTGCCATGGGAGACCCTACCAGGGGCACCAAGCCCCCAACAACAGAACTCCCAGGATCATTTGGGTGCTCAAACCCCTCCAGGAGGGGAAGTCCTATCTCGCAATGTTAAAAAAAACTGAGGTGGCGCTGTCGCGCCACTATTTTGAAATTCTAAATTTGGAAATAGTCAAAAGTTGTGTCGGATCGGGTTTGAATTACGGGCCAAAATCTGTGTCTTTTCATCGATGTTCACTGGGTGAAAATTGCGACGAAAGAAAGAAAGAAAGTCGCCCATGACTTTTATGGGCTCTGTACAATTACAATGTTGATTTTTGCATTATATATGTATGTGCACGACGAGAGGAGTGCGTTAGTGCATGTTTGAGAGGAGGCGAGCGCTTCACGCTCGTTTTATGCGCTCCGCGCACTTTGGGGGACTCTATACGATTACAAGAGCCCCTTCGCCAGCCCTGATGGTGCTCGGGCCTAAATACAACATTTGACCTAAGTCTAACATAACAAAGTGTTTTCGAGACAGGCCTAAATATTAAAAAAGGTTCAATACTTCTTTCAAAACAGTTTCGACTTAAGCCCTTCGCCCATTTCACAAAGCGCAGTGGAAGCGTCTTCATCGCTCTCTGGATATTTAACGCTTTTTCTTCGTGCTTCGTCACATTTTCCAAGAAAACGGCGAACTACAGGTACATTTACTTATATATACTATAAGTAAATGTATAAACTTACTATAATAAAAGTGTGTTAAGAACTCAACAGCTAATACTTTTGATTAGGATATTCTGTAAACTCCGTGTGTTCAGTCAGACTGACGCGCTGTCCCACAGCGGCTCTTCCTGGGAGAGTGGCCGGGTTTAGAGGCGTTTCCTCGGTCAGTCTGCGCAGACGCCTCGGCTTAGTTACCGGTGTTTGGAGCCGCTCTTGAGTTGCAGCTCATTGTTCCTGCTCCACACCTAAAGCGTTTCACATTCAGCTCGGGGGCCCACTCTGATTGGTCAGGCCTTTGACTCAATAGTCGGCTTGCATATTCAAAGTTAGCTTTCTCTTCACAAATTTAAACCAGGCTCTGTCATGACCATAACATTTACTATTGTTAATCCACGTATTAAACGTAGCTGTAGAGTCCACTCTAGCTGACCTAATTTGGCCCATTATCTCCACGGAGACTATTCTTTCCTCCGCTTGAACCAACACTTCTGCGTGGATTAAATCCCTTCTCTCTCTCTCTCCTCTGTAGCGCGTTAGCTCGCTGGCTAGCTTAGCCCGCTAGCCTAGCCATGGCTACCCCGTCTACTTCTGCCTCTTTCGCGCTGTCCTGCTCAGTTTGCCGTATGTCGAGTCAGAACCCTGCCTCCTTCACAGATGATAGTAGTTGCGTTAAGTGTAGTGGTAGCTTTGGAGGCCAGGGTGTCCGAGTTAGAGGAGCGGCTGTCCGGAGTTTTAGTGAAGGCTAGTGTTAGCTACAGTCAGATAGTGGCAGGGACCGCAGTCCGCTCCAACAGCGCTAGAGAGGTTAGTCAGGGGCTGTTTCCCAAAGCCTAGGTACCTTGGTGTTGAAGGCAGTGGCTCCAAACTCACTTCCTTCCAGTCCAAGGCTTTGGTCCAAAAAGAGCTGCTAATGGAACACACTTCAGAGCTAAAGGAAGTGACATCACAAAATAAAACAGGAAGTTGTGTTTCATCCAGGGGAGAGGGGAGGGTCTGAAGCGCTGGGGGGTGAAAGTATAATTATATTTTTACAGACTAAAAATAAATAAATAATAGGCAGTCAGAGATGATGAAACCTATCTGAAAATACAAAATGAAACTGGAAAGGGTGACAAAAAACTTTAGAAATATGAATGTAAAAGTCCCTTATGTCAATTAAATTCAAAGCCCATGAAACAAATCTGGTTCTTTTGTTGCTCCATGAAGCGATGAAATTGGCTTTAATGTTATATCTATGTTATAAACTTCAACAAAACAAAGCATAGATTTAGTTGTTCTATTATTAACTAAAAAGACAAAGACCTAACATTAATTATTTGACAAAAACTTTTTTTTTTTTTTTTTTTTTACAAAAATGAGCACTGTCTGCAGAGCCATTAAACAAGTCAAAGCATTATTTTCTTTTTCCTTAAAAAGTGGAATTTAAGTGCTTTAACAAGTCACACATGCCAGCACCACCTTTTTTCTTTTCTTGAGAGCCGTTTTGCATTATGGGTGATTTTGGCTTGAGCAAGGCAGTGAAGGCTACACTGATCCTGGGTATCCTGGGTATATTAGCCACATGCTAACCAAAGGGAGAACACAGGCCTTCAGACGACTTGAACATTGGAACAGCATTTGGGCGGTGAGTGATGATGTGGCTGCCTGACCACGCCCATACATACCCTTCGCTATGGGCGGGACATAATCGTCTTCGTAAAGTTGCCTGGCCTGCCAAACGACATGCCTTTTCATAGATATTTCAAAGACATATAGGCCGTTTCTCAATCCCCGGTATGCGTACTCTGTACTTGTGAACTCCGGGGTACGGACTTGCGGGTGCAGACTTGGAGAACGGACTTGAGGAGTTCACAAGTGTGGACTCGGCTATTTCAGCGTTTGGAACGAGTGAACTCGATGACATCACAGGAAGTAGCTCATGAACATGGGGCTGTGAGCTTTTATAACATTAAACAACCTCATATGAAATTAAAAGGGTGAGACACTGCAGGCAAAGTGGAAAGATGTTTTTAAATACATCAATTACAAACTTTTGCTGTAAACAAAAATAACATTTTAGTCAATTTCAGTCAATTTCACATTATTTATACAATTATAGCCTACATAGATAAGGCATTATGTGTAAAGTAATTAAACATATCTGATGTGTAAACTGAAACAATAATTTAAAAAAAATAGGTCACATATTATTTATTAATTTGTTTGGGGGTTGCAAATTATTCTGAACAAACAATTTAAACTTTAAAATATGAAACTGTTTTGGAAGTTCCCACATAAAGATTTGTCTGCAGTGCCCCCTTAATAATACAATGTAAACATAAAATGCATTTGTCCTCAATAACTTGTTCATGACGATACGACTTAATATTGCTGATCATTATGAGAAAATGAAAGCATGACCAAGTTGTTTTAACACTTCTGCTCAGAAAACCATCTTGAGCTGGAGACACTTCTAAAGACTCTTAAACCGGTCACATCTCCACATTTATTTACATGCGCACGATCAGCTGTTGATCAGCTGGAGCGCAGCTCGGTGCGCGCGGAGGAGGGGCCGCCGCAGGCGGAGGCTCGCGGTGATCCACGTGCTCAAAGCGAAACGGATTGTGGGAAATATAGCTGGCGGAGAACGCACAAGTCTCCTCTGATGCATCCTCAGTAAAACGGGCGGAGCAAGTTCTCATCCGGGGATTTCCAGCGGACTTGCTGAGAAGCAAACTTTTGCTGCATCCGAAACCAGTAAATTGGTAAGAGGTCTTACGCCAAACCGGATGTGCGTCAGCGTCCGCCATGATAAGATGCGTCCGAATTGGGCTTTCAGTTAGGAAGGAGTTAGGGAAAGTGACCTGTTTGCTAACTATCATAGCCACTTTAGCATAGGGACCTCTGATGCTAACTTACTGGCGATTAGGAGCTATGTGCCATCCCATAAGCCACTGCGCCAATCTCCCCACCCCCCTCGAGTGATTCATGCGCAACCACTGTTGATTGACAGGTGCACATTTAATTATAATAATAAAAAAAATATTCTGCACAAGCCAAACTTCATAAAAGTGACAAAATACATGTTAGAGTCACCACAGCTCAGTCACATGGTTTTAAAGAGCCTCCTCAGTAAATGGCTTAAATGAAGGCAGTTTGTGCTTTTGCTTTCTTTTAGTAGAAACTTAAGCCACATGGCTAATTTGCATACTGTAGCTTTATGAAACAGCTGTTGAGATAAAATAAAGGGAAATGTGAAGGATCATTTGGATGTTTCTCTTTTTTTCCCTTAAATGTCTTTATTTGGACACTATGTTGTTGTTGGACAATATACAGTAGGTGGCGGTATGCACTTTTGTTTGGCTTGCACTGAATTTTAAAGAAGAAGAAACAGCTGTTGGTGATGTCACTTCCCCTTCCCCTGGGTAAGGACGGTCGAATTGGGCAAATGCTGCTGAAGCAGAAGTTCACTAACTGCATAGAGATCTAACAGTTGACCCCATGAAAGGTTAAGGATTAGTTGCTAGTGTTAGTACTTAGAGGCTACAATTTAATGGTTTCGGATGCAGCCTTTGAATTGGAACAGGACTTGGGCCGCGCGTGATGACGTTTCACGAGTCCACGAGCACACAAGTCCGCACAAGTACACAGATTGAGAAACGGCCACAGTCTGGGAGCGAGCGTGATCTCAACAATTTCCCGGTGGGCGTGATTGACAGACGGCATCAACCAATTAGAGCAACGCTAGATACGTTGCAGTAACAAGCGGCAGAAAGCCTTTCCAAAAACGTCCTTTTTTACGAGGAACGCTTCGAACGCTGTTTCTTGCTCCGGTTTTAGGGATTTCCTATTTCCAAATGATTTAAAACAGACGAAAGAGCCGAAGAAAACAGTGTATCGGCCGCCATCTTTAATGTTTTGGAAGAGTGCGTGGTGGTGACAGGTGACGGCTTCCAGTGCCGTCCGGATCAATCTGTTTGATAAAGTTTTTTGTGTAAAGTTTTTTCCCTCCACTTTCAGAGTCGGGAGTTTTGGTGGATTTCGCAATTGACATTTTGCATTTTGTGCCAAGGGGAGAAAAGCTTGTGGAATACATTTAATAACTTTTTGGAACAACCTAATCGGACATTGAATATCATACTTGTTGATGAAAGCCTCATAAGAGAGCAGGGTTCCTGAATCATCCATCAGCTGCATTATAGACCATATGCCTTTCTCCTGCCATTCTGGGATAAACAATGATTTGTAACGAGCTAGTATGAACCTGCAGTTCCAAAGGGGGGTTTCATGGGGTGAAAAATTGTGTTTGAACAACATCTTCCAGAACAACAAAACTTGTGAGTGAAATGAGGATAGCTTTATCGGTAGGTTCGGAACTGAAAAATCGCAGGACAAGAGAAGAGTTATACCGCCGACTTTTTGAAAGATACCATGGGGTACACAATGCCACAAACTATTTGAATTCATAACAAAGGATTGTAACCACTTGATTTTTAGAGTGCCATTTAGACATTCAAAGTCAATTGCCTGGAGGCCGCCATTTTCATATTTCTGCACCAGACTAGTTCTCTTTAAGTAATGTGTTCTTCTTTTCCAAATATAATCAAAATTTAGAACATTTATGGCCTTTGTGGCTTTTTTGGAAATACAAAGGGAATAGGCAGGATATATGCATCTAGACAAGCTTTCTGTTTTGGTTATTAGAATGCGACCAAATATAGTAATATCCCTGTTAGACCATCTATCGAGTCTTGATTTACATTCTTCAATTTTGTCCCATACGTTTAGTTTTTCACTTAGTGTGGAGTCTTTAGTCATGTGTACCCCAAGGTATTTGATTGATGTCTTTACTGGGATACCGTAAACGTCCTGTAATGGGCAATCATGTATTGGAAATAAAGCACACTTGTTTAAATTTAGTTGTAATCCAGAAGCTTTTGAGAAGAAGTCAATAGTTTGAACTGCAAGTGGAATTTGCTCAACATTTTTTAGAAACAGAGTTGTATCATCAGCTAATTGACTGATAATTAATTGCCTCTCAAAAACATTTAACGGTTCAATATTAGATCGTTTGATCAGGATTGAGAGCATTTCTACAGCCATTAAGAAAAGAAAGGGGGAAATTGGGCAGCCTTGTTTAATTCCTCTTTTTACTGTAAATCGGGGGGAAGTGCCATGTGATTAGGAAACACAGCTATTTGTATCCCGGTAAAGACACCTGATTACACTTCTGAAGTTCTCGCCAAATCCAAGCTGCTCCAATGTCTGGAGAATGAACGAATGCTCCACTTTGTCAAAGGCTTTATGGAAGTCAAGGAACAATAAGAAACCCTCGTCGTTTATGTGACCGTTATAGTCAATTAAGTCTTGAACTAAGCGGATGTTGTTATGGATGGATCTGCCTTTCATAAAGCCTGACTGGGTTTCACTTATAATTTCATCTATACCTTTTTTGAGACGGTTTGAAAAAATGTGTGTCAGCAATTTATAGTCCATATTAAGAAGCGTTATTGGTCTCCAATTATCTAAAATTTTTGGATCTTTGCCGGGTTTTGGAATTAAGATAATTTGACCTTGTTTCATTGTAGGTGCTAACATTGAGTTTTTGACAGTTTCACACAGTGTTTCATATAATATTTCCTTAATGTCTTGCCAAAAATATTTATAAAAATTAGCTGTGAGCCCATCAGAGCCTGGAGCACGGTCCAGAGTCAAACACTTGAGGGCTTTTTCCAGTTCTGACATGGCTATTTCTGCCTCACAGAGGTCTCCGAAGTCTTGATTAATTTTAGGAATGTCATTTTGAACGTAGTCAAAAAAGAGCTGTGCTGATTCCGGCGAGAACTCAGAAGAGTAAAGATTACTGTAAAACAGGTACACTTCATTTGCTATAGCCTCTGGATCTGAGCAGGCACTGCCCTCAATGATCAATGATTGAATGTTATTCCTCTCTTGCCGGCACTGACATGTCATGTCCATCCTATACAAATTCAGCAAAATCTACTACATCATAACATCGCCAAAACAAATTTTAAAAGAATATTCTGTGAATATTTAAAACTACCTATAAATCCGAAAATGAAGGAAACTCACTTTAGAACCTTAAAAAATATATATCCATCAGCTGAATTATTGAATAAACGTTTTCAAATTCCACTCAGTAATTGTGTATTTTGTGACGAGATTACAGAGTCAACCGAACATATGTTTTTCTCCTGCATCTACAGTAACACCATGTGGTGTGATGTAACCGACTGGCTTGAGCCGAAGATTGAATATTTACCTGCCTTCTCAGTCAAAGACATACTATGTGGAAAATTGTACAAAGACAAGAATATTGAAATGCTCTTAAATTTTATAATATTAACGGGTAAATTTTTCATCCACAAATGTAAATGGGTGAGGACCCGACCAACTTTTCATGCTTTTCTGAATGAGTTAAAATTACAAATCAAAACAATAGAACTGGTCAAATCTAAAGCTGCTACGAAATTATGTGAACAGATCATGGCTGTAGACTTAACCTCTGAATAAGCCCCGTAAAAAATGTTTTTGTTTGTTGTTGCTTTGTTTTATTTTTTATTCTGTATTCTTTGTTTCTGTAATCCTTATTTGCTATATCACAAGTACCCGAAATGTACCATTTGTTTTATCTAATAATAATAATAATAAAAAAAAAAAAAAAAAAAAAAAAAAAAAAAAAGGTGACGGCTTCCATCTCTTAGTGCGTGATTGGACCGATGTGGGTCAAATCGTGAAATGATTGCCGCCCAGACGGTTCTTCTTTTGAACAGAAAGGAGGAGTGTCTGTCAGGCCAGGCAAGTCGTAAAGCAGACGACAGCACCCATTGGTCAAATCCTAACTTTGGCCTGAAAACGAATGTGTTGCGCCCCCTTCAGGGTAAACTCTGACGTGTCCACAGCCTCCACATAACGTCATAAGCCGCACCAGCTCCACACATCGTCACTCACCCCCGCATGTCACCCATGTTAATAATGGTCCCCAAACTTCAGAGACCGCCTTTTTCGCGGCAATTTTTGACTATTGTTTGTGGGTGGGGAAAGGCTTTGGCACGCCCGTTTAGGTACTCTTTAGCTATAAAAACATCTTAATTTTGCCTGGAGAAATGGTGAGCTATATCGTTCTAACTCAGTGTAAAACATTTTTTGGCCTTTTATCTGTTGTTATGTCAGCAGGAGGTTCAGATAAAGTTCTCAACAGTGTGAACAAAAAAAACAACTGCAATGATAAACTTTATTTTATTTTATTTTTTCAATCAAAGCAGATATAAAGTAATAGTAGTTCAGCGGTTTGTAGAGACGTTTTTAATGTATAACTTTGCCACAACACAAAAGCACTTGAACACAACGCACTCGTAATTTCCACTTCACAGGTGGAAAGGAACATCTTTCCCAGAGCACTTGAAGGCAGCACCTCGGCTTTTACCGTCAAACCCCATTCCTCTCGTGGACACTAGATGGCACTAAAGTGGACGGTTTAGAGTAGTGATGTGAAGTTCGATTCATTTTACTGACTCGAGTTAAAGTGAATCACTCACCAAAGTGAATCGGGTGTTTTGAGTCATTTGATTCAGTGATTCAGTTGTTCAGAAAAAAACATACATGAACACAAAATAATGCTAAAATGGCAATTTACAATCAAAACATTTATTAAAATTTGATAAATGGTAACAATAACAAATATGTAAACTAATTTGACAAAATATAAACTCTTTAAATTTAACAATTCAACAGTAAAATTGTGAACAAAGCAGCAACAACATTCCAAGCGAGGGGCTGTCGCAATACAAGAAATACAATAACACGAAATAGAAATGTGATGGATGGTTTGGATTTTTTATTGTTCTGTATAAAAGGCTGGCATGCATGCAGGCCCTTTAAGGGCGGAGTCTAGCCCACCGGAGCGCGCCACACGGAAAGTGAGTGAAACAAGGAGAGATGAGAAAGGAGCGGAAAGGAGACGGAGTTGACACCCTTTACTAAAGGGCCTTTAGTGTTTAAGTACTGTAAGTTTCAGTTTGCAAGTTTGTCAGTGTACTTTGATGTTTGTGCTTGAATTACAAGTAAGTGTTTAATGTCATGAGCCGAGTTTCTAGTGAAATGTATACAGTTTCATTGTTAATTGGTGCCATGCCCTGTTCACGTGAACAATTAATGAAGAGCAACCTACACGGTTTTTATATAGAGTAACGATGAATATACTGTAGTGTTTTTATTTGTATAGAGACTAATATCCTATTTTTTTCTGTTTTATAGAACCACACTAAAGTTATTCAAGTCTGCACCAAGTCTAAACCGTACTAAATCAATCAAGACTCCTTTTGGAGTTGTTGCATACGCAATACAGTAGGTGGGCCATATTTTCTTATTTGGAAAATTAAATCGCAGCGTGAGGGAAGAAATTCACTGTGTTTTTCGTAGGGGCAAGACGCAAGTTATAAATTGTAATTATAAATTGGCATTGAGGAAAACAAGCTGCTGGACTTTGCGCGAGGTGAGCCTGTTTCTTCTGTCAGTCAGGATTTGCCCTGTTTTTGAAAAGATGCGCTCTGACGGGACTGATGTCGCCACAACGCAGAGTCTGGTTTTCATTACATCACATGCATTTTTGAACACAGTGGCTCGAGATCTCCACCACTCCAGAGGGTCGTTGGTTCTGAGAAGGAGATGCTCAGAGAGGTACCCTTTGATCTCAAGCATGGCCTCTGTTAATGGGTTTTGCACTTGCGAACCTGGCCGAAAAGTGGCAACACGCTCCTCAAAATCTGCCCACAGCATTGACTCATTGGTTGCCGGTCTGACATCTGAGCCAGCCTCCTCTCTCTCTGCATTGGATGCTGCAGTGGTTTTTCTTATGGAACGAGAAATTGCCCCCACAGTTCTTGTCACAGCCTCCTCAGCATGTCTTTCATGGACAAACGCATGCTTTTTGAATCTTGGGTCAAGGAGAGTAGCATCTGCTAGGGGGCCGACCTGTTCAATCCCTCCTAGACGCCTGGTAATTTCTGCCATCAGGATTCCAACCATTTCTTTTACAGGTTTGTGAAGGTTTGGATTCCGTTGATGGTGTGCTGTAGCCCTCTGGAGGCCCCTTGCCATTAAAATGGCTTTAGAACCAGTCACAAATCTGTAGTAAAAAAAAACAAAGTTTGTATTATATTTTTAACATAATATCATACATCTATTTATGCATATTTATTTATTGGTTCACATGGCTGTCACAATTTGTATATTTTCACAATGTTTATTCAAATAATTTAAGTACTGTGTGTGTGTGTGTGTGTGTGTGTGTGTCATGTATTTATTTATTTATTTGTATTTATTGCCATTAATGCTATTACATACTTCTCTGCACTTAGCTCCACTGTAACTTCTTCAAAGGGCTGCAGGACATCACAGGCCTCCTTGATTATCTCCCAGTCCGCCTGTGACAGCACTTGAAGTTGGGGATTAATCAAGGCCAGTGTGGAGATGAGGGGCTCCTTGACCTCTGTGATCCGCTTCAGCATGTAATAGGTAGAATTCCACCTTGTAGCCACGTCTTGCTTCAGGATAAGTTGAGGCTGGCCCATCTGCTGCTGCATCTCCCTCAGTTTTGCTGTGGCCACTGTACTTCTGCGTGTGAACTCGGTTATGGATTTCACCTTTTTAATGATCTCCTGCATCTCAGGCTGCTGTGTTGCACTTCGAACTATAAGGTTTACAATGTGTGCAAAACAGCTCACGTGGTTCCAGCGCAAAATATCCTTTACAGCTTTTTTAATGTTGGCCGCGCTGTCACTGACACAAGCCACTATTTTATTTGTAATGTGCCAATCATTTGCAACGCGTTGTAATTGCTCTGCCAGATATGCTGATGTGTGACTGTCTGTGAGCTCGAAACAGTCCAACAGGTTTGACTGCAGTTTGAATTCACTTGTTACAAAGTGACATGTCACAGTCATGTAGCCTGTTGTGGTGCAGCTAGAGGTCCAGCAGTCAGTGGTGAGACACAAAGCAGAGGCCATCTGTACCTTCTCCAGGAGGTCGGCTCTCATCTTTTCATATAGTGAAGGTAAGAACTGTTTGGTCAGTGTTGTGCGACTTGGAATTACATATGTAGGATTAAGTTCATGAGTGTACTCACGAAATCCCCTGTCATTCACAATAGAAAACGGCTGAAAATCTACGGATATCATTTTGATGAGAGCTTGGTCGATTCTGCTCTGCTGTAATGGCATTATGGGCCTTGACACAAATGCACCCATGTGGGTTTGCTTCTGTTGGCTCCTTTGCAGTCCTTGTCCTGTTTGCAGGTGAGACCTTTGGTATGTCATAGTTGCTGCTGAGCTGGATGATGGCGTGCCAGAAGATGGGGTGGCTATTGCTGGAGGTGCTGCTGCTGCTGCTGTGCCTGTCGCTGAAATAGATGGCGCAGGGTCTGTTGGAGGACGACAATAATTTATTTTACTTGAAAAAGTACTGCAATGTTCATTAAAGTAAAATTACATTCTATCTATTCATATTTTATTTATTCAACGTGTGTTTATGCATAACATACAGTTTGTTGGGTAGAGTAGCTAAAATATTTACTCAAGAGTAACGTTACTTAGAAATAATTTTACCTAAATTAAAAGGTAGTGATCCAAATATATACGCAAGTAAAAAAGTACTGAATTATATATAACTACTCTAATAAGTACAGTTATTCAAAAACTTACTCAAGTACTTATATCCACCTCTGATATTATCTATTATTGCCCAATGCCTAATATGTAGTCTAATCATAGCATACATAGTATATCTTTCTGCAGTCAGCAAATGTCGGCCTACTACAACGGACTATTATAATATTAGAAAGTGTTTGCTTAGTTATTGCATTTTACACTTCAATAATTACAGTCTCTTACAATTTTTGCCGTAACTTACCAATAGTAGCCGTTGCATTTTGGTGGCGCTGTAACGCAACTATGGGGTGTTTGCTGGCTAAATGCCGTCTCATATTTGATGTGGTCCCTCCTTGAAATGATAAAACAACCTTGCAGAGTTGACATTTTGCTCGTGATGGGCCTGTTATTTCAAAGTGCATCCAAATATCGCTTCTTCTGCGGCTACTATCCATTTTCTATAAAAATATTTAAAACTTTCCGCCAAAAATGTGGTGTTACATAAATGTATTCCGTGTTAAAACCTACATTCCTGGTAAAAAAAAAAAAAAAAAAAAAAAAGGTCATAACAATTATATTATATACATAATAAATAAATACAAACAACTTTGATATTTTTCACACATTCATTTTTTATTGATGACAATCATTGTAACGTCAATAATGTTCGAGGCGGAACTCCTGTTGTCCGACGAGAGAAACACAGCTGAACAAATAACTTAATAAATAGCCAATTATATTTTTCTTTCTGGATCAATCTACCTCACATAATACATGTAGAGGGTTATTATTTTTTGTCAGATGGGGCAAAAGAAGCCACTTTTTTCAACCCAGTTAGAGAACGAGAGTTACGAGACGAGTCGGTGGCCTGTCCTGTTGTTTCGACTCGCTTGATGCTGAGTGAGTGAGTGAGTCAGATCAGATGAACGATTCGTTCAGAAGTGAACGACTCAAAGGGGAGCGGAAAGGGGCTGATCCAGTCAGATCAGATGAACGATTCGTTCAGAGCTGAACGACTCGAAGGGGAGCGGGAAGGGGCTGATCCAGAACCACAGTGAGTCGTTCACTGCTCGTACGGCTCGTACTAGCAGGCGCGGGCAGGCAGGAAGGAGGACGTTACGGTGAAGTAGATGGTTGTAAACAATAAGCTTTTGGTTTCTGTGCTCAAACGAGCTACAGTACACACACACACACACACGTAATATTAGAGTGTCATTCATTGTGGCTAGTAGAAAACGCAGTCTGGGGGTCGCAGTTTAGAAAGTGGTGGGCGGACGAGTTAGTGAACGAGTTAATGGAGGCGGGGAATCACGACTCCCGAGTCAGTAAAGTGAATCTCGAGTTTTGAACGATTCGTTCACGAATCGCACATCACTAGTTTAGAGGCAGATAAACGCATCCTCTTCACAGACAGAATGTGATGCTTTTAATGGTTAATGGATCAAAAATAGAGTTAATATAAAGGCCAGACTTTTAATGTCATTTCCTTGTTTTTCTTGTTCAGCAGCAGCGCGGGAGTCAACGTCTTTTCAACGAACGACTCCGGGTAAAAACAAACAAACAGCGGTCAGTGCTTTATTTCTCCTCATTTGACGATTAAAAATGATCCAAAACCACTTTAACATCGTAGCTTTTTAACGTGGGATGTTTTAGCTCGTTTTGTAGATGTGTGTAGAGGTTTTGAAGGAGTTTCTCGCTAAAGGTGATTCATTTTCTCGTGAGAAATAAGCTAACGTTATGAAAAAAAAAGTGTGCGTGAAATGGCGGTAATTACTTTTTCCGTATTTAGCTAAATCTATTGATCTAATTTCAGGTCAAAGCAACAACACGACACTGCTCAGTTTCACGGTAAGTCATTTATTTGTAGTAATATTTAATTCAGGCTTTAGTTAAACCACTTTGGTCAAGTTTTAACCGAGGGCTAACAGTGAATACAGTTGAAATATTAATTTCATAGCGACACGAGCTAACGTGAACTAGCTTTATGTTTGACTCCACTTTTAGCATTTTACCACTTTATTTGTCTTGAAAAGCTCAACCTGTTGTTTTTTGGTCATTTTATGCACTTAGCTTTGGCTTGAGAGATAAAAATAAATGATTAGTTATGAGACAAACTTGATTTAAAACTGTCACGTCATTATATATTGTTCAATAGAGTTCGGGAAATTCCACAGTTACCATGGAGATGCGCCATCTTTGCAGCTGTTGGCATACATTCCCATTGATTAACATTAGCTAAGAACCGTATAAAAAGTGGAGGGGAAAAAAGCAGTGGAACGACTCCGTTAGCTGCTGAGTTACTGCTGGTAAACACATCTAACACACTGGTGTCCAAGTGTTTTAATGTGAACAATAACTCCAGTATTTTAACTTTTAAAATCGCCATTAGTTTACAATTGCTGCTAATCACATAATGCTTAGCGATATGACGTCACATTCCCGAACTCTATAAACCTAAGCCTAACCTTTCCCTAACCTTAGCCTTCATTGATTCCCTGTTTCTAAACTGAAGCTTTTTCCAACTCCGGGCCCCAACCTTAACCTCTTAACCCCCACCTGAACCGAGCACGTTTTCTACATTTTGGCTTTACCCAAATCTAAAAGCTTCTGGAAAAAAGTGTCAAAATAGCGACAAAACGAGGAGGAAAACACACAACAAAAAGACAGAAAAAAGCCACAAAAGAGCAACAGAAAAGCGATGAAAGTGCAGCAAAAAAGTGACAAAACCTCAAGAATGAGATGAAAAAGAAAGTGAATTAAGTAGTGGCAACAATGAAAGAAAAAACATCCATTTAGACCAGTTTTTCCTGGTCTTAGCTTTCAAATGAGGCATTACACTGGCTTATAGGCTGTGAGCTCCAGTCCAGAAGCTTTTAGATTTGGGTAAAGCTGAACTGGAGAAAGTACACTCGGTTAAGGCGGGTGTTCAGAGGTTAACCAGTTAGATATTGTCCATTTCAAACAAAATAACCGGGAACCGTCCGACGGCATCGTAGACACTTCCAAACAAATAAATGCGCTATTACCAAATAGTTCAAGTTATAACAAACTAACGAAACTCTGTGTCGTTTCCAAACTAATATTGTTCAGTTTAGTTTATTTGAGCCGTTACATTTCTCATTTATACAATTAAACATTACACAGTTAAAGATGCTCTAAAGGAGCAGCTGAAGCCGACGAGCGCATCACATTCAACACTTCACAGTGATACAAAAAGAGGACTGGAAATCGGTCAAAAAAACAACACGTCGCCATTGTGGAGGTGTCGATATTAGTTTATCAACAACACACGATTGATAGAGCGTGGTATCAATCGTGTTGATAAACTAATATCGACACCTCCACAATGGCAACTTGTTTTCTTTTTTAACCGATAAGAATTTAGCACGAAATAGTCTATTCATTGAGTCGACAAATGTCCTCAAAAAGACATTTACATCAGGAAAAAATACATGATGGCATGTGGTTATGGATAAAACATGAGTCATAAATCTTACTTTTGTGAAAATCTATTCAAATGTCAGTAATTGTTAAAAAATCTTCATGTGACAGTTCAAATATATATATATCTACTTTCTCTGGGCTTAATGTATGTGCACTCTATAACTGTTACAGCAGGACTGCCAGGTCTCAGCAGCCGAACCCGCCTGAACATATCTGAAAAACCGCACAAAACCCACAGACTCACAGCACGGCTGGAATTTTCTATGTTTTTTATTAGTTTCTAAAGGCCATGTGCTCCTGCGATGATGAGAAACCGCCCTTTCTCCCTCTCTGACTGAAAAAGTAACTCTCCTTGGATTTGAGATTTTGTTTCAAGAAATGAGCTAAAAATGGCGCATTTCTCATTGAAAACAACATGGCAAAAAAACACGGACAGTTTTTTAAGGATTAAAAAAATCAATCAATCAATCAATCAATGGTTTTGTATAGCCCAATATCACAACAGGAGTTCCCTCATAGGGCTGCACCGAACATTAAGGCAATAAAACAGAGCAGTAAAAACGCTTCAATTCAGACCTGGCAACCCTGGTGTACAATAACAAGGCCTCTTTGTCTGATGTAAAGGAACAAGCTGCACTGAAGGAGCCTGCAGAGTCCGAGGAGAGCGCCCCCCTGAGTCCAGCCTGGTTTAACCACTCTCTGCAGCGGAGACAAGGTCCACACTCACACTCTGCTCCCTAGAAATACATTTAACCAAAGACATGCTGCATTTTGTGATGTGACTTCTGTTTAGTTTGGGCTTAGCTTGATATACACCAAACTTTAACGAGTGTTTGATATGAAGAAGAAACACGTTGCCACAAGGGGGAGTAGTAGGATCAATTTGCTTTTGCATTCTATTAACTAAGACAGAGTGTTGTTGCTCTGAACGGTTGTCATTCTATTGCTCTAAATTACAAATTGAGAATTAGGATAAGCGAGTTGTGGATCTGTTGCGAGGACCCTCCCAACGGGCTCATAAACCTTGTCTTTTAACGCGCCACTAAGCATAGGAACATCATCTACAAATTCAGCCAGTTAGGGCAGCTGGGTGGGGGTTTGTTGATGGGGAGCTACTGCCCTCTTCAATGGACCTGCTCTACACCCTGGCTTCTTAACGCACTACAGTATGTAGGGCTTACATATTACATAATCCATTGAACACACAAAAAATAAAAATAAAAATAAATGGAATGATGGAAATGACAACTGGGAAGTTGCAAGATCACGGATAATATGTATATTAATGTGCCTTTTGAACACAGAACTAGTGCCTTTTAGAAGTTGTTAACTGTGTTTGGCAGTGGTAACCATCTGTAACCATCTGTAAAGAAAAAAAAAAGAAAAAAGTAAAGAAGAAAAAATAAAATAAAAAGGATGTGTCTATGTATATGTGCATAAATAACTTAATGATAGCCTTTGTCACTTGCTTTGTATTAGTCATCGTACATGATATGAGACAGCTGTTGTAGTTGTGTTCCCTTTCAGTTGTGTTTCCTGTCCGTTCCGTTACATTCTGTTAATTTATACGAACATTTCTAGAGGTGCTTGTGGGTGTGGTCCGTGTTGAAACGGCCGCTCTGGTGGGTTATAGGTTCTCTTTTGCCGGTGGGGCAAATCAAAAATCAAAGTATGATGTTGCTTAATGTAGGATTGATAATGTAATTTAACAGGTAAAGTTAAATCACAAAAGGGTACGTTGTGTGTGTGCAGGCTGTGTTCCCGGGCTCTTGTGTCTAGTACTTTGTAACATGCCCCCTGTACTATTGTGATTTGATCAATTGTTTTTATTTCAATGATGTCGGGGGTGGGCACTTATAAGCTTTTGCTTCAGCCCACTTCTTTTGAGCAGAATTTTAACTGCTCAAATAAACTACTAAACTAAACGTCTTTATGTTCTGTTGCAGCTGTTTGGAGACAAAGAGGACGATAGAAAAATGGTAAGACTGACTTTTATTGGGATATTTGCTGCTGATTGATCAAACGCACCCCGTTTTAACCAATCACAGCTGGCCTCAAACATAAACAAATAAGCACTAAAGCAATGAGATTTTTAGTTTTAGAAGCTGTTCCTCATGTTCAATATAAGCAGCACCTCATTATAAGCAGCACATCATTGCCGTCCATCTTCTTCCACTTGTCCGTTGTGAACATTAGTGCGTATGTGACCCTTCAGTGACCCAGTGTGTGGGTACTTAGCTCGGTGCTTTTACTTCCCATCCTGGTGGCCTCTATGACACTCCTGGATCAGTTTGATTTCAGGCTTTTGAGGGTTTCTCATAGACATGTTCGCCGATCAGAATGATTGAGCTTTGCTTCCTTTGGCTGTTGCCAATCAGAAGTGGCTTCAGGAGAATCCTGTTTGTCTGCGCTGGCTGCAGTCACGGAAAACAAACTCCACGTGTGTCTCGAGCAACAAAACAACAAGTGTTTTGGACCAGCAGGACAGGTTGTGTCACAGAATCATCATTTGTTTGCAGAAAAAGCCGATCGCCTCCACATACACTCGTAGCAGAGGTTCCACTGGACTTTTTTTTTGTCGGCCACTTTGGCCGGCTGGGTCGTAAAATGTCGGCCTTTCAGAAGAATTGCCGGCTATTAAAAATATATATACTGTACATAATAGGGCTGAACGATTAATTGCATTTGCAATTTTATCGCGATATTACACAACGTGATTTAGTTAATCACAGGACACGCGATTTTGGAAGTGAATGGAGCAGCGAGATATGGCAGCAAAGTCCGCTCCGCTGCGTGATTTTGTTTACGTCTCAGTCTATCAGTGCGCGGTAGATTGTGGATGTACAGTGAAAATATCAGCGTTTCTCATGCAGCCACTGCGAAGGACTATTGCTTTCTTCTCCGTTAGCATTGCGTTAGCAGCAACGCTCATCACGCCATTCTTTCGCTGCTACTACACGCTCTGATGATCACAGAAACTCCCTCACCTCCGGTTTCACACGTCTCCTCCACAGAGATATAGGTGAGCCTGTGATGCTTGTAAAGAGTGGTTTGTGGCTCAGTTTAGGAGGCTTATGTTTGGGAATGTTGTGGATAAAGAACTTCTCTCAAAAGCATAATGACGGTTCATGACCATTAAGTATCCATGGAGGCGATGTGCCATGTGCCAGGGTTTCCCACTAATATAATACATATATATAATACATTAGTCTGTGGCGGCCCGCCATAGTCTATTTTTATCCACCACAGTCTCATCTCCCCTCTCTTTCTCTGTTTCTCACCCAACACCAACATCTGCAGCAGAGGCGCAGGTTTAACAGGACAAATAAGGAGCAGTGAACAATGTCTCACTGTTTAAGTAGCCTATTATTATCATTATTATTATTATTACAAAAAATGAAGGCAGCTTCGCGTAGTTTTGTTTTCGCTTATAAACTAAAAGACCACATGGCTAATTTGCATAGTAAACCTCTTTACTGCGCTGCAGCGATCACTATAATGAATTAAACCAGAGGTCACGAAATGGCGGACCTCAGTCTGGTTCCGGACCCACGCGCCAACCCGTCCAAACCCGAAACTTGGATCCAAACTTTAGACCCGACGTGACTCCCTCAGTCCTGCAGCTGCGTCTGCGCTGTCTCACCCTCGCTCCCTCTCTCCCCCTCACGCTACGCTAACCCAGCTGAACAGAAAGAGAAACTGCAGCCTCTGAGCTCGTTTTAAGCTTTTAGAAACGGCTGCAGAATGATTGAAGTACGGCTCGCTAAAGATTTAAAACCGAGAAGACGCTAATCATCTAATTAAATATGCACGCACGATAGTTACGCGCAAACAGCACGGCTGTTTCTCTATCGTTAAAAACAAAAGAGCAGCGAGCAGGACCAAACTTGGACTAAACCAGGACCAAACCTGAACCAAACCTGGGCTAAACCAGGATTAAACCGTTAGCCGACTACAGCCGGCTAACGGAAATCCTGGCGCGTAGCATTGTATTAAACTGCGTCTAAGTGTAACAGCTTTACAGCAGGTTTTTGATATAAATATTAGGCAGATTTTTATAAAACATTCAGCGTTTTGCAACTTGTGATTTAGAAAATTCTTTTATGGAGCTGAAAAATCATGTTTTTCTGACAACTCCTTAAAATGCCTCTTTGCCTCTTGCAGATTTGTATCTTGTTGCTGCTTGAAGCTGAAATAACTGAGCACCATGATGTTTAACAGCTGTTGCATTAAAAATGAAACATAGGCTATTGTTACGGCCCTGGCTCAAGGGTCGCAGTAGCCTGGCCTTAGCCATCCGTAAACTCCGGTCAATTATCTTTTCCCTGCATGTACGTCTGGGTCTGATCTCAGTGGCTGCGTTTCATCGGTTGAATTTCAACCTACCACTCGGCGAGCGGGGGAGGCGGGTGCTGTCGGTGACGTCAAGTATTTGCGCCGCATTTGCTGGTTGTAGTTCGGCAATGGCGGCGGATACGAACGTAAAGGAAGCTCTTCAATCCGTTCTGGCTCGGCTCCCAAATATCCAGAAATGATAACTGAAGCCTTAGAATGCGTAAGGAATGCTCCCAAGAGTTATGATAGCTCGCTTCACTCAACACGGGCGCATTACATACGTCACGACCACACGCTAGCGAAAATCAGAACCAATCGTTTCAAAGGAGTTCACCCCTCCCACCTGTTAACGGAGCTCAATTGAGAAAGTCCAGACCCTCTGTACGAAACGAGTACAAGGGTATGGTAAAACCAGGCTAGGGTCGCAGCAGAACGAGCGGAAAAGGTTTAAGCTCTAACAGAGTGTTTATTTACAAAGTAGACATATGGAAATGTGCAACACGGTGTGGCATCTTGGAGGCCAGGTGGAGAGGACCAGAGGAGCAGCCCAGGAGTGGGGAAGTGGCAGTCCTTTTATGGGCGGCCAACCGGAAACACCGGGCCCATGCGCATCCATAGTCACCTCAAAAGAAAAGAACATTAGTGGGCAACACAACCCGATGGCACCCCCAAGCTAGGGGCCGTCACTGCTATAAAATAGTAAGATTGCAAATCGAATCTCAATCACAATGAGGTATTTGTCACTCAGAATCATGCAGCCCTCGTCCTGGAGCGTCCTAGAGGCCACCGGGATGGAAAGTAAAGGCGCCATGTTAACCATCTATACAGCCGCTGGGTCACTGAAAAGTCAAATACGCACTACTATATACTTTTCTTCTGCTACTGATTTCTTCTTTTTTTATGTTTGTGACGTTAAAAGTGACTTGCTGCCCCCTGTACAAACCCTGTTGTACTTTAGGTTTAATGGACAAAAGAAAACATGACTAGGTTTGTCACAGCGCTGCGCTGACTCGTGTTAAATCACTGGATTTTAGTGCAACTACAGCGTCTTACGTTGCATTTTATTTAGACATTTAGCCTCCGTCATAAGGTTTGTCCTGAGAGAGGTGAGAGGAGCAGGAGCTACAGACAGAGGAGGAGGAGGCGGAGGAGGAGGCAGTCCGGGGAGAGCAGGAGATTCATACAAGAGTTTGGTCTTTCTGCTTTGCACTTTTCTGCATAAGCTGCAACATAACTGATAATTATTATATTGACTTGAAGCAGAATATGTTCTATTGATGTTGGAAGTAAAGATTTACTAATCCAAGTCAAAACAGTGTAATGTAGGCCATTGGTGCTTCCTCAGCAGCCTGGGCTAAAATAAGGAGCCAAAAGAACAGAATCTGGCCTTTGACAAGAATAAAGCAGACTAACAGGTCACATGGATCATGAAATAATGACTTTTTTAAAGGTTATTGTGGCCAACATTACCTGCATCAATGTTTCTGAATTAGTATAAAACAGCTATTTTTGACACATTTTAAACACATTACAGGGTGAAAGTGCAGATATAACATAATAATATGTCGGGGTCGGACTGGGAGAGGTACGTTTAAGGGGGCCCCAGAGCGGAAAAGGTTGAGAACCACTGCATTAGACCATCAGCTCTTCAAAGATTGTGTTCATTTCTGCATAAGTTGATGAGACAAATGTCCTGGTGAAATAAGTTCAATTGTTTTTGTCAGTAAGTATTAATAAGAAGAAACTACATGATTTTCTGTCCTTGTGTTCAAATATCCTCTTGGCTGAAACTGTCCAGAATGTACTCCTCTTAAGGCCCATAGCTACTCAGGTGTCGTCAGAACAGAAGCCGCTCTCTGCTGGTTTTATTTAGTCAAAGTAGCTCATATTCAAAGACCTCTGCTCTAATAAATAACTGTTTGTTTTGACAGGACGATCCTAAAGCTAAAGACACTTCTGGAGAAAAACGGCACCGCTGTGAGCAGTGTGGGAAGTCATTCAGACACAAAGGAACACTAACACAGCACCAGAAACACCACACCGGCACAAATCTCCTCTGCTGCCCCCTGTGTGCCAAGAAGTTCACTGCAGAATCACAGCTCACTGTCCACATGAGAGTTCACACTGGAGAGAGGCCATTTACTTGTGACCTCTGTGAGAAAAGGTTCAAGTCGAAGGGGGACCTGAAGACACATGCACTGGTCCACAGTGGAGAGAGGCCCTTTAAATGTGAGCAGTGTGAGAAGAGGTTTAAGTCGAAGGGGGAACTGAAGACACATGTACTGGTCCACAGTGGAGAGAGGCCCATTACATGTGAGCAGTGTGAGAAGAGGTTCAAGTCGAAGGGAGAACTGAAGACACATGCACTGGTCCACAGCGGAGAGAGGCCCTTTAAATGTGAGCAGTGTGAGAAGAGGTTCAAGTTGAAGGGAGAACTGAAGTCACATGCACTGGTCCACAGCAAAGAGAGGCCCTTTATATGTGACCTCTGTGGGTCATCGTTTAAAGATAAAACAACACTAAAACTACACTCAGTCGCTCACACAAGAAAACGAGACTTCAGCTGTGCCGAGTGCGGGAGAGGTTTTGGACTATTATCACATTTAAAAAAGCACCAACTCATTCACAACGGAGAAAAGAAGCATCACTGTGGACAGTGTGGAAAGGCCTTTCTTTACAAAGATGTATTAAAACAACACAAACTCACTCACAGTGAAAGGAGATTCTCTTGTGAAGAGTGTGGAAAACGCCTCTCCAGTAAATCAGGCTTAGAACAACATAAACGGATGCACTTCAATCATAAAGTGTTCTTTTGTGCAACATGTGGCACAGCATGTCTCTCACTGAGTGCTTTAGCTGCTCATGAAACCTCCCACTCGACAGATCGACGCCACATCTGCGGCCAGTGTGGGAAAAGGTTCAAAAGCAAAGGTGCTGTCATAACACACGACCAAGTCTCCCATGATAATAAAAGGTTCCAGTGTGAGCAGTGTGGCAGGTCTTTTACCACAAAGAGTCATCTGAAAGCTCATCAGAACCTTCACACAGGGACAGTGTTCTCCTGTGACCAGTGTGGGAAAGAGTATTTTGATAAGTGGAGCCTGAAGCGTCACCGGCGCATCCACACTGGAGAGAAGCCCTTCACCTGTGACCTCTGTGGAACATCTTTCTCTCACTCTGGAGTTCTGAAAAGGCACCAACTGGTTCACACAAGAGAGAAGAAACACGTCTGTGATGAGTGTGGGAAAGGCTTTGGTCAGTTGGGACATTTGAAACAACATAAACAAACTCATGTGGAGAAGCCTCATGGATGTGGTCAGTGCAGAAGAGCCTTCGCTCGTCCTGAGGAGCTAAACACTCACCTTCAAACTCACTCTGAGCCAAAGAAAAACGTGCCCAAGCCCATTGTGTGTGACCAGTGTGGGAGGGGCTTCAAATGTGCAAGTTATTACATACAGCACTACCACATTCACACCAAGGACGAGATCTATCCATGTGACCAATGTGACCAAGTCTACTACATGAGAAGCTCCTTTAACAACCACCAGCTTTCCCACGCTAAAGAGAAGCAGCAACAGGCGACTGGACACAACCTGAAACACCAAAGCGTTCAGAACCAAGCCAAACCCCCCTCAGACCAGATCCCTCTGAAGAACCTGGAGATCCGGCTCAACAGAGTCCAGATGTGAGGCTCCAAAACACCTGAACAACTGCTGTGAGTGAACAGAGTCAGAGTGTAACTAGACAGAGGAACATCGCATCGAAAAAAGGACTGAACTGGACTAAACCAAGATTTAACTGGACTAAACCAAGGACTGAACTGTACTAAACCAAAGACTGAACTGGACCAAACCAAGGACTGAACTGGACAAAACCAAGGACTGAACTGGACTAAACCAAGATTTAACTGGACTAAACCAAGGACTGAACTGGACTAAACCAAGGACTGAACTGGACTAAACCAAGGACTGAACTGTACTAAACCAAAGACTGAACTGGACCAAACCAAGGACTGAACTGGACAAACCAAGGACTGAACTGGACAAACCAAGGACTGAACTGGACAAACCAAGGACTGAACTGGACTAAACCAAGGACTGAACTGGACTAAACCAAGGACTGAACTGTACTAAACCAAAGACTGAACTGGACCAAACCAAGGACTGAACTGGACCAAACCAAGGACTGAACTGGACAAACCAAGGACTGAACTGGACTAAACCAAGGACTGAACTGGACTAAACCAAGGACTGAACTGTACTAAACCAAAGACTGAACTGGACCAAACCAAGGACTGAACTGGACCAAACCAAGGACTGAACTGGACAAACCAAGGACTGAACTGGACAAACCAAGGACTGAACTGACTAAACCAAGACTGAACTGTACTAAACCAAAGACTGAACTGGACCAAACCAAGACTGAACTGGACCAAACCAAGGACTGAACTGGACCAAACCAAGGACTGAACTGGACAAACCAAGGACTGAACTGGACAAACCAAGGACGAACTGGACAAACCAAGGACGGAACTGGACAAAACCAAGGACGGAACTGGACAAAACCAAGGACGGAACTGGACAAAACCAAGGACGGAACTGGACAAAACCAAGGACGGAACTGGACAAAACCAAGGACGGAACTGGACAAAACCAAGGAACTGGACAAAACCAAGGACTGAACTCAAATCACACTATTCCAGGACTGAAATTGTTCTAAATGACTAACTCAATGCAGGTCAAGAATATAAACGAGATTTTCTCTAAATTAAACAGAGACCAAAAATATTTTAACTTCTACTCCGTTTACTCCGTTCTGTTCCTGAGAATCAGCAGACACTTAGTTTAGTTTATTTGAGCAGCAAAAAACTGTGTTTTCTCTTACCTTCGATTGGTCCAAAATAAAACTTATTTTATCGTTTATGAGCATAAACTGCACTTCAGCCTTGATGGATTTGTTAAAGGTTTAAGTTGTTAAAAAGGCTTATTTTATTTTCATCCACCTTTTTTTATTGTAAATAGTTTACTTCAGTCAGTTTAGGTTTTATGGGTCAATGTGTTAAATGCTGTTTTCAATGATTTATAAATCTTTGTTTTTGTTGATTGATGGTGTTTCTTTGAATGATCAATATTTTGTTAATGAAACTTTAAAGGGATACTTTGGGATTTTTAACATAGGGCCTCATTTCCTAGCTATCCAGAGTGTTGTTGATGTCTGGAGATATTTTTTTCTTAAATTCATGCAGTTCTTATATTTGAAGAGTCTAGTTGCACTAGGCTAGGGCAAGGCTAAAGCATTTCTATGGTATCAGTTAGCCTGCATTAAAAACAGTCTGACCCACTCCACAGTGCACCTGAGGTAAATCACTTATAACACCAGACTAACCATATAAATGTCTGTGTCGATAGAATAATTTTTGAAATATAACTGACCTTGTATCACATGAATTACCGCATTTTGAGGGACTATTTTCTCGCAGATCACTCCGCCGCTGCATTAGCTTACAGCCACGAAGCTGATGCTGCTCAAATATAAGTTATTTTAAATGCAAAATGGTTAAAATTATTCTATCCCTTTAAGGCCAAATAACTACATTTACTGTTTTGTTTTCCACATTTGAAATATTTGTTTTTATTTTAAAATCTAAAAGAGCCATTTACTGCCATTGTTTTTTTTCAATCTATACATTTCAGAACTGTTTCATTTAATAAATTACAATACATAATACCTGTAATTGTATTTTGTTTCATTCACTGGTTTGCCTGGCAAGTCCAGAATGATGAAAAAATATGTAAACCACAATTAATACTTTTTTGTTTTTATCTTGATCTGAAATCCTCATATTTCAGATCGTTATGAATGAATGTAAAATCATTTCATTATTTACAAAGATCACATTTATTGCACAGAGTTGGCAGTCGGGTTTGGCTCTTCAGGTTTATGGTTAATATCCTTGTAATTACTCGGTCGATCCTCATGAAACACCCAGTTCAAAATTTCCTCTCTGCGCACATTTGATCATAAGTAAAAAAAAAAAAAAAAAAATGCAAATCTCTGAAGATAATTGTGATGAGTTTTAGATGGTAGTTTTTACATATCGGCCAGTGGGGCGAGAAAACTGAACTTCAACATTCAACCAATGTTCTTTTCTGCTGTGTGCTGTTGTATGTTATAGTTAAAAGTAAAGGCCTACAATTGTCAGAAAGGGTTGGGTCCGATTGTGCTGTTCTAAGACGACAGAGCCACGGTCCTCCATAGGTCAGTGCAGGAAGGGTCTGATCTCCATCGGCCGCAGCGTCACCTCCCACAGCGAGGGCTCCACGGGCGACTTCTGCACCGGCTTTTCCTCTGGAGGACACACAAAATAACAATCGGTTTATTTTGGATTGTTCATAGATAGGTTCTACAAGTATTATACTTTACTATATTCTACTTGAGCAATCCATTGGAACCATATGTCTCTTTCATTAACGATGCTTCTTATTGCTGCCGCCTCTTATTATAAACCTGCAGGGGCGGAGACACTGCAGATCCAAGACTACAGATCCACCACTTTCACGTCATCATAAACTAAAGTCTGCGCTGTGTAAGGATCCGAGCTGCACGTCGTAACATGTGACAATTCTAGGCTGGGTGTAGGGCTAGATATTTAAGATATATCGATATATTTTTTAAATGAGATATGGAATTAGACCATATCACATATATCGATACTAAAAATAAATAAATAATAAGCAGTCAGAGATGATGAAACCTATCTGAAAATACAAAATGAAACTAGAAAGGGTGACAAAAAACTTTAGAAATAAGAATGTAAAAGTCCCTTATGTCAATTAAATTCAAAGCCCATGAAACAAATCTGGTTCTTTTGTTGCTCCATGAAGCGATGAAATTGGCTCTAATGTTATATGTTATATCTATGTTATAAATTACAAGTTAACAAAACAAATAATAGATTTAGTTTTTCTATCATTAACTAAAAAGACAAAGACCTACGGAGCCCGCGAGGGGACATGACGAGGTATTGCGTTATTTCGCAATACCTTGCAAAATAACGCAAAAGCTTTGCGAAATAACGCAATAGTTTTGCGAAATAACGCAATCATATTTGGGTAGAGAACGAGGCCGCTTACAGCGTCTACGGCGTATAGACTCTACGCTATCATCCTCCACACACAATGGAGCATGAATAGGGAAATTAATTGATCTTTATTTCGAATTGGGTTTAAAATACAAAGAATCAAGATTAGTGCTGGCTAACAGACATATTAATGTATTAGGTCCTCTGAAAAAGACTTCTTTGAAGTCTCCTGGCTTGCCTTCTGGACACACCGTTTGGATCCAATTCCCTGAGGATAATGCACGTCTTCCTTTCTCCTGCCTAAACCATTTTCTCTGCGCTTGGCGTACATCCAACGGTATTTGCTGTCCAGAACCGTGCACATAACTGTATAATTCTGGTTATGGATTCAACCAGATCCGCCAGGTCGAAATAGCCTATTCCTTACGCCTTGAGTGCCCCCTTTGCCATTTAGCCTACGGGAATACCATGTCTGTTGGCCAACACTAATCTTAATTCTTTGTAATTTAAATCCAATTCGAAATAAAGATCAATTAAATTCCCCCATTCATGCTCTTGACGGGATGGGTGCGCGCTGGTGCCTCTGACACAGGGCTGCTTCAGAGTGGGGAAGATGCGTAAAGGCGCACGTAGCTCTTTGGGGACAAGCGACGAAATTCACGGGGTTGGTGGATACATATGGGGCGCCAAATGTAACATGCCTTATTTCGTGGACATAATGACTTTTGTGTCACGAAATACATATATTCATTACGAAATCACGTTACATCGTAACGCCGTTTGTCCACGGAATACACAAATTGGTTTGCATTGTGTCCACGAAACACTGAAGAGAGCACATCGTTTCGTGGACCAAATTGACTAGTGGCCTTCTCCTTTCGTGGACATAAGGCTGAATGCACTATTCACTGTCGTAGACTAAATAAACTTTCGTCCATGAAAGTATTGTGATGTGTTACAGAAATTATGATGTGTACAAAAGGGATTTATTCTCTAACTCTGCAGTTACAGAAGGCATTCCGTCCACGGAATAGTAACTTCATAACTTACGAAATGCATTCAGTGACACATGCTTTCATTCCGTGGACGAAATGCATAATGGAATACATTTCGTGAGTCAGCAGTTTACGGAATGAATTATGTCTCATGATAATGTCATTACGTGGACGAAATGCATAATTGAAAATGAGGAGTTGACGTCACGGCACAGAGCCCCCCCTCCCCATCCCCGCCTCGCCGACATATTGGCTGCGCTCCGGCGGCAATACACATCGTTTACGTGTGTTGTTAACGCCGTAGTAGCGGAGGTTCTTGCTATTCCGCACTGTTTTACCGCCTGGAAGTCACTGCTGTGTTAAAAACTGCTCCAATACCTCACACGATAGACATGGAAAACGTAAGAACAATGGGATACAGTTTTTTATGTTACAGAAATGGACACAGCATCAAAGAGCGCAGGTCTGACCTGTCAAAACATGTTGGAAACGTTTGTGTACATTGAACATCTCGTAACAATGTAGTGTTTACGAAACACGCACTTTATTACTTTGTCATTTTGCTAAATGCAATGTAATGACAACACACTAAAACGCATGTGAAGAAAATTACTTTTGCCAGTACAACGCTGTTTTCACCAGCTGGAGGTTTGTACAGCCAAGTCCTGGACCCAGCCACAGCAGAAAGTCTCATAACTTTCCAAAGACTTGTGGCTTTTAAACTCCAGCATCGTTAACTTACACCAAATACAAGGTAGTTTACTGTGTCCATGTATGTGCACAGAGGTAAATGGTCCAGGTCTCCGCTGCAGGGAGCTCGTGTGTTGATGTTTTGAATGTCCGCAAGCTTCTCCAAATCCCGCTGTTTTGCGCTTGGTATGAGCTTGTTCCTGTAAGGTCCCTTTTCTTTCGCCTTATCTCTTTGCATTGCTTTACTTTCTGTCTTTTCATTGTCGTATTCGTAGATCCGTCTCTGTCTCGCCGAAAACGTAAATGCGCAAAATTTAAAGTGCTCTGGAATATGAGGAATGCGTGAAATTCTGGGAGCATGCCCCCAATCCGCAGCCAATATGTCCGACAGGCTCAGAGCCCCCCCCCAAATCACCCCAACTCAGCACGTGACTCCTCATTCTCAATAGAATCACGAAATCAGTTTTGTGACCTACTACAATGCATTTCGTGAGTCAGCAGTTTACGGAATGAATTATGTCTCATGATAATGTCATTACGTGGACGAAATGCATAATAGAATCACGAAATCAGTTTTGTGACCTACTACAATACATTTCGTGAGTCAACAGTTTACATAATAAATGATGTGTTACAAAATAGTAACTTAATAACTTACGAAATGCATTCAGTGACATTGCTTGCATTTCGTGGACGAAAGGCTTTTTGTAGAATCACAAAATCTGTTTCGTTACTTGATGACCCAAGAAATTCAACTTCACATTGGCATATTTTCAATGACCAGTAGGTGGCACTGTGACACAACGCTTTTTTTGTCATTTATACTGCTGCCTTCAAGTGGTATCGTAATTATGGTAAATACCAAAAACCGACATCGAAATTGCACAAAATTTTATGATACCCGAGTTGCCGAGATGAGATAAGCTTTTATCTTTCAACATGGCGGAAGAAAACATCCTGGGTGCTAACATTATGTTAAAAGTTAGCTGCTGCTGTTAGTTGGTTAATTTGAAGCCTACATTATGCATAGATAGAATTCCAATAACATCACCTTTTACACTTAGGGTCGTTTTATTAAAATACTGTTATTACTGTTATTATCTCCTAAGAGCAGATGCTAGCTAGCAGTCTAAAACGTTTTAACCAACTAACAGGTCAGGATAGACTGTGGATCCGCTATGTTTCACTTCACTACGACAACAAAGCACGTGAACACGACGCACCGGTAATTTCCACATACTGTACAGTCTATGTTTTAACTTCACAAGTGGAAAGCATCATCTTTCCCATACCACATGAAGGCAGCATACCACATGTGCTGATCACAGGCTGTAATGGATTGCATATGTTACAAATATTATTATTTTTTACATTGAACTATTAATTGTGTAATTGCTGAAGTATGATTTAGGCTATTATTGTGAACACATCAAAGGTCATAGTTCACCCATTCAAATTGGTGCCAAATATGGTATGGTGGGGCGTGCAGCCATTTCATTAGGAGGTAGCCTACCAGTGCCATATATTGATGAATATATTATATAAGTATATAATATATTAATAATATATTATATATTATTATAGTGAGTTATAATTATTATATTTAGCAATATATAATATTATAGTATTATATTATAGTGGTCATTGAAAATATGCCAATGTATCAAGTAACGAAACAGATTTTGTGATTCTATAAAAAGCCTTTCGTCCACGAAATGCAAGCAATGTCACTGAATGCATTTCGTAAGTTATTAAGTTACTATTTTGTAACACATCATTTATTATGTAAACTGTTGACTCACGAAATGCATTGTAGTAGGTCACAAAACTGATTTTGTGATTCTATTATGCATTTCGTCCACGTAATGACATTATCGTGTCACATAATTCATTTCGTAAACTGCTGACTCACGAAATGTATTGTTGTAGGTCACAAAACTGATTTTGTGATTCTATTATGCATTTCGTCCACGTAATGACATTATCGTGTCACATAATTCATTTCGTAAACTGCTGACTCACGAAATGTATTGTTGTAGGTCACAAAACTGATTTCGTGATTCTATTATGCATTTCGTCCACGTAATGACATTATCATGAGACATAATTCATTCCGTAAACTGCTGACTCACGAAATGTATTCCATTATGCATTTCGTCCACGGAATGAAAGCATGTGTCACTGAATGCATTTCGTAAGTTATGAAGTTACTATTCCGTGGACGGAATGCCTTCTGTAACTGCAGAGTTAGAGAATAAATCCCTTTTGTACACATCATAATTTCTGTAACACATCACAATACTTTTATGGACGAAAGTTTATTTTGTCTACGACAGTGAATAGTGCATTCAGCCTTATGTCCACGAAAGGAAAAGGCCACCAGTCAATTTGGTCCACGAAACGATGTGCTCTCTTCAGTGTTTCGTGGACACAATGCAAACCAATTTGTGTATTCCGTGGACAAACGGCGTTACGATGTAACGTGATTTCGTAATGAATATATGTATTTCGTGACACAAAAGTCATGCTGTCCACGAAATAAGGCATGTTACATTTGGCGCCCCATAGATACAGTATGATCGTAAATTCAGGCCAGTTTTGTCAGCTAGACATCGGCAGGGGAGTGACCCTCTCCCCCGAACTCGGGGCCTGGCTGTGCTAATCTGAAATCTGTCCCAAGATCATCTCTTATCACTCTGGGACACCCTCCAACACCTCGTACAGCTTCCACGAAATACAATAAGATGTCTTTCACTTTGGCTACATTAATATGTCTGTTGGCCAGCACTAATCTTGATTATTTGTATTTTAAACCCAATTCGAAATAAAGATCAATTAATTTCCCCATTCATGCTCCATTGTGTGTGGAGGATGATAGCGTATAGAGTCTACGCCGTAGAGGCTGTAAGCGGCCTCGTTCTCTACCCAAATATGATTGTGTTATTTCGCAATAATTATTGCGTTTTATCGCAAAACTATTGCGTTATTTCGCAAAACTATTGCGTTATTTCGCAATAATGATTGCGTTTTATCGCAAAACCTTTGCGTTATTTTGCAAAGTATTGCGAAATGACGCAATAAAAAAAAATTCTCGTCATGTCCCCTGGCGGGCTCCGTAAAGACCTAACATTAATTACTTGACAAAAACTTAGTGTTACTGGGCAGATATAAACGAGCAGAGTCAGAAGAAAAGTTTACGTTATTTATTCTTAAACCATTAAATAAGGGGACAACAGCCCATGTTACCGTACTGACCCACAAAGACCTTATGATCCAAATGTACTATAAAACATGTGTAAAACGGGCAACCCCGCAAACCCAACAACATGCAAATATATTGAAAAGGCACCGCAAGCGCACAGCAAAACACTGCAACGTAAACAACACCACACACGATTGGATCAATAAGTCTGACTCTGCAGTAAGCAGGTTTGAGGGAAGTGACCCGAAAAATAACAAACACATATTAAAAATATAAGAAACTAGTTAGTCCGCCCTTACAGAGTGAACTCCCAAGCACAGGCTACGAATGCGGGACGGACTAACTAAACAAAAACAAAACTACAAGGACAGCAGGAGACAATGCCACTGTAAACACAAAAAAATACAAATCACAATTACAACATTGCCTACTTTAATCAACTTACATTTTAAAAGCGTTAAAATGGCTGTACCTGTGCGTCGAATCCCACACACACAGTTCCAACTCAACAGCACAGGTCATCAGCACGGCTAAAACCCTCGTGCATGTACGGTCCTATCATAAAAACACAATTAAAACAGATACACTGCTGCGTACCGTACACGAGTGCATAACAAACAATCTAAAACACTCACCAAACAATCAAACAAACAATCATGGCGTGGGCCCAGCAAACGCCCTGGCCTCCCACGGAAACTGGCACCTAGTGGGGGAATGCCAAACTTCCTATTTAACACAGTTCCGGTGGGGGAGCAGCGACACCCCGAGGTACCACCCACAACATTAGTTTTTTTTTACAAAAATGAGCACTGTCTGCAGAGCCATTAAACAAGTCAAAGCATGATTTTTACCCTTAAAAGGTTGAATTTAAGTGCTTTAACAAGTCACACAAGCCATTACCACATTTTTTTTTCTTTTCTTGAGAGCCGTTTTGCATTATGGGTGATTTTGGCTTGAACAAGGCAGTGAAGGCTACACTGATGTATCCTGGGTATAGTAGCCACATGCTAACCAAAGAGAGGACACAGGCCTCCAGAAGACTTGAACCATAGGAACAGCACTTGGGCGGTGAGTGATGATGTGGCTGCCTGACCACGCCCATATCAGATCAAGGGAAGGCAAGGTACCTGGGCTTTGGGAAACAGCCAGGTTGAGGCTAGCCCCGCAGCCGGGACCAGACCAGGACGGTTTTGTGACTGTTCGGGGAGGGGGAAGTGCTAAGCGCACACCCGTAGCTCACCAAACTCTTCACGTCCAGGTTTTCTCCCCTCAGCGCCACACCGGCTGAACCTGATACTCTGGTGATTGGAAGCTCCACAGTTAGGGACCTGAAGATCCCAGCAGCTTTGGTTAGGTGTTATCCGGGGGCCAGAGTTGGTGACATCGAAGGTAACCTCAGGCGCTTAAAGCAGGGAGGGAGGCTGTTCCGTCAGATCATGATCCACGCGGGTGGTAACGATATTCAGAGATTCTCAAAGTGCAAGTAGGCGCGGTGTGTGAATTGATGTCAAATACCGTAACAACATATTAGTTATGGAATCAGTGGCGTTAGTTTTTTCAAACCTTGTCCTGAAATGGCCCTTTAACCGTATCTAATTTCTTTAAGTTTGCTTTTCTGTCCTGTTCAAGCTGCTGTCAGACATTCTACCATTAAACCATTTTGTTTCCACTGGTTCAGCTGCCAGAGAATTTTCAGACATGTAAATGGCATTTGTTTCACAGAAATCACTGCTCAATTTGTTGGCACTGTGCCCTGCACCCATCTTTAACAAAATGAGTGTGAATCCACATGCTCAAAACAGAAGGAATGCGTCTCCGCGCACTCGCACAAACAGAATGAGGGTCATCACCACTAAAAACAGGCTGACATACTCATCAGTATTCAGTTTTAGACAATACAGTCTAATAGTTACAGGCAAGAAAAATGGGTCACGGGTTCAGGAGCAACAACAACAAAAAAAACACCAAATATCTCTGTTCAAATAATACTGAAACTTGATAAATTATAATTGATAATTTTGTATTTACCATCTCCGTGGAAGTTATTTACTCCTCTGGATTGAGACATGACGACTGGAAGCCAACGTAAACGACCCTCACGTCCATACAATTGTCATCATTATCACAGCTGGAAATGTCAAGATATCACTTAACAATGAATTAATAAAAAAAATAAAAAAACAAAACCAGGCTTTAATGTACTCAGTAATGCAACAATGATACAAGTGTCGAGAAGTAATGGTATGTCTAGATAACAAAAAACACATATATAAAATAATAACAGTCAGTCTACACTAGAGTGAAAGGAGTAGAGGCTGTCATCATCGCCGCTCATTGACACCGGACCAACATTCTGGGTCAAACTCGGACAAGAAGACAACATATTAGTTATGGAATCAGTGGCGTTAGTTTTTTCAAACCTTGACCTGAAATGGCCCTTTGACCGTATCTAATTTCTTTAAGTTTGCTTTTCTGTTCTGTTCAAGCTGCTGTCAGACATTCTACCATTGTTCAGTTTTAGACAATCCAGTCTAATAGTTACAGGCAGGAAAAATGGGTCACAGGCTCAGGAGCAACAAAAAAAATATCACCAAATATCACTGTTCAAATAATACTGAAACTTGACAAAGTATAATTGATAATTTTTTATTTACCATCTCTTTATTGTTGCAAGTTTTTCGCATTTTTGTGTAAGTCACATGACTTTGGGTAGCTCTTTAGTTGCGGTTTTATCTTCACTTTGTCTCGTTTTTGTCACTATTTGGATGCTTTTTTTTTCAAGAAGCCTTTAATTTTGGTTAATAGCAAACTGTAGAAAATGTGCTCGATTCAGCCGAGCAAATTTTCTACAGTTTGACTTTACCCAAATCTAAATGGTAAATGGTCTCAACTTATATAGCGCTTTTCCACCTTCATTAGGCACTCAAAGCGCTTTACAGCAAGGATCCACTCACCCATTCACTCTCTCATTCATACACCAGTGTACGCAGACACTGGAGACAAGGAGCAGAAGTGTCTTGCCCAAGGACACAACGAAAATGTGCACCTTCAGGAGGCGGGATTCGCACCCCCGACCTTCCGATCATGAGACGACCTGCTCTACCATCTGCGCCACCGTCGCCCCCTAAAAGCTTCTTGAAAAAAACGCATCCAAATAGCGACAAGAACGAGATGTAACAGAGGATGAAAACGTAACAAAAAGCGTCAAAAATATGATGAAAAAGTGACAACAAGGAAAAGTCTTAGATCAGTTTTGTAGGTCTTAGCTTTCAAATGAGTGGTTACACTGGTCTATATAAAGGCTGTAAGCTCCAGTCAAGACGCTTCTAGATTTGGATGAAGCCGAACTGAAAATAATGTGCTTGGTTAAAGTGGGGGGTTAAGAGTTGAGTGTGCAAAACAAAGATATGTTTGGACAAATTAATATTTTCTTTTCAAAATGTGAATTCTGGGCTTGTAACATTTCCACTGCACTTCTGGAGGTGAAAAAAAATATTATTCCATATTTGTGAGGAAAAAAAACAGTTTTCATAAATAAGTAAGATTTAAATTTAGATTTACATTCCATGACCTCCCTAAATAACATCTGCATTTGTGAAACAATAGTCTATAATAGAGTGAACTGGATAAGTCTCTGTGAACGACACAGACATGTTCATGTCATGAAGCACATTTGATCTTAAAATATCTGAAGGTCTGACCAAACTCATCACAGCTGTTTCTCTCCAGTGTGGAAACTCTTCATGTGTCTTTTGAGGTTGGATGAGTGAGTAAAGGTCTTGTCACACTGCTCACATCTGTATGGCCTCTCTCCAGTGTGGATCCTCATGTGTTCTTTGAGGCTGGATGACTGAGTGAAGGTCTTCTCACACTGCTCACATCTGTATGGCCTCTCTCCAGTGTGGATCCTCATGTGAGATTCAAGATGCTCTGACCGACTGAATGTTTTTTCACACTGCTCACACTTGTACAGCTTTAGTCGATCATGGACTCTCTTGTGTTGCAAGAGACCTGAAAGCTGATTAAATGACTTCCCACACTCTTCACAGCTGTATTCCTTTTCCCCAGCATGTATCTTCATGTGGTCTTTGAGGTTGGATGACAGAGTAAAGGTCTTCTCACACTGCTCACAGCTGTATGGCTTCTCTCCAGTGTGGATTCTCATGTGAAATTCAAGATGCTGTGACCAACTGAATGTTTTCCCACACTGCTTACACTCATACGGCTTTAGTCCATCATGGACTCTTTTGTGACGTGTTAGACCTGAGAGCTGATTAAATGACTTCCCACACTCATCACAGCTGTATTCCTTTCCCCCAGCATGTATCTTCATGTGGTCTTTGAAGCTGGATGAGTGAGTAAAGGTCTTGGCACACTGCTCACATCTGTATGGCCTCTCTCCAGTGTGGATTCTCATGTGATTTTTAAGACTTGTAGACTGAGTAAACACATGTCCACACAGGCCACACTCAAAGGGCTTTTCCCCAGTGTGGATCCTCATGTGTCGTTTGAGGCTGGATGACCGAGTAAAGGTCTTCTCACACTGCTCACAGCTGTATGGCCTCTCTCCAGTGTGGATTCTCATGTGAAATTCAAGATGCTGTGACCAACTGAATGTTTTCCCACACTGCTTACACTCGTACGGCTTTAGTCCATCATGGACTCTCTTGTGTTGCCTGAGAACTGAGAGCTGATTAAATGACTTCCCACACTCATCACAGCTGTATTCCTTTTCCCCAGCATGTATCTTCATGTGTTCTTTGAGGTTGGATGACTGACTGAAGGTCTTCTCACACTGCTCACATCTGTATGGCTTCTCACCAGTGTGGATTCTCATGTGACATTTTAGATTGCGTGAAGTAGTAAATCCTTTCCCACACTGCTCACAGCTGTATGTCTTTCCCTGTGTGCGGGGAGTCTTCAGAGGCTGAGCTGGGTCCATTTCTCTGCAGACAGAAACAGGAGTTAGTGTTGTGTTACACACATTATTCAGTAAAACACTAAATGTAGTTTGCTGCAGACCTGGTGTGACCCTCCCTCTCCCTCTGTTCTCATTCACACATACAGTATCACCCCTCCAGATCCTCCTCACCTGTGTGCAGACATAGCACCTTTAATTATCTAATTGAAAAATATATGTAGCTTAATAAAAAGAAGACAATGAATGTTTTTCAAAATGATCACACATTTGTACTGTACTGTACACCTCAAATGATTGAAATGTTTTTTTTTATTTTTGGTAGGAGATGCACTTGACAATGCCATCACCAATCAGGCCTCAATTACTGAAACTGATGAGGCTGTAGTTGAAGCGATGGAGCAACATGTTACAGACGAAGATTCTGTTTCTGACGGCACAGACAATACCATAAACAACTCTGTTAATGTTGTTAAAGATTCCGAGCAGACATATCCACGGCATGAAGAGGACATACATGACAATGACAATGATGATGATTGTGGTGGTGATGATGTCATCATCGACCCAGACTACACCCCATCTTGTGATGAGTCCTCTGCAACTGAGCATGAAGATTTAGGCAATATGGGCAAAAGGAAAAGAAATAGACGCCTCAGTCCGGGGACATGGAAGCAAAATGAATGCAAGGAAAAACGTCTCAAAGGAATGGCATACAAGAGCAAAGGTGGAAACGAGATAAGTGCAAAGACTATGGGTCCTCCCTGCAACTCTAAGTTCTGTCAGCGTGTCTCCACTCGTCAATGCCAAGCTATTAAAGAAGAGCAGAGGCAGTGGATATTTCAGAAGATGTGGGCAATGAAGACCTAGAAAGAACGTCAATTATACGTCACCACTTTAGTCAAAAGGGTTGACATCAAGAAAAAGAAAGTTGCTGAGGGATCCCGACGCGATTCCTCATTGTCCTTCTAACTGAAAATGCAAGATGGAACGAGTCTCAAAGTGTGCAAATCACTTTTTCCTCTACAGTGAGTCTCCCTGAAAGAACCATTACACACTGGCTGAACAAGGACACGACTGACCATAATGAAGAAGTGGAACCACAGTCATCTAAATGTGGACCTAAGAGTGGCAAACATGCAACACTTGAAACTGAAGTCAAGGATTTCCTTATAAAGTGGTTGAGGGGCCTGCCCACTGTTGATTCACACTACTGCAGAAGCACAAACACCTACAAAGATAAGAAGTTCCTTCACCCAGTCACAACCATCTCCCAACTACATTGGGAATATCAGCAAACAGCTGCAACTGCTGGATTGAGGGGTGTTGGGATACGGTATTTTAGTGATGTGTTCCACGAAGAGAACTATTCTGTATTTATTCCACGGAAAGATCAGTGTGATGTTTGTGTTTCATTCAAGCATAATAACATAAGTCAGGCTGAATATGATGCACATATCATTAAGAAAGATTAAGCGAGGCAAGAGAAGTCCATGACAAAGAGTCGGCAAATAATGAGAAGTTAGTTTGGTCAATGGATATGCAAGCTGTGCTGCTGTGTCCAAGAACCCAAGCCAGCAGCCTGTATTACAAAACGAAACTGCAGGTCCATAACTTTACCCTCTTCAACTTGAAATCAAAGGAAGGGTACTGCTACCTTTGGGATGAAATAGAGGGCGACCTAAGTAGTGAAGTATTTGCCTACATTCAATACTGCCATTTTGAAGGTGTGATCCAAGACCATCCAGAAGTCAAGGAGATCATAGTATGGAGCGATGGTTGTGGTTACCAGAACCGCAATGCATGCGTGTTAAATGCATTCTCTGAGCTTTCATATGGGGTAGTAATAACACAGAAATACCTTGTTGCCGGGCACACACAAATGGAGTGCAATAGCATGCATAGTACCATTGAACGCAAAATCGTTACAGATATCTTCACCCCAAGAGACTACGTCGTCATACTTCAGACTGCAAGAATCAAGCCATCGCCTTACCATGTCAAGGTGCTCAGGCATCATGCGTTCCTGAAAACGAATGGATCGTACTTCAATAGCATCAGACCAGGCAAAAAGCTGGTGATCCAACTGTGCATGGCTTGAGGGTTCTTCAGTTTAGCAGTGAAGGCAAGGTTCACTTCAAGCTGTCCTTCTCAGAGGACTCTGTGTCTCTGAAGCACTGCCACAGAGGGTACAGGTACCAAATGAACCAATATCATGGGTAAGAATGTTTCCACATGCTCTGCCAATCAAGGAGAGAAAGTTCAAGGACCTACAGTCAATGAAACACATGATGCCAGGGGCGTGTCATCACTTCTTTGACAATTTGCCACATTAACAGGTTTCACTCAAACCAGCAAAGTGGAACTAGAGATAAGAGTGAGGAGATGTGCATGCCTCCTCAGCATAATGCTTAATTACTTTGTTATTTTAGCTTTATTGTTGACAGAGTTCATATTCATATTGCCTAAGTCACAAAAGCATATTCAGAAAATTGCCTAAGTCATTTATTTCTACTGTGTTACATAACTGGGAGACATTGTTATTAGTATGTCAACAGTCATCTGTTGTAATGGCCTTTTTGATTGAAACTGTTAATAAATGTTATATTTTTAATATTTTGTTAAGTTTTTTGTGTTTTCTGAAAAAAATACTTAGGCCATTATTTTAAGAGGGTGACGATATTCAAAGTTAGCTTTCTCTTCACAAATTTAAACCAGGCTCTGTCATGACTATAACATTTACTATTGTTAAGCCACGTATTAAACGTAGATGTAGAGTCCACTCTAGCTGATTGTAGATCTAATTTGGCCCATTATCTCCACGGAGACTATTCTTTCCTCCACGTGAACCAACACTTCTGCATGGTTTAAATCCCTTCTCTATGGGCCTTTCCGAAACCGTTCCCTCCTCCCTTCCCCTACACCCTTCCACTCAGGCCCCAGTGAGGGCACCTTCAGAGGTTCACTCATCAGAGAAATTCGAGCTGTGACTTTCAGACGCACCCTCCCTCACCCCCACGGACTGCACAGCCCATAATGTTGCAAAAATCACAAGTTCGACTGATCATACTTTAAATGGGGAAAAAAGTTCCCTTATGAGTTTAGAAAGTAATTCAGATTCAAATGTGTCGTATTTACATTATATAATTTAGCTTCTTCAAACTCACAAGTCAGAACTTCCTTTCCCTATAAAATCATATGAAGTCTCACTGTCGCTTTCTTTATCATTAATAAATGTCTATGTGACGATAAAGTTGTTCAAATGATCACTTAGGTGTAAGGGCAAGCACTATTAGCGACTCACGGCAACTTCCGGTGACTCGCGTGACTCACGAGCCATGAGTCGCGACTCACCAGTCATGAATCGTGGCTCACGGTTCAAAGTCTTTGCTTTTTATGGGTATTTATGAGTTATTTGTGACTCGCAACTCATGAGTCGTGGCTTGCGGTTAAAAATACCACCAATCTTTGCTTTTTAGGGGTATGAGTTATTAATGACACAATATGGATCTGGATGAACAGTTTACACGTTATCAGTGCCTTACACACGCTTTATCAGCTGTTATGCATTTGTATTGCTCTCCATGTATTGTTAACCAGTGACTCGCGTGACTCATGAGTTACAGTCGTGGCTCGCAGTTAAAAATACCACAATTCATTGCTTTTAAGGAGGGTTTGTGAATTATTAATGACACAATATGGATCTCGAGGCACAGTTTACATGTTATCAGCACCTTACACACACTTTATCAGCTGTTATATGTCTGTAATGCTCTCCATGTATTGTTAACCAGTGACTCGCATGACTGACGAGCATAAGAATCATGAGTCGCGACTCGTCACTAGAGGGCGCTGTCTGATTTCATTTTGAATCCTACACTACTTTGGACATCTCGCTTGTTTTATCTAGTAATTTCAATTCCACCAAAAATATTGAGGTGAGGTATTGTTCCCTTTGAGAGTCTGTGTTTTAATCATTTTGTGAAATTTGAAAGGTAGTAGTATTAGTATTAGTATTATTATTATTATTATTATTATTAGTCGTACTATAGTTGTAGTATTAGTAGTAGTTTTTAGTAGTAGTACTAGAACTTAGTAGTATGTATAGTAGTACTTAGTAATAGGTTTAGACACACAAAAACTGTTAATTAAATTAAATTAATTTATGATTGAGTCAGTTAGGGTTATGCTGAAAAATGCAGCCTACACTACAGATTCTTGTGTGTAAATCAGTTACTACTACTACTACTACTACTACTACTACTACTAATAATAATAATAATAATAATTTTATTATTATTATTATAATCCATCCCAGATTGAGCGAAAGAAACCTCCCAAATTGACCATGTTCCCACGTGGCGAAAGTCATATTTTAAACTAGTGGGATTTTTTTTTAATGTTTTGTTGTTTCTGTTTCAATGTCAAAGTACTATGACCTTTCAAATTTTCACAAAATGATTAAAACACACAAAGGAAACAATACCTCGCCTCAATATTTTGGTAGAATTGAAATTACTAGATAAAACAAGCGAGATGTCCAATATAGTTAATAATTCAAAATTAAATTACGCGAGTCACTGGTTAAGACGTGTTTAATATGAGCCAGGCGGGCTCAGGCACTGCAGGCGCCTTTCTCTCGCAGGAGCATCAGGCCGTGTGTCTATTGCGGCATACACCACCCACCTGCAGCGCCTGAGCCCGCCTGGCTCATCACAACTAATACATGGAGAGCATTACAGACATATAACACCTGATAAAGTGTGTGTAAGGTACTGATAACATAAACCGTGCCTCTAGATCCATATTGTGTCATTAATAATTCACAAATACTCCTTAAAAGCAATACATTGTGGTATTTTTAACCGCGAGCCACGACTGATAGCTCGTGAGTCACGCGAGTCACTGGTTAACAATACATGGAGAGCATTACAGACATATAACACCTGATAAAGTGTGTGTAAGGTACTGATAACATGTAAACTGTGCCTCAAGATCCATATTGTGTCATTAATAACTCATAAATACCTCTAAAAAGCAAAGATTGGTGGTCTTTTTAACCGCGAGCCACGACTCATGAGTCGCGAGTCACAATAATTAATAAATACCCATAAAAAGCAAAGACTTTGAACCGTGAGCCACGATTCATGACCGGCGAGTCGCGACTCATGGCTCGTGAGTCACACGAGTCACCGGAAGTTGCCGTTTGTCACAAATAGTGCTTGCCCTCTCTCCCTAAATAACCGCGGAACTGAGGTTCTTTGGTGCGTGTTACTCGTGGGACTGCTCTCCGGTGTAACACACACCTGTTAAGTCTGCATCGATAGAAATCTTAAGGTGATCAAAACTAAAAATGTGTGTGATAAGTTTAACATTAAGTAAACAGTATGGCGGGTAAGCAATTATAATATATTTTGTATTCATCTATCTGACCTTTATTCAACCAGGAAAGTCCCACTGAGATTGGGAATCTCCTGGCCCCAGAGGGAAACTATTGTATGTATGTATGTATTAAGTTTACCCTTAAATGTGGGTATGTGTATGTATATGTGTATGTATGTGTATATACAAAAAAGAGCCTTCAAAGTTGATCAACCAAATGCTCTTTGACACTTGTTTCAGATGGAAAATGCATTTACATAAAGTGTAACAAAGTGCTGTATAACTGTTATGCTGTTTCTTGTTCTACTATTGTTTTTGTACTGTATTTTGTTTTGGATGATGTACCCCTGGCTATGTTTTTATTCTGTTTTGTTTATTTTTTTTCTTTAATAAAAAAAACAAAAACAAAAAAAAAGATGCAGACTCGCTGAGAAGGAGCTTTTCACCCACTTTCCCTCACTGAGTGCTCCGTTTCGGACAGAACTCCACTCCGCGGGCACGCGCAAACTGAGGGGTAGGGTGAAGGAGCTATTTCGGAAATGCCCTCTCTCTCCTCCGTAGCGCGGTAGCTCGCTGGCTAGCTTAGCCCGCTAGCCTAGCCATGGCTACCCCGTCTACTTCTGCCTCTTTCGCGCTGTCCTGCTCAGTTTGCCGTATGTCGAGTCAGAACCCTGCCTCCTTCACAGATGATAGTAGTTGCGTTAAGTGTAGTGGTAGCTTTGGAGGCCAGGGTGTCCGAGTTAGAGGAGCGGCTGTCCGGAGTTTTAGTGAAGACTAGTGTTAGCTACAGTCAGATAGTGGCAGGGACCGCAGTCCGCTCCAACAGTGCTAGAGAGGTTAGTCAGGGGCTGTTTCCCAAAGCCTAGGTACCTTGCCTTGCCTTAGTGTTGAAGGCAGTGCCTCCAAACTCACTTCCTTCCAGTCCAAGGCTTTGGTCCTTCCTTGGTCCAAAAGAGCTGCTAATGGAACACACTTCAGAGCTAAAGGAAGTGACATCACCCCTTTCCCCTTGAATCTCCATGGAGACGGATGTCAATAACAGCAGAGGCATAAGGATAAACTAAAGCACTTTTGAAAACTCCGTGGCTTATTAAGAAGTTTTAATTTTTAGAGCAGACAAGGAATATTTAAAACAGAAATATATATATTTTTAATGGGCCAAATTGTGGGCTATATTTGAAATCTAAATATTAATGTGGAGGACTCTGGGCATTTTTTCCCCCATAAAGAGACCTTTTTAAGTTTATTTCCAATTTGCCTGATGAAGGTCTCAGGACTGAAACGTTGACCTAGCCCTAATAAACTAAGGTTGGCAGTGTACGGGAAGTATTATTTTTTACTTAAGTTTATTCCCAATAAAATCGATTAAAATTGTAATCGTCCAAACTGAGTACAAAAATCGAGATTTTATTTTTTGGCCATATTGCCCGGCCCTAGGTGGCTGTATTTTGACACTTTTTCCAAGAAGCTTTTAGATTTGCGTAAAGCCAAACTGGAACATGTCCTCGGTCCAGGCGTGGGTTAAGAGGTTAACTACTGTTTGTCTCCTTCACTTCTCCCTCTTCTCTGGGCTGTGGCTGAAACAGGAGCTCAAGAAGAAAAGGACTGTTAAGAAGGTCTGGGCACAAGTTGTTATAGGAGTCAAAAATGCTTCAAAAATAACAGCAAAAAGTGGGTCACACGTCCTGTAAATTATTTATTCTTCGCACCGTGAGACTTTGATGAGGAAAATTGAATTATCTTTTGGTGTGTGCACGTATTTATTGTTTAAAAAAAGGCCAACAAGTGGAAATATTGGCTGAACGCATGTCAAAAGAGCAACACTGCCCCCTTCTGGCGGCCTAAAATAACGTCCGCAACGTCACTCAAACACAGCGTTTATTACGTGGCTGATATATTATTATAGAAATATCGGGGAATAAAACATGTTGTAGCTCCTTTTATTGTACATTTTTTAAACCATATTTTCTTTTTTCTATGACGATGGTATGAAATGCATTGCTTATATTGGCCACAAGATGGAGCCCTGCGGTTAAACCTGCAGCATCGTCCTCCTGTGTCCTGCCCAAGAGCACAACAACAGCCTGTCCAAGAACTGAAGCGACTTTAAAGGTCAAACATCTACATTTATACATCATTTTAAAGAAAGAATACTGACTCTGGGGAAAGGAAGTTCATTTATCTAATATTTTATTATTTCTTTAATAAATGGGATTGTGATGTAACTATTTGCTTAGTTTAAAAATTGTCACATTACTTTATTTTTCAGGAGTTTCATCTTTGTACTGATTCACTTCTTTAAAGGTTTGTTATTTAACTAAAATATAACCAATTGTTTGGGTAAATCTTGAGTAAAACTAAACACATTTTCATTCAAGACTAGAATTCAAACTAAACTAAAATGCTTTCAAAATGAATAGTCCACTGACGGGATTTCACAATATAGCGGCAAGAACAAAATGGTACAAAACTCTGAAATTCTTTGAAAAACAATATTTTATTCTAATAAAAACAGTTTTATAATGAAGAACAAATGAAGGCGCTGAAAAATTTAATGAAAAAGCAACAAAAACGTTACAAAAACTTGAAAAATTATGGGGGAAAAAGGTGACGACAATGTGGCAACAAAGATCAGTTTTGTAGGTCTTAGCTTTCAAATGAGGGGTTACACTGGTCTATATAAAGGCTGTAAGCTCCAGTCAAGAAGCTTCTAGATTTAGGTAAAGCCGAAGTGAAAAAAAAATTCTTGGTTCAGGTGGGGGTTAAGAGGTTAAAAGGTGTAAAATAAGTGTAAAGCTTTACATTCCATCAACACTAAAACATCAGCAAGTCTGAAACATTAGTTTGAAATAGAGTCAACTCAATAAGTCTCTGTGAACGACACAAACATGAATGAAAAAACACATCAGGAAAACAACACAAGGGAATGATGAGGCTATTTAAAGGATCATTTTTAGAGTGCGCAGAACAAAGATCTTTTTGGACAAATTAATATTTTCTTTTCAAAATGTGATTTCTGGGCTTGTAACATTTCCACTGCCGCACGCAACACTCTTGTCCTGCACTTCTGAAGGTGACACAAATATAATTCCATATTTGTGGGGAAAAAATACATTTTTTCATACAAGTAAGATTTAGATTAAGATTTACATTCTCTGACCTCCCTAAAAACATTAGCATTTGTGAAACATTAGTTTGAAATAGAGTGAACTGGATAAGTCTCTGTGAACGACACAGACATGTTCATGTCATGAAGCACATTTGATCTAAAAATATCTGAAGGTCTGACCAAACTCATCACAGCTGTTTCTCTCAAGGGTGGATCCTCTTCATGTGGTATTTGAGGTTGGATGACTGAGTAAAGGTCTTCTCACACTGCTCACAGCTGTATGGCCTCTCTCCAGTGTGGATCCTCAAGTGACATTCAAGATGCTGTGACCGACTGAATGTTTTCCCACACTGCTCACACTCGTACGGCTTTAGTCCATCATGGACTCTCTTGTGACGCCGGAGACCCGAGAGCTGATTAAATGACTTCCCACACTCATCACAGCTGTATTCCTTTTCCCCAGCATGTATCTTCATGTGTTCTTTGAGGTTGGCTGACTGAGTAAAGGTCTTCTCACACTGCTCACATCTGTATGGCCTCTCTCCAGTGTGGATCCTCATGTGGTCTTTCAGGTGGGATGACAGAGTAAAGGTCTTGTAACACTGCTCACATCTGTATGGCCTCTCTCCAGTGTGGATCCTCATGTGCACTATGAGGCTGGATGACTGAGTAAAGGTCTTGTCACACTGCTCACATCTGTATGGTCTCTCTCCAGTGTGGATCCTCACGTGATATTCAAGACTTGTAGAGTGAGTAAACACATGTCCACACAGGCCACACTCAAAGGGCTTTTCCCCAGTGTGGATCCTCATGTGTGTTTTGAGGTTGGATGACTGAGTAAAGGTCTTGTCACACTGCTCACATCTGTACGGCCTCTCTCCAGTGTGGATTCTCATGTGACATTCAAGATGCTGTGACTGACTGAATGTTTTCCCACACTGCTCACACTTGTACGGCTTTAGTCCATCATGGACTCTCTTGTGTTGCCTGAGAACTGAAAGCTGATTAAATGACTTCCCACACTCATCACAGCTGTATTCCTTTTCCCCAGCATGTATCTTCATGTGGTCTTTGAGGCTGGATGACATAGTAAAGGTCTTCTCACACTGCTCACATTTGTATGGCCTCTCTCCAGTGTGGATTCTCATATGATTTTTAAGATGTACAGACAGAGTAAACACATGTCCACACAGGCCACACTCATAGGGCTTTTCCCCAGTGTGGATCCTCATGTGGTCTTTGAGGTTGGATGACTGAGTAAAGGTCTTGTCACACTGCTCACATCTGTATGGCCTCTCTCCAGTGTGGATTCTCATGTGACATTTAAGTTGTGCAGACTTAGTAAACACATGTCCACACAGGCCACACTCAAAGGCCTTTTCCCCAGTGTGGATCCTCATGTGTGTTTTGAGGTTGGATGACTGAGTAAAGGTCTTGTCACACTGCTCACATCTGTACGGCCTCTCTCCAGTGTGGATTCTCATGTGACATTCAAGATGCTGTGACTGACTGAATGACTTCCCACACTCATCACAGCTGTACGTCTTTCCCTGTGTGCGGGGAGTCTTCAGAGGCTGAGCTGGGTCCATTTCTCTGCAGACAGAAACAGGAGTTAGTGTTGTGTTACACACATTATTCAGTAAAACACTAAATGTAGTTTACTGCAGACCTGGTGTGACCCTCCCACTGTTCTTATTCACACATACAGTATCACCCCTCCCCCATCAGCTCACTGTGAATCAGCAACAAATCTGTTTTTAAATCGAGGAAAGCCCTTCTCTTTGGTCACGTCTTGACTTGAGAACGGCCTTGGAGCTCACCTCGCTGATGTGAGTGTGTCTTTATGCAGATCCTCCTCACATGTGTGCAGACAGACTCCTGGAGGGGCAGCAGCAGCACAGACTGTGGAGCCGCTCGTCGTCTTTGTGGCTCTTCCTCCCAGCTCACACAGACAGGGTCACACACAGGTCCAGAGTCCAGCTGAAAGCATAAACATATTATTAATAGACAGTCAATACTTACTCCTCCCCGTTTACCATAATGACCACGTTCGAGGGGGAAATCATGGCGGATTTACAGACTCCTCCTCCCCAGTTCTGACGAAGCATGTTCCTAAAAAGGGCATAAGGGCGGGATCTTCACTGTAGACTCGGCCATTGTGTGACGTGTAGCTCGTGCAGCTCCAATGCTAACAGTCCGACCCTCATTAAGTACGAGATTTCAAAATGTTTCTTTAATTGTGACTAACCCAGCGTTATCTCAGGAAGAATATGTAGCCGTAGAAAGTGTTTAAAAAATAGAAACCAAGTGTTAAAGTTGTTTTTAACGTGTCTAAAGTCGAATGCTTTTCAATGGGAGACTAGCGGCTGTATGGAGGTACAACAGCAATGGCGGCCTCCAGTGTTGCGGTCGTGAAGCAGAGCAGCCAGTGGCCATTGGCTGGAAGTCACTGGGGGCTTTTATTGAGATTGAGGAGTTGTCGTCACGGCACAGAGCCCCCCCGCCGATCCCCCCCTCGCCGCCATATTGGCTGCGCTCCGGCGGCAATACACATCGTTTATGTGTGTTGTTAATGCCGTAGTAGCGGAGGTTCTTGCTATTCCGCACAGTTTTACCGCCTGGAAGTCACTGCTGCGTTAAAAACTGCTCCAATACTTCACACGATAGACATGGAAAACGTAGGAACAATGGGATACAGTTTTACAGAAATGGACACAGCATCAAGGAGCGCAAGTCTCTGACCTGTCAAAACATGTTGGAAACGTTTGTGTACATTGAACATATCGTAACAATGTAGTGTTTACGAAACACGCACTTTATTACTTTGTCATTTTGGTCAAGAAGTATCCGCTAAATGCAATGTAATGACAACACACTAAAACGCATGTGAAGAAAGTTAGTTTTGCCAGTACAGCTGTTTTCAGCAGCTGGAGGCTTGTAGAGCCAAGTCCTGGACCCACAGCAGAAAGTCTCGTAACTTTCCAAAGACTTGTGGCTTTTAAACTCCTGCATCGTGTAGTAACTTACACCAAATACAAGGTAGTTTACTATGTCCATGTAAGTGCACGGAGGTAAATGGTCCAGGTCTCCGCTGCAGGAGCTTGTGTGTTGATGTTTTGAATGTCCGCAAGCTTCTCCAAATACCGCTGTTTTGCGCTTGGTATGAGCTTGTTCCTGTAAGGTCCCTTTTCTTTCGCCTTATCTCTTTGCATTGCTTTACTTTCCTCCTTTTCGTTGTCGTATTTGTCTCTGTCTCGCCGAAAACGTAAATGCGCAAAATTTAAAGTGCTCTGGAATATGAGGAATACGTGAAATTCTGGGGGCGGAACCAATATGTCCGACAGGCTCAGAGCCCCCCCCCCCCCCCAAAAAAAAAAATCGGCACGTGACTCCTCATTCTCAATAGCTCTGTGTGGAAAGCCCCTCCCCAAAGGAGCCCTCCCTCAACTCTGTGGATGAAACCTCTGCTCCCCCTCCTCCTCCTCCTCCTCCTCTTCTTTTCAGCTCATTGTTCCTGCTCCACACCTAAAGCTTTTCACAGTCAAATGCGCTGAGCCCACTCTGATTGGTCAGGGCTTTGAGTCAATAGTCGGCTTGCATATTCAAAGTTAGCTTTCTCTTCACAAATTTAAACCAGGCTCTCTCATGACTATAACCTTTACTATTGTTAATCCACGTATTAAACGTAGCTGTAGAGTCCACTCTAGCTGATTGTAGATCTAATTTGGCCCATTATCTCCACGGAGACTATTCTTTCCTCCGCTTGAACCAACACTTCTGCGTGGATTAAATCCCTTCTCTCTCTCTCTCTCCTCCGTAGCGCGGTAGCTCGCTGGCTAGCTTAGCCCGCTAGCCTAGCCATGGCTACCCGTCTACTTCTGCCTCTTTCGCGCTGTCCTGCTCAGTTTGCCGTATGTCGAGTCAGAACCCTGCCTCCTTCACAGATGATAGTAGTTGCGTTAAGTGTAGTGGTAGCTTTGGAGTCCAGGGTGTCCGAGTTAGAGGAGCGGTTGTCCGGAGTTTTAGTGAAGGCTAGTGTTAGCTACAGTCAGATAGTGGCAGGGACCGCAGTCCGCTCCAACAGTGCTAGAGAGGTTAGTCAGGGGCTGTTTCCCAAAGCCTAGGTACCTTGCCTTACCTTGGTGTTGAAGGCAGTGCCTCCAAACTCACTTCCTTCCAGTCCAAAAAGAGCTGCTAAATGGAACACACTTCAGAGCTAAAGGAAGTGACATCACAAAATAAAACAGGAAGTTTTTTTTACACATTTATTTACAAAATATAATTTACAAATTCTCTCGTAGGGAGATAAGTGAAGAACATTAAAATAAAAGAAACTTTGACAAAGAAAATAAATAAATTAAAATAAATTAAGCAAAGGCACTTCAGTCTATCAGGCAAATCAAAGGGATTCACACACACATTTTCCTCAGTCTTCATACTCTTATAATAAAGTTACATGGAAGCTTTACAAATTAGAATGACACATATTCAGAAACATCACATAGAGAGTAAATGATAGTACTTGAATCTTTCAGTAGTTTCAAAGAAGCAAATTATTCCCTCAGTTCAATTTTGATTTAATTTGATTTATTTGAGCTATTATTTATAATGAGTTATTATTTACAATATTTACATAATGACATTTACATTATCACAAAAAACAATACAAATAAGTAATAACTCAAAAGGAGTAGGCCGAAGCAAGAAAGCTTATAAGTGCCTACCTCAATATTCAAAATACAATTATTGATGAGCAGCATTGATAAGTCAAAGCTTTTACATGTAAGAAACATCTGATGAGACGTACAAGACAACTTACAGGTATGAAAAATATAGAGCGAAAATAGAAAAGTTTGTGATTTCTGAGTGTATTTACTTAGTTTTATAGTTTTCTCTTATTTTATCATTGCTTATATTACCATTCTGGTCACCATTCTATTGATTTACTTATTGTTTAAGTAGTCATTGTGTTTTATGTATACATATGTATATATATATATACACATACAGACATATGTGTACAGTACATATATATACATACCACATACATTACTAGCGCATATATTTATTATACTTATATTATCATCACCATAATAACAATGACAATAATAGCATTCTCAAAAAATATCATCTTCAAATTTATCATGTTTCTCATTTCTATCAGACCTGCTTCAACTGTATCATAATAAGACAACATTTGCAGTAAGAAGAGGATAGCGCTCAGTGTACCGTACTTTTCACAGCAGTGTTTCTTCTAAGGCAGCTTTACTTCAGGCTGTGGGTTAGAGCTTTACTTCAGGCTGTGGGTTAGAGCTTTACTTCAGGCTGTGGGTTAGAGCTTTACTTCACGTCCTGTAAATTATTTATTCTTTGCACCGCGAGACTTTGATGAGGACAATTGAATTATCTTTTGGTGTGTGCACGTATTTATTGTTAAAAAAGGCCAAAACACAAACACAGCGTTTATTACGTGGCTGATATATTATTATTGAAATATTGGGAAATAAAACATGTTGTAGCTCCTTTTATTGTACATTTTTTTAAACCACATTTCTTTTTCTATGACGATGGTGTAAAATGCATTGCTTATATTGGCCACAAGATGGAGCCCTGCGGTTAAACCTGCAGCATCGTCCTCCTGTGTCCTGCCCAAGAGCACAACAACAGCCTGTCCAAGAACTGAAGCCACTTTAAAGGTCAAACATCTACATTTATACATCATTTTAAAGAAAGAAAACTGACTCTGGGGAAAGGAAGTTCATTTGATCTAATATTTTATTTGATTATGTCTTTAATAAATGGGATTGTGATGCAACTATTTGCTTAGTTTAAAAACTGTCACATTTCTTTATTTTTCAGGAGTTTCATCTTTATACTGATTCACTTCTTTAAAGGTTTGTTATTTGTTCCACTAAACCTCGACTAAAAATATAACCAGTTGTTTGGGTAAAACTAAACACATGTTCATTCAAAGACTAGAATTAAAACTAAACTAAAATACATTCAAAATGAATAGTCCACTGACGGGATTTCACAACATATCGGGAAGAACAAAATGGTACAAAACTCTGAAATTCTTTGAAAAACTATTTTATTCTAATAAAAATAGTTTTATAATGAAGAACAAATGAAGGCGCTGAAAAATGTAATGAAAAAGCAACAAAAAAGTTACAAAAACTTGAAAAATGATGGGGAAAAAGGTGACGACAACGTGGCAACAAAGTCTTAGATCGCATGTAAATAAATGCAGAGATGTGACCGGTTTAAGAGTCTTTAGAAGTGTCTCCAGCTCAAGATGGTTTTCTGAGCAGATGTGTTGAAAAAACTTTGGTCATGCTTTCATTTTCTCATAATGATCAGCAATATTAAGTCGTATCGTCATGGACAGGTTATTGAGGACAAATGCATTTTATGTTTACATTGTTTTATTAAGGGGGCACTGCAGACAAATCTTTATATGGGAACTTCCAAAACAGTTTCATATTTTAAAGTTTAAATTGTTTGTTCGTTTTTTCCCCAGAATAATTTGCAACCCCCAAACAAATTAATAAATAATATTTGACCTATTTTTATTAATTATTGTTTCAGTTTGCACGTCAGATATTTTTTATTACTTTACACATAACGCCTTATTTATGTAGGCTATAATTGTATAAATAATGTGAAATTGACTAAAATGTAAAATGTTATTTTTGTTTACAGCAAACGTTTGTAATTGATGTCTTTAAAAACATCTTTCCACTTCGCCTGCAGTGTCTCACCCTTTTAATTTCATATGAGGTTGTTTAATGTTATAAAAGCTCACAGCCCCATGTTCATGAGCTACTTCCTGTGATGTCATCGAGTTCACTCGTTCCAAACGCTGAAAAGCCGAGTCCACACTTGTGAACTCCTCAAGTCCGTTCTCCGAGTCTGCACCCGCAAGTCTGTACCCCGGAGTTCACAAGTACAGAGTACAAGGGATGGGCAACATGAAGCTTCATGAAACACCAAAGCATTTGAAGCGATTGTGCCGAAGCTTCGAAACACAGTTCGAAACCGACTCCACAGTGACATCAAGTGGCAATGTTTCAGTACTACAAGATTCATAAAGGTTCAGCCGAGAGATGAAACACTACACCAGTGGGTGCTATGGGGTTCAAGCATACACCCGCATCTTTGGCTGTTTTTGTTTTGTTATTGTATCTTTTGCTTTCTTTGTTGTCGTTGTTGTTTTTCAGTAGGCTTATGTGTGAGTTAATGTTGTTGCCCTGTGCCCTTTGGCTATTTCAGTTATCCTTCATTCAGTGTATGCTTTAAATCAACGTAAACATTAAAAAAAAAAAAAAAAAAAAAAGACACTCACATCTTTGGGCGAAGTTGCCTTGTCAACAATATGATTCAATAGATATAACCCGTAAATCACGAGTGTCCTTTGATTCTCTTCTCACATGTGAGCATGGTCGGCCCATTATTGACTTAATAATGGGGTTTGTTTTCTTTGGTTCGGTCGTTTGATTTCAAACATAAATCGGCACCTATGACCATCTTATTCAGTATTGTCGCCGATAAAATTTGATTAGACCTACGTCTCACATAAGGCCAGCCAATACTACTACTACTAATAATGATCATAGTATTTTAAATTTCAAAACCTATTCAGTCAAGCTTTTATTTGCACATATTAAAACGGCCACAAGTACATATGTGCCATAATTTTGAATTCAGTGCTTCTGATGAAATCTAAATGTGTTTGAAATAAATCCACTTTTCATGAGGCTATTATTTGGTGTGTGTGTCTGTATGTGTTATATTGTCATAAATAAAGACAGAGGGGGTTTATAGTTTCACATTTCAAGATTTGTATTCAGAAATATAATTTTCTCTGCTGTGGAAGGACTTAGTCTATTTCTTTTCTTATTAATAACTTCTCCTGCTTTAGAAAACACTCTCTCACAAGGTACACTTGTCGCTGGCATACACAAGTATTTTTTTGAGAGAATGAACAAATGTGGGAAAATAACAACTCTCTCCTTACAATAAATTAAAGGGTCCTCAGTGCGAGAAAGGAAAATGTCCTTAAGGTACTTTTTGACTTCAACTGTTGCATCTGCAGTTGTGCTTTGTGTGGTGCTGGTTTCACGGATTTTGCACAGGCCATTGTCTGATGATGATGATGATGATGATGATGATGATGATGATGAGATGGATGGGCCTGGTCGTGGTGGTTGAGGTTCTGGAAGTAAATAAAAATAATAATTTACAAAAACAGATAGTATCAATTAAAATGATAATGAATAATAAATGATCACCGGATGTTGGTGTGTTAGATTGCATTAATGAAGCACACTCCATTGACTCCATTGTGAGATTTTTTTCTGCTTCATGAGCTTTTGAGGGATTACCAAACGCCAAATGTTTGAACCTTGGATCCAGCAGAGTTGCTAGTTGCAAGACCCGAAAGGATTCATAATTGCCGCATCTGACATGAAGTCCCTCCTTCAAGCAAGTTCCTGTCAATGAAAAAAACAAAAAATCATAATCATAATGAACATAATCATAATAGCAATAATCCAAACAAACATACCCAACTGTTGAGTTGATGGCTGTGTTGAGTGCCGTAACTTCTCAGACACATTGTGCTGTAACATTCTGTACAGCGGGATAAGTTTTGACGCTGACACTCTCTTCTCCTCTGACAGCTCTGTTATGTAGATTAGATTAGATTCAACACAATTGCACATGGGAAGATTATGTGTGTAATTGAATACTGTACCAGTTGTTGCCGCTTTGAATGGTTGCAACAAACCCAAAGCCTCCTGGATTATTTCATAGTCAGAGCTGCTCAGAGGAGTGACAGGACTGTCTAAATTTGAAAGTGCAGCACGCACATGTTCACGTTGTTCATACAGTCTATGCATGCAGTCTATGTGTTAGTGTATGTATAACCTGTTGTAAAGTCTAACTGTCACCTGAATACAAACCTAAATCTAAGTATGTCACTGTCAAGAATCACTATCAGAAAATTGCTGCTATCTCTCTCCTCTCACAAAACCCACAAGGGACAGATGTGCTGACGTGTTTTAAACTTTATGGGAGATAGGTTGAGACAGGTGCGCTGTTCTGTGGTTCGTTGAAACTCCTGTCAATCAAATGCGTGTTCGGCACGGGTGCCCCCTAGTGAAACACTTGCAAAACAGCGGCGTTTCATGAAACGTTTCTCAGATCCAGTCACGTGACATGCGCGGTTTGAACCTTGTTTTGAAGCAGTGTTTCGACACGCATGCGCCATGAGACTTCGACATAGTGTCGAATGCCGTGGTTCAAGACGGCCATCCCTACAGAGCACGCAGGATTGAGAAACGGCCTGTGTTCCATTAGCAGCTCTTTTTGGACCAACGCAGGACCAAAGTCTTGAACTGGAAGGAAGTGAGTTTGGAGCCACTGCCTTCAACACCAAGGCAAGGCGAGGTACCTAGGCTTTGGGAAACAGCCCCTGACTAACCTCTCTAGCACTGTTGGAGCGGACTGCGGTCCCTGCCACTATCTGACTGTAGCTAACACTAGCCTTCACTAAAACTCCGGACAGCCGCTCCTCTAACTCGGACACCCTGTCCTCCAAAGCTACCACTACACTTAACGCAACTACTATCATCTGTGAAGGAGGCAGGGTTCTGACTCGACATACGGCAAACTGAGCAGGACAGCGCGAAAGAGGCAGAAGTAGACGGGGTAGCCATGGCTAGGCTAGCGGGCTAAGCTAGCCAGCGAGCTACCGCGCTACGGAGGAGAGAGAGAGAAGGGATTTAATCCACGCAGAAGTGTTGGTTCAAGCGGAGGAAAGAATAGTCTCCGTGGAGATAATGGGCCAAATTAGATCTACAATCAGCTAGAGTGGACTCTACAGCTACGTTTAATACGTGGATTAACAATAGTAAATGTTATAGTTTTAGTTTATATGCAAGCCGACTATTGAGTCAAAGGCCTGACCAATCGGAGTGGACTCAGTGCATTTGACGGGGAGAACATGCAAACTCCACACAGAAAGGCCCCGTCCAGGTGCAATAAAAATCCATTAAAATCCATTTTAAAACCAGTTTGTTGCAGCAGATTCACTTAAATGAAAGAAGGAACAGACTGACTGAACAACATTAGCGGTTACAACTTATTCAGCTCCTTGATGCGGCATGCACCACCCACCTGCAGCGCCTGAGCCCGCCTGGCTCATCACAACTACTACATGGAGAGCAATACAAACACATACAGGGTTCGTACAGTCATGGAAATCCTGGAAAAGTCATGGAATTTTAAAATCAAATTTCCAGGCCCTGGAAAAGTTTTGACATTTTGAGAAACTTATTTCAGAATCCTAAAATATAGTAGAAAAAATAATGGGTAAATCAGGAATCACGGCGCAGATTTTTATTCAGGCAGTTGTTGTGGGCTCCCTGCATAGCTAATGGGAGCTAAAATGATGACAATGTGCTTATAGAGGAATTTATTAAGACCAGAGTTTGCTGTCGGAGTAGGGAAAGTTTAGCTACCGTGCATAACTGTGGAAATGCAGACAACGTGAATTTGGAGATGGACTTTTCCTCAGGCAAGTGAAGAATCAAGGACCTTGTTTCTACGCTCTTGCATGTAAATGTTTAAATTGGCTACATTAGCTCATGAGGACTCCGGTGCTTTATACGTCTATGTTCTTTGGCAATAACGTAACAACGGGACTATAGCAGCTACCGCACGCGCTGCACAGTCTTTTTTGTGTACAGACACCCTCACAGCTTCCGACGATGAGCCTGATTTGAAACATAGGCTTCTACCTGTCTGTCCGAGCCGCTCCCGTTTGTTTCAGGCGATAGGATTAGTATTTTATCCTGGCTGTGTCTTTTGCAGTTAATGCGCACTTCAGTGAGAAACTATTGGCTAATAACAGTAAACAGTAACAAATGTGAATCCTCAGAGTTACAAAAATATTACCCACTACCCCTCGTGTACCATAATATTTAGCAGAACGCCTGCTTTTCTTATTCATTACTCAAGTACAAGTCAATGACAGAACAGCTCACAGAAGTACCATTTATTGACTGATCCTAAATGTTACTATTGCCCCCGACCTCTGCTCTACAGCGATACAGAGCCTGTGATGCTCAGAAACATCATTAGAGCTAAAAGAGTGAGATGTTTAGTGTAGGGCTGAACGATTAATTGCATTTGCAATTTTATCGCGATATTACACAAAGCGATTTCGTAATCGCAGGGCACGCGATTTTGGAAGTGAATGGAGGTGCGAGATATGGCAGCAAAGTCCGCTTCACCTCGTGCTTTTGTTTACGTCTCAGTCTAGTTAAGGTGCGCGGTAGATTGTGGATGTAAAGTGAAAATATCAGTGTTTATCATGCAGTCACCGCGAAGGACTATTGCTTTCTTCTCCGTTGGCATTATGTTAGCCGCAGCGCTCATCACGCCATTCCCTCGCTGCTACTACACGCTCTGATGATCACAGAAACTCCCTCACCTCCGGATTATGCCTCTGCCTCCACAGGTGAGCCTGTGCTGCTTGTAAAGAGTAAAGAGTCATTTGTGGCTCAGTTTAGGAGGCTTATGTTTGAGAATGTTGTGGATAAAGAACTTATTTCAAAAGCATAATGACGGTTCATGACCATAAAGTATCCGCGAAGGCGATGTGCCTTTATTTACCTTTGCATCTACGCATATGCGCTCCAGTACAGACGTTAGATATAAACACTAAACTGCTGTATGAAAAGTATTGGAAACTCTGATCTGAGGCAGGAGTCTGTGTCATGTCTTTACTGAGTAAATGCGCTGTTTAAGTTGAAATGTCACTAAATGGCTGCGAGTCAAAGAGAAAGTAAAGTGTCTGTGTTTGGCACCTCATGTCTCCGTCTCCTTGCATCACTGTTTCTTCATATTGTCCAAAGTTACATCCCAAAACTGCTCCTAATTCCAGTGTGTTTTGGCGTGTGCTCCATCTGGCCTCTCCGTGTCCATCAATAACGCACTGAAGCAACTACGAGTCGCAGCTCAGACCGGGATTTGATTGGCCGAAATAATAAATAGTTTATTTTGTATTAATTGGGAGTTTGATTTCCTAAAACTTTTCCAACCAGTTAAAGCAGACGTTTGTTCTTACTTTTCCTGCACTTTAGTATGGGTGATGTTACTTACTGGATCAGTGAGTTTAAATATCTCTCTATATAATTTATCTTTCATTTATAGACTGTACTGTTAAGTTCAGACAGTTTTTAAGAAGTGCAGTCCACATGTTCACACATTTTGAATAGGTCAGGCAACAATTTTGTTTGCTTTATTGTTGCAATTTTCACTTCAAATGAATCTAATATTGTTTATTATGAAACATTATTATTTATTGCTTGTGTTAGGTGAAAAATACATGAGAAGAGGACCTTGCAACAATAATCGCATATTTAATCGCAATCGCAATATTGAGGAAAAAAATCTCAATTAGATTATTTTCCAAAATCGTTCAGCCCTAGTTTAGTAAGTGACATTGTGTGAGCTAAAGTTGTTTCAAAGGTAAAACTATGAAATGTTCCTTTTTAAAGTGGCAAAATCTTAGGACCATTCTCACCTTTTGAATTGCACTAGAATGCAGGAAAATAAGGATGATCAGCTCTAAATGTACCAATACTAACTATACTAACCCCCACTTGAATGTATCTGTCACACACAATTCTAGAGAAGCACATTATAGAAAGTGATTCATAATGATATATCAGACTGCAGTGTGTGTGACACTGTTATCAATTCCCTGTGATTCACCAGTTCTTCTTGCTCAGTGAGACTCTATGGCACGTGCACAGGACTGTGAGCACACCTGTGGGAGTCTTGCCGGTTGACTCACATTTTTCAAAATGGCCGAGTTTGCAGCCCAGTCAGGAGGTGCCCTGGTTGTGGTCTCAGTACTCATTAAGGTGCGTTCAGACCGAACGTGCGTCCACGCTCCGTCAGCCTCTAGTTGGAGCCAAACATGGCCGCTTCACACTCGCGAGAAACGCCCGTTTGCGGCGCTTGAAGTTTTGCAAGCGTCATAATTAGGAGGCGTGTCATACAACTCAGGCCAAGCCCAAACCGCGATGATCAACTTCTCCTCCATGCTGCAGGTCAGGGGCGCAACTACCCCCCCCTCCCACACACACACACCGCTCTTTGATGGTTGTTTTAAAAATAAATAAATACCCTCTGAATTGACTTTATTTTAACGAAAATGTCACTATTTCACACAATATAACATCGACATTTCCCTCTATGGAGTTTGTTGTCACAAAAAACAATCACACGGCCCGATTTAAAAGCAATTCTTTCATTCAAGTAACTTTTAGTAAGAGGGGAGAAAACAACACAAGTGAAAGCGGTGTTTTGCTTCTACGTGATCTCCTCTGTAACCGTGTTTATTATTTCATTAGGACTTTTATTTCTCAAACTTGTTGCCTTATGCTCACTTTGAGCTCCTCGTGGGGGGTGGAGATGACTGTCCCTCTGCCAATCCTCCACTCTCTGCCCCACTCCAGCAGTGACTGTTGTTTCGCAAAATAAGCACAACTAAAGTGACGCCCGTCCCCCAAAGAGGAATTAAAAAAAAAAAAAACTCCGTGAACCTGTTCATATCGTTCACTGTAAAGACTCGTTCAAAAGAGCCGGATCGTTCGCGACAGACACATCACTATTGGCGCCCCTATGAAAGGCATATATTGCGTTTGCCCTTTTTGCGCCACTGCTGCAGGTAACAGGTGACGCTTGTGCTCACTATTTGAGCCCAGTCCCTGATTGGTTAACAAGTAAATGAACGCACGTGTAGATTGTGATTACTTGAGTGCATGAAGCAGTGGGCGGGGCATCCCTGCTCTGTACGGCGCTGTTCTAACTGGTTTTGACGCGCGTTAATCCTCATCTGCTCGCATTTGGAACGCTTCATACGCGCGGACAGCTTTGCTTACATTTCCACGCGCGTCGAAGCGTCTACATAGGGTTAACATGGAAGTTGGTGGCGTGTCAGCGTTTGGTCTGTACGCACCATTAGTCTTTCTAGTATTCTGGTCTCGACTACAGTAGGCTTAATCTTTAAAATCCCAAACTGAAAATGTAGTGCTGATTATTCCGTCCGCCAAATAATAAATGTGGCTAATAAAATGATGGCATTGGGGTCCTGGAAATGTTACGGGTCATGGAAAAGTCATGGAAAACCTCTAGAGAAAATCTGTACGAACCCTGCACATAACTGATAAAGTGTGTGTAAGGTGCTTATAACATAAACTGTGCCTCCAGATCCATATTGTGTCATTAATAACTCATAAATACCCCTAAAAAGCATAGATTGGTGGTATTTTTAACCGCGAGCCACGACTCATGACCAGTGAGTCGCGACTCATGGCTCGTGAGTCACCGTGAGTCGCAAATAGTGCTTGCCCTCTCTCAGAAAATTAGTGAAATTGTATATTTTACTGTATTTTACACATTTCTACTTTTTTTTGACAGTTGGTGATACCAGTGTTGTTGCCATATTTGACAGTTTTGTAAACTCTTTTTTTTATCACAATCTGTTAAAGACACTGATGTGCATCAGAATTTATGAACTGTGATGAAACATAGCATGTTCAGCGTGTGTTCACAGGTTGGGGTGGGATAATTTCATTACCTATAGGAATAGCCATTGACATAACAAAAGCAGCTGAGGACAAGTATTAGCTAAAATCCTTTGGGTCAGTTGACCAGTCTCTAGGTTTTACAGGTATAAAGGTCAAATGACACATCTCTGGGTTTTCTAGTGTTAAAGCAGTTTAAACGAGTTCCAAAGTTACATAGGAATCCTGTTTCCAAAGTGTCTTTTTGAGTCGCCAGCCACCAGGGGGTGGTATTACAGCAATGTCAGCTCCATGAGGACCAAAGAGAAGGGCTTTCCTCGCCCACTGGCTCAGACAGTGATTTAAAAACAGATTTGTTGCTGATTCACAGTGAGCTGATGGGGGAGGGGTGATACTGTATGTGTGAATGAGAACAGAGGGAGGGTCACACCAGGTCTGCAGCAAACTACATTTAGTGTTTTACTGAATAATGTGTGTAACACAACACTAACTCCTGTTTCTGTCTGCAGAGAAATGGACCCAGCTCAGCCTCTGAAGACTCCCCGCACACAGGGAAAGACATACAGCTGTGAGCAGTGTGAGAAAGGATTTACTAATTCGCGCGATCTTAAACAACACATGAGGATCCACACTGGGGAAAAGCCCTTTGAGTGTGGCCTGTGTGGACATGCGTTTACTCAGTCTGCACATCTTAAAGGTCACATGAGAATCCACACTGGAGAGAGGCCATACAGCTGTGAGCAGTGTGACAAGACCTTTACTCAGTCATCCAGCTTCAAAGAACACATGAAGATACATGCTGGGGAAAAGGAATACAGCTGTGATGAGTGTGGGAAGTCATTTAATCGGCTCTCAGGTCTCACACGTCACAAGAGAGTCCATGATGGAGTAAAGCCGTACGAGTGTAAGGAGTGTGGGAAAACATTCAGCCAGTCACAGCATCTTGAATGTCACTTGAGGATCCACACCGGAGAGAAGCCATACAGCTGTGAGCAGTGTGACAAGACCTTTAGTCGGTCATACCACCTCAAAGAACACTTGAGGATCCACACTGGAGAGAAGCCATACAGCTGTGAGCAGTGTGACAAGACTTTTCCTCGGTCATCCAGCTTCAAAGACCACATGAGGATGCATGCTGGGGAAAAGAAATACAGCTGTGATGAGTGTGGGAAGTCATTTATTAAGCTCTCAGTTCTCAAGAAACACAAGAGAGTCCATGATGGACTAAAGCCGTATGAGTGTGAGCAGTGTGGGAAAACATTCAGTTGGTCAGAGCATCTTGAATGTCACATGAGGATCCACACTGGAGAGAGGCCATACAGATGTGAGCAGTGTGAGAAGACCTTTACTTACTCATCCAGCCTCAAACGACACATGAAGAGGATCCACACTGGAGAGAAACAGCTGTGATGAGTTTGGTCAGACCTTCAGATATTTTAAGATCAAATGTGCTTCATGACATGAACATGTCTGTGTCGTTCACAGAGACTTATCCAGTTCACTCTATTTCAAACTAATGTTTCACAAATGCTGATGTTTTTAGGGAGGTCATAGAATCTAAATCTTAATCTAAATCTTACTTTTATGAAAAAACTTTTTTTTTAGTCTGACCCCTCATTTGAAAGCTAAGACCTACAAAACTGATCTAAGACTTTGTTGCCACATTGTCGTCACTTTTTTTTCATAATTTTTTTGTTGCTTTTTCATTACATTTTTCAGCGCCTTCATTTGTTCTTCATTGTAAAACTGTTTTTATTAGAATAAAATATTGTGTTTCAAAGAATTTCAGAGTTTTGTACCATTTTGTTCTCGCCGCTATATTGTGAAATCCCGTCAGTGGACTATTCATTTTGAAAGCAGTTTAGTTTTAATTCTAGTCTTTGAATGAAAATGTGTTTAGTTTTACTCAAGATTAACCCAAACAACTGGTTATATTTTTAGTGGAGTTTTAGTGGAACAAATAACAAACCTTTAAAGAAGTGAATCAGTATAAAGATGAAACTCCTGAAAAATAAAGTAATGTGACAGTTTTTAAACTAAGCAAATAGTTACATCACAATCCCATTTATTAAAGAAATAATAAAATATTAGATCAAATGAACTTCCTTTCCCGAGAGTCAGTTTTCTTTCTTTAAAATGATGTATAAATGTAGATGTTTGACCTTTAAAGTGGCTTCAGTTCTTGGGCTCTTGGGCAGGACACAGGAGGACGATGCTGCAGGTTTAACCGCAGGGCTCCATCTTGTGGCCAATAGAAGCAATGCATTTCACACCATCGTCATAGAAAAAGAAAATATGGTTTAAAAAGTTACAATAAAAGGAGCTACAACATGTTTTATTTCCCAATATATCGGCCACGTAATAAATGCTGTGTTTGAGTGACGTTTGCGGACGTTATTTTAAGCCGCCACAAGGGGGCAGTGTTGCGTGCAGTTAAGGCGTTCCGCAATCCCCAAACAGTTCCTCCCTCTTTGTTTAAAGTAAACCGCAGCTGAATACATCCACGGCGACAAACAACGAAACACTAAACTTTTTCAAACAGTTAATCATGCGTCAGTACTATGGAATCCCAACACAAAACCTAAAGGAATATTTGGGGGACATATAAACATACGCAGTGTGATTTCAAAAACTGAACAGTTGGAACATCTACTTTGGATTCAAATCATGATTACCTGTGTCTTACAGAGACTTGGTTAAAGGACCTGTATCATGCTATTTTAGCCATTCCAAAGTAAAGTATAGGCATATATATGATATATTGTACCTCTATCACTATGGAGTACTCATTTTTGAGAGAAGTATTTTGGGGGGTATTTTCCCTACCCGGAAGACGAGACACTTCGATTCAGTTAACTCCGCCCCTCTCTCCCCTCATTCCACATTTGCAGTATTATAAATATAAATATTGCTGCAAAAAGTGAAGTTACTTCACATAATGCAGTTATAAGGGGTTGACATGTGCAAAGCAGTTTCTTAAATGGCTAACACACACGCTAACACACATGCTAACACACATGCTAACACACACGCTAACACACACGCTAACACACACGCTAACATGCGTTTTGATTGACTCACCGCTCAGTCTGGACTCCCCATGGGATCGCGTTGGTTATAAAAGTTAATCCACTTTGATTCTGGCCGAGGTTCACCAAGCATCCATCAGGTTGGTTGATAAAGTCGCTGAATCCCGGAAAGAAATTCCAACTTCTGGCGAGTGCACTCTTCTTTAGGAAGGTTGAATAGTCCTGTTCCTCTCGTAGCCAAACGCGCATCCGTGACATTATCGTTCAGTAAGAAAAAAGAGCAGGCGTGTCCAGAGTAGGTTAGAAAGAGCTCAGTCTTCAAAAACAACACGTATGCTCGGATCCATGGCTCCTCCAGCCGTGGGTGCGCTTGATTAGCGTCGCGGGACAGCACAGACGCGTCGGAGAGATGCTTTTTTTTTTTTTTTTTTTTTTTTTTCCAAAAAAAAAAAAAAAAAAAATTAAAAGCTGTTTTATGAATACAAATCAGGCCGTAAGGCAATACATTACAGACGTAGAGCACTTCCGTTCCGCTGTGACGACACAACTGAACAGCTCAGTCGTTTACCAGGAGAGGGCGGAGCAGCTGCTCAGAGAGCAGGATTCAGGAGGATTACGTAGGACTGTGTGAATGAAGCCAAAAACAGCTCTGGGGGTGTTTTTGATAAGTAAATAGCAAAACAACATGGCTAAAAACTCAAAAAAGTCGATTTTGCATGATATAGGACCTTTAACATCCACCACTCCTTTATCCGTGTTTACAATTCTTGGATACAATGTTTACAGACGGGACAGAGGAAAGGGGAAAGGAGGCGGAGTCTTAATCTACGTGAAAGACTGCATCAATAGTCATCAAATTAACATTCCAGTGCAAACTTTGGAGTGCGTCGGTGTTACTATAACCCTTTCAGCAGAAATGTCATTCATTTTACTTGCTGTATATCGACCACCAAATGCGACAAATGAATTTTATTCTGGCTTAGCTGAAATACTTAAAAAATATGAAAGAAAAGAAACTGTTAATGGGTGATCTGAATATAAACTGGCTTGATAAAATGAGAAAGAAAAAACTTAAGGATATCACAAACTCGGTACAAATGACTCAAATGACAAACAACCCAACTAGACTAACAAAAAACTCCCAAACCTTGATTGACCTAATATTTACAAATAAACCAGATAGGATTACCAAAACATACAACTTAATAACAGGTTTGTCAGATCACAACCTCACTCTAGTTACTAGAAAAATGAATAAATCCAAGTATAGGGATAAACAGCAAACAAATAATCAAAATAAAATACTCCATATTCCTAAGAGAAATCAGATTGCACTGATGAATGATTTAAATGAAATAGATTGGGAGTGCAAAGTTGACAGTAAAGGCTGTGAATATACATGCAGTAATATTACTTTAACCTTACAGGAGACTGTTGCCAAATATACACAATTAAAGAGAAACAAAACTAATAAAAAGAAACTGCCATGGTTTGGTAGCCCTCTTTGTGATCTAATGAAGCAGAGAGACCTGGCACTTAAAACCTTTCTTAAATCAAAATTGACCACTGATCATTATATATATATAAAAGTTTAAGGAACAAGGTTACCATGCAGCTTAGAAAAGCCAAGGCAAACTTTTATTTAAATCTGATTAAAGATGCAAAAGGCAATAGTAAACTCCTTTGGAAAAGTATAGATAAATTACTTGGAAAAGAAAAAACTAATTGTGACCATATACAACTTAAAATAAATAGAATTACTCAAAATGACAATGTAGAGGTAGCAACACATTTTAATGATTATTTTTTTTAATTCTGTGCGGGATCTGGCAGATATAATCCCAAAACCAAATTGTGTATATAACTGTAATTGTGATGAGTCATTTCTTAAATTATCAAATGTAGATGAAGGCACAGTTTTAAAAGAAATATCACACTTAAATAATAGTAAATCTAAAGATATTTTCGCCATTGATACTGTGTTTTTAAAAGAGCACAAACAAATTTTAACTCCAGTGCTAACTAAAGTCATAAATCAGTCTATAAATGAGCGTATCTTCCCTACAGCTTTAAAAACAGCTATAGTAAAGCCCATACACAAGCCAGGAGACAAGCTCCAAGTTTCTAACTATCGACCTATAAGCATCCTTCCTACTATCTCCAAAGTCTTCGAAAAAGTTGTTGCGGCGCAGCTTGTGGAACATCTTGATTACAATGCTGCATTACATCCTCTCCAGTTTGGTTTCAGAAAACGATACTCAACAGAGACTGCTTGCTGCTATTTAATAGAGGAAATAAAATCCAGTCTGGATAGTGGAGGAGTCGTAGGTCAGTCTTTCTTGACTTGCGTAAAGCCTTCGATACAGTAAACCATGAACTGCTGATAGATAAATTAACACATTTCTCCATTAGCACAAGTACAATTAACTGGATCCAATCTTATCTCAGTGCAAGGCAGCAGTGTGTATCAGTAAATAATGTATCATCTCCCTTACGAGCATGCACTATAGGTGTGCCGCAGGGCTCTATATTAGGGCCCTTGCTATTTTCTCTTTATATTAATGATTTTCCATCTGTATGTAATAATGCTAAAATGATAATGTACACTGATGACACTGTCGTGTATACTCATGGTAAAACTGTTAAGGAAGTTGCCCAAAAGTTAACTGAGGAAATGAAAAACATTTCCATTTTGGTTGAAAAACTCTCATTTAACTTTGAATGTTGACAAAACGGTTTCTATGTTTTTCACAAACTGCCGTAAGTTCTCACTATGTGAAACTGGACAAAAAATCATAATTGAAGGTCAGGAAATTTTAAATGTCGACCAAATTAAATATTTAGGAGTAATTCTTGACCCAAATTTAAATTTCAAAAAACATATTAAAAAACTAACCAATATGTTGAAATTTAACATAGCAAATTTTAGATATATTAGGAACTCTCTGACTATAGATGCTTCTATAATTTATATCTAAATGCGATGATAGTTCCGCACTTCCGTTATTGCATGACGAGTTGGTCGCAGGCATGTAAAACAGCATTAAGGCCCCTGGAATCATTGTACAAAAGTTCTCTTAAGGTTCATGACAAGAAATCTCGGCTCTATCACCACTGTCATATTCTTAAAAAACATAGTATATTAAGTTTTGAAAACATAATCATATATTCAAATCTCTGTCTGTTGTTCAAGATAATTAATGGTACTGCAGCTCCTCCATTCAAAAAGTTTATTTCACTGAGCTCAGAAATGTCATCTCGAGCCACTCAGTCGACTGTTGGGGCGAGTGTAGGATTCCTCAGTGTAAAACAGCTCAGCCTTCTCCAGTGTGGCATCAGACAGTGGAATATGTTGCCAACAGAGCTGACCACATGTGTACATTTTAACACTTTTTCACACCAGGCCAAAAAATGGCTTCTTTTAAAACAAACCTGTTCCCATAATGTACTGTAAATCGGTTTCATTTTAATGCTGTTTAGGGGGAAATGTATTTTTAACATGTGTAATTTTCTAAGACTTTGTCTGTAGACATCAGTCTGCCCAGGGACTGCAGGTGGAAATTAGCACAAGTGCTACAACCTGGTACAATGCATCTCTCCTTTCTGAGGTTAATGTATATTGTACACTGTCCCTGTTCAAATAAATAAAAAATAAATAAATAAATGCAAAGAGATGTTTATCTCCTGCCTTGAACAGAGGAATCACTTTTGCTACTTTCATACCATCAGGAAATTGTCCAGTTTATAACGATAAGTTACAGATGTGTGTTAACGGCTTAGAGATACTTTCAATAACAGTTTTTAAGGCTTTCATATCCATGTCATAATAATCTGTCGGTTTTATTTTTACACGCTTTAACAATGTCCAGTATTTCCTTTTCCTCCACAGGTTTGAGGAACATGGACAGAGGATTTGTGTCTATCAGTTCACAATTATAGTTCTCAACATTTGCAATTTGTGCAGCAAGATTTGGTCCAAAATCTACAAAGAATTTATTAAATGTATCGACGACTTCATTCATATTATTTAAAGTATTATCCTCATCTTTGAAATATTTGGGATAATTAATCTTTCTTGGTTTATTTCTAATTATACTATTTAAAATATTCCATAAACCTTTCATATTATTTTATTGCTATCTAACAACTTATAATAATCCTGTTTTTCTAATGATACCTGTCAGTTTATTTTTATATTTCTTATATTTATCCGCAGCTTCTTTTGTTCTATTTATAAATTTTTTGTAGCGTGAATTTTTTTTCTTGCAAGCATTTAGCAATCCCTTAGACATCCATGGGTTTACTATACACTTTCTGCTATTACAGTCTTTCTTCATTGGGCAATTTTTGTCATATAGTTGAAATATTTGCGCAAACTCATCATATGCCTTATTACACTCAACAAAAATATAAACGCAACAACCTTTGTTTCTGCTCTAATTTTTCATGAGATGGACTTAAAGATCTAAAATTCATTCCAGATACACAATATTACCATTTCTCTCAAACATTGTTCACAAATCAGTCCAAATGTGTGATAGTGAGCACTTCTGCTTTGCTGAGATAATCCATCCCACCTCACAGGTGTGCCACATCAAGATGCTGATCTAACATGATTAGTGCACAGGTGTACCTTATACTGCCCACAATAAAAGGCCACCCTGAAATGTGCAGTTTTTTGCTTTATTGAGGGTCTGGGGACTCAGAACCAGGCAGTATCTGGTGTGACCATTTGCCTCATGCAGTGCAACACATCTTCACATAGAGTTTAAATTTAAATTTTTGTTGAGTGTATTGTCATTCTCTCTGTATACAATACTCCAGTCTTGAGCTAATAGCTCCTTTTTAAATGCATCAATAGTTTTCTCTGTTTTTTCCCTTCTAAACAAATAAATGTATTCATCTTCAGTATTTAATTTTTTGTACAACACAAAAACTGGAAGGTGATCACTTTCTTCATTGGGTAATTTTTGTCATATACTTATCATTTATCATTAATTGTATCACTATCTATTTCATTTGAGAAAATGTTATCAATCAAGGTGGCACTATGGGTTGTGATTCTACTCTGTTTAGTTATTAGAGGAAACAGACCTATACTAATTGGGAGGAGGCCTCGTGGAAGGCCCAGGACACGCTGGTGGGACTATGTCTCCGAGCTGGCCTGGTGTCGTCTCGGGGTCCCCCAGAACAGCTGGAGGAGGTGTGTGTGGATCGGGAAGTCTGGGCATCTCTGCTGAGACCCGGCCCCGGATACAGTAAGCGGAAGAAAATGGATGGATGGATGGACCTATACTAAATAAAGTATTTAATGAGTGCATGACTGATTTACTTTGAGGTGATGTTTAAGTTGTTTTTTAAAAGAGCTGTAAGTCGGGCGTTCTCTTATGTCTGTTCCCAGACTGGCCTCCTCTGACGGACAGCACAGTTTCAAAAAGAAGAAGGGAAAAGCGCTTCCTGGACATCCACAAAATATAACTAAAAACCAGAGGTGCTCTTTGGAGCAGGGAAAGTAGTTCAAAAAACAGAAAAACCAAGGCACTCTCTGGTGAAGTTAAAATGCCTTTATTTTTATGGCATGTCTAAATGGACAAACATAGCCCCAACGCGTTTCAGCCTCAAAGGCCTTCTTCAGGGGGGTCAAACAGACTTAAAAGAACACCATCTGGGCTATATACAAGTATCCCACCAATAGGGTTCCTCCACCTAAACCAGGAAGAGTGACCAGGTAGGAGGTAACCTGTGCTTGCATAAACTCAGAACCAACACCAGGTGGTACTGAAAGTACCCACCCAGAGTACAACACAAATACCAATACACTGTAGAAACAATTTTAAATAGATATACATATGAAATCTTTAAAAAGAAAAACATTCTACAAAAACTGTATAAATTATAAAAATACAGTGTAATCAATGTCTTCATTAAGACCAGGATGTTTTGTGGCTTGTAGAGTATAAATCCAATAGGTCTCCCGTTGTTTAAGTTTTTTCAAGCGATTCCCTTTTTGTATAGTGTCCGGTATATGATCTATTCCATCTGCTTGAAGACTTGCTGGGTTACTGTTATGGAAGTCCAAAAAATGTCTGGCCATTGGGTAGTTGAGGTTAGCCGTGCGAATAGCATACTTGTGTTCTGCCAACCTGTCCTGTAGGCGTCTCTTTGTCATCCCAATGTAAAACACTTTACAGCTATAGCACACCAGCCTGTAGATGACAAATGTAGTTTTACAGTTGATGAAATGCTTTATACTATATGTCTTGTCTGAATGAAAGTCCAAAAATGTTTTAATTTGATGAATGTTGCTACAATGGTTACAGTTGCTACATTTGTATGAGCCACTAGGTTTAGATCCAAGCCATGTTTTTTTGATGGAAGACGGCTGGTAACTATGCACCAGTTTATCTTTCAGGGTGGGGCATCTTTTAAAGCTCACCAGCGGAGGGTCAGGAAAAATTTGACTTAGACTCTCATCACTTTCTATGAGAGCCCAGTTCTTTTTAATAATGTTCTTTATACTGTTCGCCTCACAGCTGTATGTGGTGCTAAAAATTGCACACTCTCTGCTAGTTTTGGAGGGATTCCTTTCAAGCAGGGCATCTCTGTTTAGATGCTCTACCTCCCGGTGAGCCTTTTGGAGGGTCTTGTCATTGTAACCTCTTTCTCGAAACCTATTAATCATTTCTCGGGATTTAATGTCAAACTCTCTGTCCTCATCACAGATTCTTCTGGCCCTTTGTAGTTGGCCGTATGGTATATTGTTTTTAAGGTGTCTGGGATGACAGCTTTTGTTATGCAGAATAGTATTCCTGTCTGTCGGTTTCCTGAACAAAGTAGAGTGTAAATTTCCCAAATCATCTTTGTAGATAGTTATGTCTAAAAAGTTCACTTTTTCTTGACTGTATTCCAGTGAAAGCTTAATGTTAGGAATGATTCCATTCAAAAACTGGTGAAATTCAAGTAATTCAGACTCTGTTCCAGACCAAAATAGACAGACATCGTCAATATATCGTCCCCACCAAACAATGTACTTAAAAAATCTGTTCAGCTCAGCGTTGAAGATAAAATCTTCTTCCCATTTCCCCAGGGATAGGCCAGCATATGAAGGGCTGTAACATGCGCCCATTGCACAGCCTTTCACCTGTTTGAAAAGTTTATCCTCAAAAACAAAGATATTATTGTTTAATGTCCAACTTGTCAATGAAATCAAAAACTCATTGGGTGGCATTTCAGTACATGGACGATTACAGAGATAAAAGCTCAAAGCTGCCAATCCTCTTCGTGGGCAATACTTGTATAGAGAGAGTTTACATCCATTGTGGCTAAAAAGGTCTCTGAGCCTATATGCTTTAGTTGTTTGATTTTAGAAAGGACATCAGTAGTATCCTGGATATAGGCTGGAAGTGTAGAAAGGTATGGCTTAATAAAATAATCAATATATTTTGAAATGGGTTCAGTAAGGCTATCATTACCTGAAATGACCGGTCTGCCAGGTGGATTATCTAGACATTTGTGGATCTTAGGTAACATGTAAAAGGATGCCATTCTAGGATGCTCATTTAAAAGAAATTTGAACTCTTGTTCAGAAAGCCAGTCTCTCTCCAGAGCTCCAGAAAGTATCTCTTTTAATTCAACTTTCAGGTCATCAGTGGGGTTATACGTAAGGCGTTTATAAAAATCTTCATCATCAAGTTGGCGATATGCCTCTTTCACATACATATCCTTGCTCCACACCACAACAGCACCACCTTTATCTGCTTTTTTAATTACAATGTCATCATCTTTCATCAGTGCTTCTAGAGCGCACTTTTCTTCGTATGAAAAGTTGTAATTCACTGGCTTCTTTTGATCAAGGAACAATCTATTTACTTCAAAATCTACTTTTTTGCAAGTGTATTTAAAGTAGCATTGTGAACCAATGGACAAAAGGTAGACTTAGGTTTAAATTGAAGTCTTTGATTATTCATACCAGTCTGACCTGAGTCCGAAGAAGTGGATGCAGAGTTTAATCTGTAATATGTCTTCAGGTGTAGACTCCTGTAGAAGCGGAACAGGTCGATTTTTGTGTCAAATTCCTTAGCAGAGTAGGTAGGGGCAAATGATAATCCTTTTGAAAGAAGTTGAGTCGTCTCATCCGACAGGGACTTTTTGGAGATGTTGATCACTGCATGTGTCTGGTTCTGCTCCGAGTGTTTCTGGGTTCTGCGTTTCTTCCTCCCACGTCGTGTCCTCCTTTTCCTCTGCCCCATCCCATTATGCGTCCCTTTCCTCTCAAAGGTTTTGATAAAAGGGGTGGACGGTCTTGGGGGCCTAAAAAATCATGTGAGGATGTTGCAGCAGCCATTGTAGCAGAAGAATGGGCCAAATCTTCATCCTCACTACTTGTGAGGTTAAAGGAGACAGATCTCGGCCTTATTCTTGTAAATTGTTCAGCTTCTGTATTTCGTTGTGTAGTCTTTCTCCAGTTGTAAACCTTTCCTTCTTTGTAATCAGTTTCATCTCTCTGAAACTTCTTAATTTTGTACTGTTTAAGGTTCTGCGTATATTTCTCAATGTCGATTCTTAATTTCTCAGCACAGTTTGTCCAGATGTTGTTTTTCTGTGTGGGATCTCCACATCTCCTCTGGAGGAGGCTCTGGTGCGGAGACCCCTCATTGCTTTAGGTGTAATGTAGTTAGAGAGTGGGGGCGGGGCAAGACCATGAAGTGCTTTGTAAAGAAGGCAATAGTTTTTTTTAATTTATGAAATTTTGAAAATTTAACATTTTCCCAGGATATTGCAGTGATGATACTGTCAAGTGTTTTCTGGCTACACGGGGTCCACACTAGAAAGGACCTCTACCCCGAAGACTCGCTGGACTTCACTCAAATAAACAGGCCCATGTCTTTGTCCCATTTATTTCAGCCTTAGTCAGTCAGGTGAAAAACCTTAGACAATACAAACACCATTGTAAGTATTTACAAAGAATAAAATACAATAAATAACAGTGGCAATTGTAAGTACACAATAGATTTTTAGCAGATATCCAATCAATGTATTTTTAACCCTTTTAGCATTTTATTTATACACACAAGTTTAACATGAATTTTAACTATTTAAGACTTTAAGATGTTTACCCTTTAAGTTATAGAATGTTAAATTACTCAATCACATACAACTATTTTCCAGCAACCACCTGAGGTGACCATTAAACAGTTACTTCACATATTTACATTATCCATTTAATACAAGTTTCCACAGAGCCCATGAATGCACCACACACTAGCACTGTAATCCCCAACCAGTAGGCATCCACAGTGAACAGCGTCACCTACAGTAGCCACTCTTACCGGCAGTCTCTTCAATTCTTTTGGGGGGAGTTAATTAGTGATGTTACGTTCGTGTCGAGCAATAAGGCGGAGGCAGAGGAGGCGCGTGGTTCGGAGCGTGTGTTGGTGACGTAGACAATGACGATCCGAACCGCCCTGAAGCACTGTACCACGTGACTGATTCAGGAACTGGCGCGCGGGGTTTGGCGGCTCGGTGGTGTTACACTGCATATTTTGTGTTGGTTAAGTCCTCTTGCGATGGAAACTTCCAAAAAAAGAAAGGTTTCTCCTGTTTGGGAATACTTTGATTTAATGTCCCCTAAGGTTTCTGTTAAATTATTGATGTAACAGACAACTAAACTAAATAAGAATGAAGTTATAATCCATTTAATCATGTTTTGCAAAGGTGAAGTGTCTTATATGTTCAAGGGAACTTGTATATGGTGGGAACACTTCAACTATGCTGAGGCATTACAGAGCTCTGTATAATAAGGAGGCTGAACAGCAACGTGGTCCAGGCTCAGGTAAGCCATTATATATATACATATAATATTATTATATATTACTTGTGAGTATATGTCTGCAGTTGAGTCATTTGTGATCAAATAATACTTTTGTTTTGTTGGTCATCAGATGCATCAGAGAAAACTGATATAACTGAGGCATTGATTGCCATGGTGGTTGAGGACTGTCTTCCATTTTCATTTGTGGAAGGCAGTGGGTTCAAAAAATTTGCTAAGTCTATGAACCCATCTTATGTACTTCCCACCCGTCAGGTATAAATATAACACGACTGCATCTTCTACATTTCTACAACAATTATTGCAATTCATATCATTTAATTATATCTTCTTTTAGGCCCTGAAAGCCATGGTTGAAAAAACATATAATGAAAGCAAGGAAAAGGCCAAGTCCGCTGTAATAAAAGCATCAGCAGTCAGTTTGACATCTGATATGTGGACCTCAATCAATACTGATGCCTATCTGGCTGTTACTTGCCATTTTATTGATGATAATGCTTTCCTTAACTCCGTTGTGTTGGGGGTGACACATTTCCCAATGTCACACACTGCCTTAAATTTGTCCAATGTAAAAAAAACAGCTTCTTTCACAGTGGGGTATCTGAAAAGGTCATCTGCCTGGTCACTGATGGCGCTGCTAATATGGCTGCATGTGCCAAAGAGATGGGAGTACGTCATTCTGTATGTGTGGCACATACTTTAAACTTGATTGTAAAAAAAGCTCTTGATCAGAATGAGGAGATCTGTGACATCAGAACTAAAAGCAGAAAGATTGTGGGATATTTCAAGAGCAGCACAACAGCAAAGGTAAAGTGTTATTTACAATTAACAGCAAATTATGATGACTGATTAATCAATGAACATCTTGCTGTAACATTTATAGGAGAGACTAACACAGGTCCAACACCAGATGGGTCGGTCAGCTCTCAAGCTAATCCAAGAGGTGGAGACCAGGTGGAACAGCACTTTCAACATGCTCCAACGACTTCATGATCAGAGGGAACCAGTTGGTGCAGCACTGGCTGGCTTGAGGACGGACATCACTCCGCTTTCCTCCAAACAACAAAATATCATAGCTGACTGCTTAAAAGTTCTGTCTCCATTCAATGATGCAACGATAGAATTATCTGAAGAAAAGCCTGTATCAGGTTCAAAAACTATACCTATGCTGACCATGCTGCACCATGCGCTGGAAGAGGAAGGACAAATGTACACACCTGAGGGTTTTCAATTGGTACAATATTTGAAAAAACAACTTAAAGAGAAACTTTTCAACATGCAGTCTCTTGGCATCCTCTCCATGAGTACTATGCTGGATCCAAGGTTTAAAAAGCTAGGTTTCTTTAGCCCACATAAAGCTTCAGAGGCTGAGAGAAGACTGACATCTGAATGTGCAGCAACTATCAGGCGTGCGTCATCATCATCATCGGCCTCCTCAACTTCACCTTTGGCTTCATCCTCATTTACATCAGAAACTTCTCAGCCACAAACACAAGGTAATTAACAGTAAATAACTGCACTTTAATTATGTAGTGACTAACTACTTTTATTTCTTTATCAGGTAGTAAACTCTGGCATCGATTTGATGACGCCATAAAACAAACAAAAACATCCACATCAAATGTGACGGCAGAGGCAACTGTTGAGGTCCAGAAGTATCTTGCGGAACCCAACATAGACCGACAGGAGGACCCACTTCACTACTGGAAGACACGGAAAATAATGTTTCCAAATTTATTTAAAATGGCTGTAGCTTACTTGTGTACACCAGCTTCATCTGTTCCCTGTGAGCGAGTGTTTTCAAAAGCAGGAGAATTACTTACAAAAAAACGAAATCGCCTTAATCCAAACACTTTGGAAAAATTTATCTTTTTGAATAAAAATCATTGAAGACCCCTCTCTCGTCACATTACTTCAAATAACACAAGAATATTCCACTCCTAATTACAATGACACTCTATATATGGTGCATGTGTATAATGGTAACTTAAGTTGAAATGCATTTTTTGGCCACTTGATGGCGCAGTAGAGCAAATGAACCACTCTGAAGCTTTGGTACATGTGTCAACCCACTTGGGTGACTGCTTCAAAGGCCTCATGGGGCTTCATCTCACCATCACTAGTGGCAGGGACCGCAGTCCGCTCCAACAGTGCTAGAGAGGTTAGTCAGGGGCTGTTTCCCAAAGCCTAGGTACCTTGTCTTACCTCGGTGTTGAAGGCAGTGGCTCCAAACTCACTTCCTTCCAGTCCAAGGCTTTGGTCCAAAAAGAGCTGCTAATGGAACACACTTCAGAGCTAAAGGAAGTGACATCACAAAATAAAACAGGAAGTTGTGTTTCATCCAGGGGAGGTGGGAGGATCTGCTGAGGAGGGGGATTCTGAAGCGCTTCTTCTTCTTTGGCTGCTTAACGGTGGATGCGCACTATCTTAGCGCACTATGGCTCACATCAGAATCAGAATCAGAATCGGTTTTAATGCCATGGTTTGAGAACAGGTTCACAAACTAGGAATTGTTCTCGGTGCAAACGTGCGACATAGAACATATAACACAGTTAAGATAAAAATAAGCTAAAAAACTTTAAAACTATAAGGCTATTAAGGGCATGCGTGAAAAATATTAAATAAATAAGATAAAATAAAGTGACATATGACATATAGACAACAACAATTTGACATTGAACAACAGCGGGATTGTATTAACAGATGTAGGCATATAAAGTGATAAAGTGATGAGTGATAGCAGTGGGTCTAAGTGTGGACACACCACACAGTGCAAGTGCAGATACATCCATGAGTCTGTAACTGGGTTATAGGGTCTTGTTATTGTTCATGAGTCTGATGGCGGAGGGGGAAAAACTGTTCAAGTGGCGGGAGGTATGGGTCTGGATAGACCGTAGCCTCCTGCCCGAGGGGAGAGGGGTGAATAGTCCATGTCCAGGGTGAGAAGGGTCAGCTGTGATCCGACCCACACGCCTCCGGGTCCTGGAGGTGAACAGGTCCTGGAGAGATGGGAGCTCACAGCCAATCACCTTCTCAGCAGCAGCACAATGCGCTGCAGTCGATGCTTGTCCCGTTCTGTAGCGCCGGGGTACCTTAATAAAAAAACCTGTAGCCTGCCACCTACAGAAAAAAACAACAACTATACTCTATCCATGAGTCCGGTGTGCTTTAAAAATTCAAACAAACACTTTATTACCTTATGATCTGAGGCTTTTGATAAAATATCTCTAAAGGTAAACATTTCCCCACAGTCCTCTATTTTCCTTTTAATTACAACCCATTAAACTTCCTACACATCATGACAGCTTGTTCCACTGTTTCTGGCACATTGCACATCTTGCAGTTTCCGGAAATATGTTTTGCTATTAGATGTAATGTTTTGTTCAGTCCGATGTGCCCTATTCTCTTTCTCGTAAAAGCTGCCTCTTCTCTTCGACATCTTCCTACCCGGCGACCTTGACCAACTTCAGGATTTACACTGTAATACCCCCTCCCTTTATCTCCACTATCCCATTTATCTTGCCACAACTTTTTTACATGTTTTTAATCACTGACTTGGCCTCTGATTTTGATACTTTACACCGAACAGACACATCAGCCGCTTTCAGAGCCTGTTTAGCAAACTTGTCTGCCAAGTGCCAACTAATTACCAGCCAAACCTACATGTGACGGCTACCAGTGATATATGTTGGAAAATACTTTTTATTTTTTTTGCAAATGTAAAAAAAATACTGATCCTACTCTTATTATTTTATTGTATCATTATTCTTTTGCATGTGGGGCCCCTGCACAAACACAAGAAACACAAACTTTAACCTCATAACCGCTGCGCGCATTTTCTCCAGCCCCCTTGCGGCGGCTTAAAATAACGTCTGCACATTTTCATTCAGAGACTAGAATTAAAACTAAACTAAAATGCTTTCAAAATGAATAGTCCACTGACGGGATTTCACAATATAGCAGCAAGAACAAAATGGTACAAAACTCTGAAATTCTTTGAAAATTATTCTAATAAAAACAGTTTTATAATGAAGAACAAATGAAGGAGCTGAAAAATTTAATGAAAAAGCAACAAAAAAGTTACAAAAACTTGAAAAAAAGTGACGACCACATGGCAACAAAGTGTTAGATCAGTTTTGTAGGTCTTAGCTTTCAAATGAGGGGTTACACTGGTCTATATAAAGGCTGTAAGCTCCAGTCAAGAAGCTTCTAGATTTGGGTAAAGCCGAAGTGAAAAAACGTTGTTGGTTCAGGTGGGGGTTAAGAGGTTAAAAAGTGTAAAGCTTTACATTCCATCAACACTAAAACATCAGCAAGTCTGAAACATTAGTTTGAAATAGAGTCAACTCAATAAGTCTCTGTGAACGACACAAACATGAATGAAAAAACACATCAGGAAAACAGCACAAGGGAAAGATGAGACTATTTAAAGGATCATTTTTAGAGTGCGCAGAACAAAGATTTGTTTGGACAAATTAATATTTTCTTTTCAAAATGTGAATTCTGGGCTTGTAACATTTCAGCTGCCGCAGCACTCTTGTCCTGCACTTCGGAAGGTGACACAAATATAATTCCATATTTGTGAAAAAGGTTTTTTCCTCAAATAAGATTTAGATTCAGATTTACTTTCTCTGACCTCCCTAAAAAACATCAGCATTTGTGAAACATTAGTTTGAAATAGAGTGAACTGGATAAGTCTCTGTGAACGACACAGACATGTTCATGTCATGAAGCACATTTGATCTTAAAATATCTGAAGGTCTGACCAAACTCATCACAGCTGTTTCTCTCCAGGGTGGATCCTCTTCATGTGTGCTTTGAGGTGGGATGACTGAGTAAAGGTCTTGTCACACTGCTCACATCTGTATGGCCTGTCTCCAGTGTGGATCCTCATGTGACATTCAAGAAGCTCTGACCGACTGAATGTTTTCCCACACTGCTCACACTCGTACGGCTTTAGTCCATCATGGACTCTCTTGTGACGCCGGAGACCTGAAAGATGATTAAATGACTTCCCACACTCATCACAGCTGTATTCCTTTTCCCCAGCATGTGCCTTCATGTGTTCTTTGAGGTGTCCTGACTGAGTAAAGGTCTTCTCACACTGCTCACAGCTGTATGGCCTCTCTCCAGTGTGGATCCTCATGTGACGTTTAAGCCTTTTAGACTCAGTAAACACATGTCCACACAGGCCACACTCAAAGGGCTTTTCCCCAGTGTGGATCTTCATGTGTTCTTTGAGGCTGGATGAGTGAGTAAAGGTCTTCTCACACTGCTCACATCTGTATGGCCTCTCTCCAGTGTGGATCCTCAAGTGACATTCAAGATGCTCTGACCGACTGAATGTTTTCCCACACTGCTCACACTTGTACAGCTTTACTCCATCATGGACTCTCTTGTGTTGCTGGAGACCTGAGAGCTGATTAAATGACTTCCCACACTCATCACAGCTGTATTCCTTTTGCCCAGCATGTATCTTCATGTGTTCTTTGAGGTGTCCTGACTGAGTAAAGGTCTTGTCACACTGCTCACATCTGTATGGCCTCTCTCCAGTGTGGATCCTCATGTGAAGTTTAAGTCTTTTAGACACAGTAAACACATGTCCACACAGGCCACACTCAAAGGCCTTTTCCCCAGTGTGGATCCTCATGTGGTCTTTGAGGCTGGATGAGTGATTAAAGGACTTCTCACACTGCTCACAGCTGTATGTCTTTCCCTGTGTGCGGGGGGTCTTCAGAGGCTGAGCTGGGTCCATTTCTCTACAGACAGAAACAGGAGTTAGTGTTGTGTTACACACATTATTCAGTAAATCACACGCTAATTTAAGCACATTAAAACCCCTGGAGAGTCTCGTACAAACAGTCCATTAAAGTTTTAGATAAAAAACCAAGGCAATATCACCATTGTGGACTTTTAAGAAAGTATTGTTTTTTACGTTGGACAGATCTCCCCAAATTTGCTAATTTGTGCCTCATTTACAAAGCCCTACATGATTTGGCCCCTGCTCCTCTGGCCGCTCTCATCACCCAAAGAAACACCTTAGGTCGTGTCACTCGAGGCTCGATGAGAGGTGACTGTGTAATCCCTCTGAGAAAGAGCAGCTTCAGTCAGGCGGCCTGGTCTGTGAGAGCTGCCAGAGAGTGGAACTGTGTACCTGACACCATCAAACACTTATCCTCTTACAAAACATTTAAGAAACATTTGCAAGAGTGGCTGGTGAACACATTTACACGCACACACTAAAACCTGTCTATTTGGCCGCTCACTGTACACTGTTGTAAATATTGTATTATATTTTGATGTTGTGTTTTATTAACAATGTCTGTTTTTGTCCGTTTTATTGCCATTTTGACATCATGGCCGGGGGACTACAGATGAAAAATAGCCTCTTTGGCTAATTCTGGCTGTTTTACTTATGTTTTATTCATGTGTTTTATGAAATTGCACTGTCCCCTTTTGAGAATAAACTAAACCTAAAACACTAAATGTAGTTTGCTGCAGACCTGGTGTGACCCTTCCTCTGTTCTCATTCACACATACAGTATCACCCCTCCCCCATCAGCTCACTGTGAATCAGCAACAAATCTGTTTTTAAATCACTGTCTGAGCCAGTGGGCGAGGAAAGCCCTTCTCTTTGGTCCTCATGGAGCTGACATTGCTGTAATACCACCCCCTGGTGGCTGGCGACTCCAAAAGACACTTTGGAAACAGGATTCCTATGTAGCTTTGGTCCTCGTTTAAACTGCTTTAAAGTCTGGCTCCAAAGAGTTTTACTTTTTCTACAAATGTCAATGATCCATGAGACAACGCTGGGCTATGTATCATAGTTTTAACCACACTGGTTTTTGTACATCAGCAATAAAAAGTGGAAGCTTAAATCTATGACTGACAGGCTCTGGAGCTCTGTGGAGGCTCGTAGCCATGTTCATTTCACAGACCATTCAGGATCCCTTACTTTACATATTGTATCGAGGTCTGGGGAAACGCATGCAAAAGTGTAATAGACCGAATGTTTTTGCTACAAAAATGGCTTTAAGAATTACAAGTCATAAAGGCTCCAGAGAACATACGAATGACCTTTTTGCGGAGCTGAAACGATTACAATTTAAAGATCTTGCTCATTTAAAAATTTTACAGACCATGTGGAAAATCAAGCACAAGTTGGTACCAGAACATATTTACAAGAAATTGACCTTGATCACAGACGACACAAGGCGAAAAGGAAACTTTTGTGTACCTTTCTCCCAAATATCACTAAGAGCTCTGGAGCTCTGTGGAGGCTCGTAGCCATGTTCATTTCACAGACCACCGGGATCATTACTATGAATGGGGCTGAATGGGACTCGCCGATCTCTATTATTTAGATCTATGGTCTGAGCGCTGGAGCTGCAAGAAGAAAGTCCAGTCTATTTTTCATTGTAAAACACGTCCTGACTTGAGTCTAGAACGACCTTTGAGCTCACCTCGCTGATGCGAGTGTGTCTTTGTGCAGATCCTCCTCACCTGTGTGCAGACAGACTCCTGGAGGGGCAGCAGCAGCACAGACTGTGGAGCCGCTCTGTGAGTCCTGGATATTTCCTCCAAAACCAGAGTCCTCCGAGGCTTTCTCGTCGTCTTTGTGGCTCTTCCTCCCAGCTCACACAGACAGGGTCACACACAGGTCCAGAGTCCAGCTGGAAGTCACTGGAGGCTTTTATAGCTCTGTGTGGAAAGCCCCTCCCTCAACGGAGCCCTCCCTCAACTCTGTGGATGAAACCTCTGCTGCCCCCCTCCTCCTCCTCTTTTCAGCTCTTTGTTCCTGCTCCACACCTAAAGCTTTTCACATTCAAATGCACTGAGCCCACTCTGATTGGTCAGGCCTTTGAGTCAATAGTCGGCTTGCATATTCAAAGTTAGCTTTCTCTTCACACATTTAAACCAGGCTCTGTCATGACTATAACATTTACTATTGTTAAGCCACGTATTAAACGTAGCTGTAGAGTCCACTCTATCTGATTGTAGATCTAATTTGGTCCATTATCTCCACGGAGACTATTCTTTCCTCCACTTGAACCAACACTTCTGCGCTGATTAAATCCCTTCTCTCTCTGAACTGAACAATGTGCGTGCGTAGTTGACTGGTGGGTTACAGCCAGATATTCCTGTCCTCGGTCAGAAGGTAAGGTGACTCAAGATAATGGAGGGATCCACAGCTTTGTATTTCCAGAACATTCATTACATTCATTGTTGGTAACAAGTATGTGTATGTAGCTACGTTCGGTTTCTATAAAAACAACAAAAAGGGAAAAAATAATTACAATCAACGTATAAATAATAAATCAAGGTCAACGGGTATTTAGCAATGTGCAAGTTATAATAATAAAAGGGATAAACAACTGGTCTTGAACATAATATACAGGTGAAAATATGCTGAAAATAATGACATAATAAAACACCTGAAGAAACTGGGCAGTGTCGAAATGCTGCCCTCTTATGGACCGAAACATGTACTGCAAGGGCAGGGCTGCATTTTAGCTCTGGGCAACTTTAAGCATGGACTCCATCTTGGACAACTAAACACGTGCATCTATGGCGCCTCGTGGATGCACTGACTGCGAAATAGCATATAAACTTCACTATGTGCATCAACAAACATATTACAAGCAATAACAATATGATTCAGTACACTCACGTTCATATTCACGCACACGCACGGCACATTCTCAGGACAAAGGACTGAAGTGACCGCTCCCCACACGCTACTGCGCAGAACTAGCTCGAACAAGCCCAGGCAAAGTGGAATGTACCATTTAGCGGCAACTAGCGGGGGCCGTGGAACAGTCCAACTATTCTTCTTCTTTAGATTATTGGCGGGCGGCAACCAACAGCTTGGGTGCATACCGCCACCTACTGTACCGTGTTTCTCAGGATGATAGTTCTTCAGGTTACATTCTGGTTGTGTGCAGCTTACCACCCAGAAGGGGGACAAACCAAAAAAAGAATAAATAAATACAAAATAAATAAAAAAATCTATACTTTGTGAAAGAGCTCTGCCCCTTTTAGGAACCCCATCAATGCCCTCATACTCTTACTGTCCCCTCTACCCAGGATACCTTGTAGACTCCAAACCCTCTCCAGTCCTATCCCTCAGAATCCGTCTCTGCCTTTCATACTTCCTACATTCCATTAACACATGTTCCACACTCTCTGGCACATCACACATATCACAATTCTCAGCAGGGCCGTGCAGAGAGCTACAGAGGGGCAGGGGCTGAAAACTCAAAAGGGCACTACACCCCCCCCGCGACCACTGACAAACCAACCGTTCCCGCTCCTCTTAAATTCTTATCACAAGCACATTTATTTCTAATCCACTTTGTTAATTTATTTATTTACAAAAGTAAAAGGAGCTGTATAGGAGATAAAAATATACGATTTGGGGAAAGCCAACTGCTATTATTATTTCAGTTTATTAATACTATTTTTTGCCAGTATCTTTTGCTAGTGGGGTACTTTTCAGGGGGCATCTGCCCAGGCCACAAGTGTCTTAGCAGCGCCCCTACAGAAACACAGACTGTCTCATGTCTCTCTCTTCACTGGGCTGTGGCTGAAAACAGGGGCTTAAGAAAATGACATAAACTATTGAGAATGTCTGGGCGTAAGTTTCACGATGTTTTAAGAGAACATAGAGCTGAACTATTTTGACAAAAATACGCTGTGCGAGGATGCGGCGCTGAGCCGCGATAAATGGCGCTCGCGTCTGACACAAGGTTTATTTTTAGATCGTACAAAACTGTCGACTTGTTGACCTCATTGGTCTGTGATTATGAGGCCGACTGATGAAAAATAAAGAGCGATCTGAAGCACAAGGTGTGGAGATCGTGGCTCTGTGCAGGAGAGGCTCTGCCTTCCTCCTGTCTGAGCGCCGCTCTCTGCAGCGCAGCAGAGAGCGGCGCAGGACCGGTGGGCGGGGTATTGGAAACACGATGAACTAACAAGGGGCGTGTTCATTTTGGATTAAATTTATTAATATAAGCTAATAAGGCTTATTGGGACAAAACCAATGATAAGGACTGTGGCAATGCTTTGGATAAACAAACTATAATACAAATTAAAAAAAAGGTATGGAGGGAAAAGGGCACTTCAGGGGCATGGAGCAAAAGGGGCAGGGGCTCAAGCCCCTTTCGCCCCCCCTCTGCACGGGCCTGATTCTCAGTCTCTACCATGCGACCAAATAACCTAATACTAATACCCAAGAGTAAACTTAACATTAAACAAAACAATAAACAAAGTGCTAAGCACATAACGTGTGGGTTGTTGAATATTAGATCAATCTCATCAAAGTCATTTTTAGTAAATGACTTAATTTGCGATAACAACTTTGACCTTCTCGCCCTGACTTAAACATGGCTTCAGCAGGATGACTATGTTAGGCTTAATGAATCTACCCCTCCTGGTTATGTCAATTTTCAGGCTGCTAGAACCACAGGCCGAGGTGGTGGGGTTGCAGTGATATCAGACTCTAATCTTCTTCTAAATCCCAAAAATAACCTAAAGTTTAATCCGTTTGAAAGTCTAACACTGTCTCTTACCTGTCCCAAATGGAAAAATCAAAAAGCTTTACTACTTGCTATTGTTTATCGACCTCCTGGCCCCTATTCAAACTTCTTAGCAGAGTTCTCTGAGTTTTTAGCTAGTATAGTGTTGGATTGGAATAAAAAAAATTAACATTGTCGATAAAAATAGTGATTGTCTGAGCGAGGCATTTAGTCCCTACTAGACGGGGTTGGTTTTACACAAAATGCGAATCAACCCACTCACTGTCATAAACACACTCTTGATCTGGTTTTAACATATGGGATTGAAATTAGCGACCTAAACATTCTCCCTCAGAATCCCGCGCTTTCTGACCATTTTCTAATTACATTCAAATTCCTAATAGAAGATTATACTAATCCACAGGATAAAATTCAATTAAAACGTACACTATCTAAAGAAGCTGTGTTAAAGTGTAAAGAAATGATCCAGCCAGTCTTTAATACTATGTCTATAGAGAATAGCTCGCTTATTGATTTAAATGAAAGTGATCAGTTTGTCGACAGCGTTATGCTCACACTAAAAACAGCTCTCGATGTTGCGGCCCCACTGAAACAGAAAGTTGTTCGGCCCAGGTGCATCACTCCCTGGTATAACGCAGAAACACACGCGCTTAAGCGATAGACTCGCAAATTAGAACGGTTATGGCGCAATTCTAGCACTGAGCAATCTCTTAGATCTTGGACCAATTGCCTACTCGCATATAAGCCATGAGGAAAGCAAAAACTAATTACTACTCTTCATTAATTGAAGTAAATTTAAATTTAAATCTTTTTAACACGGTAGCCCGGCTAACAAACAGTCACAGTGCAGTAGTGCCTTCCATTCCTGATACCCTTAGCTGCGATTACTTCCTTAAATTCTTTAAAGGGACTATACATAAGTTTAACCACAAATAAATGTATACAAATTTAAAATTTCTTTCTCATACATGCTCCAGCAATGCCCTGGTGAGTAGAATGAGCCCTGGCCTTTTCACCGCAATTGCCTCTATATGCCTGTAAAGTCACTTAAATAGTTTATGCTCGGGTCGAACAAGCAAACAGCGTAATGCGTAATGCGCGTTCACGCTCAGCTGTAGCGTTAGCTGTATCTCCTCTATACTGACGCTGCAGCGCGAGTGCTAACTTCGGAGGGATGGATATAGCGGAGAATAAGAGGAGACCGGCTTCAAGCACCATCAAAACTCCAGCCCAGACCCCAAATAACAAAAAGAAACGAAGAGTTTATTCGAGTGTGACCAAAAAGGCGAAAGTCGAGTCTGATCGGCGTAGGCAAAGAACCAGAGTAAGAGAGAGAGAATCTCTCAAAAGACCCGCCGCTTATTTTTGCTCGAAAGGTAAGAAATTATTACTAAATACGTGGGGGAAAAGTGTTGTTGATGCTTCAAAACAACTGTGTCCGACTGTCCGTGCATGTTGTACAAACTTCACTGAAACAAGCCATAAAATAATCATATTTGGAAGTTACAAAATAGTTGATCTAATAGTTTTATACCTACAGAGAAGTTGTGTAGTATTAGTAGCAGACTAGTAGTGTCAGTAATTGTGCTGTACCTACAAAACATTTGAGTAGTAACAGTGGTAATGGTGCTGTATTTACAATGGCAAAAATAATGTCGCTAATGTTAGCTTTTCTTGGCCGCAAAATAAGCGTGACTGTTCACGGATTTATAAGCAGTGAAACGACTACAAAAAAGTGAACATGTGCCGTTTACAATATAGTTTACGAGTTAGCTACGCTAACTTTGGGCCCAGGGAATTGAAGAGACGATTTTGGCTTTTCCTAGTAGCATTTCTACCGGTGGAATTATTTTATTATTTCAATTACGTATACGAGTATTTTTTTTCCCCCTCCTTCAAACGTCAATTATTCGTTTATATGCATTACTTGGCTTCTTCACTCGATTCACTTTGCTGCATTTGCTCAAGTATTTTAACTGATTTGGTCTAAATATCTTACAAAACAGTAACGTTTCTTACCTCAGTTTAAGTCAAACCTGCAAATCTGTAAATTGACCAGGACGGGACTGTTATTTCTGGTGCTCCTAAAGCCTGAGCGCCTCATGCACGAGCTTATCATGGAGGCTGCAGTTACGCGTTTGGCCTGAGGGGGCAATTGCGAGCACAAAACTGTCAAACTCCACAGAGCCCCTTTAATGATAAAATCACAACCATTAGAGATAAAATAAATGATAAGCTTCCCTTATCTTATTCTAATCTAAATCCAGCTGTAGAATCATTGTCTCCTTTTGAAGTCTTAGACAGGTTCATAACTATAGATGAGGCTGAGGTATTATCAATCATTATGTCTTCAAAACCGTCAACTTGTCTTCTAGATCCAATTCCAATTAAACTCCTCAAAGAAATTACTCCTGAAATCTCAGATACCATATTGAAAATAATTAACTCGTCTTTAGAAAATGGGTATGTGCCAAAGTCCTTTAAATATGCTGTTATCAAACCACTTTTGAAAAAAACCCAATCTCGATCCTGATATTTTAGCAAACTATAGGCCCATATCTAATTTGCCTTTCATTGCAAAAGTCCTTGAAAAAGTAGTGGCTAAGCAGCTTTGCCGCCACCTACAGGACAATAGTTTATTTGAAAAATTTCAGTCAGGATACAGAACTTATCATAGCACAGAGACCGCCTTAGTCAAAGTTACCAACGACCTGTTATTAGCAGCTGACGCCGGACTAGCTTCAATCCTGGTTCTGTTAGACCTCAGTGCCGCCTTTGACACAATCGACCACAATATTCTCCTGCAGAGGGCGCCTGTGAGTGCCACGGGAGTGTCGGTCTAGATCAACCCGGCTGAACGGAGGAACCTTGCCTACTGGATTGACAACAAGGACTGGACGGTCTTGATCCTGGCCCGTCTGCTGAAGGGACTCCATCGGCCCTGGGTCTCTATAGCCTGTCCGTCCATGGGAGTGGATCTCTCCTTCTGTGGTTCTCCCCAAAGTTTCTCTTTTTTCCCTGCTGGAGAGTCTAAAGACAGGGGACACCCGGGCCACTCGTCGCCACCCACTGCTGACGCTTATTTGGACATTATGTTTGCCTGGATACTTGATTCACCTGAACTTTACATTGTCTTATTTACTGCTCTGTTTTATCCTCCTGTTGTGATATTGGGCTATACAAAACCATTGATTGATTGATTGATGACTTGTTCAAAGAAAATATAGGCAATTTTGTCCCTTTCTACTCAGAGCCTACATGCCTGATGTGAAAGCATTCTATAAAATGATATATTTTTCCTCATATTTATGTCAGTAATCTACTGCTCAAGTTTCAAGTTTGACTTGAAGAGTTTTCCCATACATTCTTTCTTATTGCCTAAATGACAGGAGCGAGGCCTCATATCTCCATTTTTAATTTTTTAATTCACTGTTGAACTTAAAATCATAAGTCTACTCGTTGTGTTTTCTTTGTTCTCAATAACTGTTCTCCTGGCGCTTGAAAACCGCTCAAACTGTTCAAATTAAGAAATAAAATAAAGACTTACCGGTGCTGGTTGAGGCGTGGAAGAAACAGCTACAGCCTCGTTTAGTCCAGATTTAGTCTGTGTTTATTCACAAATGCCACAGGTTTGGTATCGACTAAACTTCAAGGCCGTTTTCTCCAAGTGAGCTTTTTATTCCACTCTTTAGATTTTTTATTGAGATGAATTATTAGTAAACTCATTTCTGTCTAATCTTTAAATAAACGGCTTAAAACGATTAACCTCTTAACCACAGCCACATTTTCTCCAGTCTGGCTTTACCCAAATCTAAAAACTTATTGAAAAAAGTGTCAAAATAGCGACAAAAATGCAACAAACACGAGGATGAAAACGCAACAAAGAAGCCGCTAAAAAGTAACAATAACGTGACAAAGTTCAACAAAAAATTCAACAAAAACATGGATGAAAACGCAACAGAAGATCGACAAAAAAAGAGACAGAAGTAAATCTAAATCTACTGGAGCTGAGCACAGTTACATCTGATACCAGTACTTTAACGATACTTGTTTTTCTTTACCGATACCTGAACGATACTTTTCCAGATTCCTATACTGAAATATGTGTCGTCTAGAGCAAGAAAACAGAACATGTACAATATCGGGTTAAAAAATGGGAGAAAATAAGGGAAATTATTGGGAATAAATTATGTAAAAAATTCGGGAAATTGGAAAAATGGGGGGAAATATTAGTAATAAATGAATGGGAAAAAATTGGGAAAACGAGAAAAAAATGGGAGCAAGAATAAGACAAAAAATTGTGCACAACATTTGGAAAAGTGGGATTTAGAAAAAAAATCTTTGTTTGAGCTGAAAAAACCAAGTCACGTCCTTCAAAGCTGTACTTGGACGAAAAGCATCAACACTTGGATCTAAACATATACGTTTTTTTCTCCTCATGTTCATGTCAGTAATCTACAGCAGGAGTGTCAAATGGATATCTCTAAATATAACGTTTCCCCCATTCACCTGTAGCTCCTCTATAGTTAAAGAGTATGAAGTTCTTACCGCTGATGGTGGACAGAACCTCGGCTGAATCCTTGTCCGTCGCTTGTGGCGTCGACTCTTCCGCTCCCATCCTTCTCTCCTCCGAGCGCCGCCGGCTTCTCCTCACATCCGACTCTGAAATCCTACGGTCTTTGTCTCTTCTCTCCTCTGCCCTCGCTCTGCAGCCGGACTTAATGACATTTACTTTAAACAAAGAGGGAGGAACTGTTTGGGGATTGCGTAACGTTTGAGCTGCGGAACTAAATCAGGAAACTTCTGTTTTAACCTCACAGTCACAGTGTCAGCAGAGGCAGCAGCAGCGAGTCAAAGTGAAGGGAAACTTAATGCATCAACTCCACAGATCCTGAGACTAGTTGGAGACTCGAGTTTCCGCTGGTCACGGAGATGTCTCTGAGACGTCCCCTGGAGATGAGGCGAGTCTCCAGGTAGTCTCGGTGAAAACAAACAGGTTTGATTTCAGCGGTGACTGCATGGAGAGTTGAAAAAGTCTCTGCATCAGTGGCGTGTCTACGGGGTGGCCAGGGGTGACCTGGGCCTCCCCACTCAGGGGGGCTGAGGAAGCATGAGGAAGAATAATTAATAGTTTAGTTTGTTTATTTTTTTTACAAACATAGCCTGCATGGCCACATCTCCACACTGCAAAAAATAAAAATAAAAAACTCAAAAGGAGTAGGCCGAAGCAAAAAAGCTTATAAGTGCCTACCCCCGATTCAAAGTAATTACTTACATGCATTTCAAATTAATTCAGGAAATACAAAACAACTAAGAATATACATAACTGAAATGCATGTGTCCAGCTGCAGGTAAATAATAACAGTAATAATAATGGTGATACAAGCAGCATCTCGTGTTTTCATACAATATAACACTTTACATTAAACATTCCTGAGTTACCCAGGCACATGTACAACTGAAGCGTGCATGTACCTGTACATGTACAAGTTTGATTTTCCATACATAGGCACACACACAGCCCTGTGGGTGTGCCTATCCATGAATCACAATTATATCCTTTCAACAATTACAATTGTCCGCATTAACCTTACATATAGCAGTATTGATAAAGAAAAGCATTCATGTTTTACAAGAAAATCACATGAGGTTTACAAGACTTCCAAAGTAAGAAGACATAGCACGAAAATAGAAATGTATATAATTTACCAGTATATATAAACATTTATTTTATTTTTATTTTCAATTTTTATTTTTTTTCCACTTTCCCATTCACATAATAACCATGTCCAATCGTTACTTACAGTATAAACCAGTCACCATTCTATTAATTGACCATTGATTTAGTTATTATTTAAGTATATACATTATTATATACATAATCAACACTACCCATTTTTTTTATATGTCCCCTTGCTGTCATTCCCATTTCCACTGTAAAAATATTGGTTGTGATTGTTTTATTATTTTGTTGTTTGCCTTGTTTAGTGAGGTGCCTTAGAAAGCCAGAGTGTAATGTGGCCAGTAGGTAGAGGGCAGTAGCCTCCCATCAGCAAGCCCTCACCCTGCTGCCCTAACTAGTTATTGTTGTGAGACAGTTCTGAGACCTATACTGGGTGGGCAGTGTTTCCTCGTTAGCAAACCCCTCCCCACCTTTTGATCTGCAGCACTAATCATTGTTCAGACTTTTCCTACCAGTAGTTTTGATCTCATCTTGGGCAGATATGCTCTTTTTTATTGACTTAAAATGACACTCACCTTGACTTCTGGAACTGTATATTTCCTCGCTCCTTTTGGTTTAAACACTGAGTAAAATCTCAGGTTTCCTCAGGTGTGATTTGCGTAAAGCCAAACTGGAGAACATGTCCTCGGTCCAGGCGGGGGTTAAGAGGTTAACTACTGTTTGTCTCCTTCACTTCCCCCTCTTCTCTGGGCTGTGGCTGAAACAGGAGCTCAAGAAGAAAAGGACTGTTAAGAAGGTCTGGGCACAAGTTGTTATAGGAGAATATGAGCTGAGATTGAATTAGTCAAAAATGCTTCAAAAATAACAGCAAAAAGTGGGTCAGACGTCCTGTGAATTACGTGGCTGATATATTATTGAAATATTGGGAAATAAAACATGTTGTAGCTCCTTTTATTGTAAATTGTTTTTTTTAAAACCATATTTTCTTTTTCTATGACGATGGTGTGAAATGCATTGCTTATATTGGCCACAAGATGGAGCCCTGCGGTTAAACCTGCAGCATCGTCCTCCTGTGTCCTGCCCAAGAGCACAACAGCAGCCTGTCCAAGAACTGAAGCGACTTTAAAGGTCAAACATCTACATTTATACATCATTTTAAAGAAAGAATACTGACTCTGGGGAAAGGAAGTTCATTTTATCTAATATTTTATTATTTCTTTAATAAATGGGATTGTGATGTAACTATTTGCTTAGTTTAAAAACTGTCACATTACTTTATTTTTCAGGAGTTTCATCTTTATGAAATTGAGATCCTCAGAGAACTGGGTTTGCTGTCAGCTGTCCCTGACCCAACAACCCTGGAGTTACTCCAACACACCCAAGGAGATGGTATGGACTAATTTATTCTTCTCACAATATTGAATATAGAAATTGCAAACATCTATATATCCATAACATATTCTTTATCCTTGTTTTTTTTACAGGTCAACAATTGCCACAGAAATAACATGAAGAATGTTTTATTTTTGTAAATAAAGTTGTTGTTGAAAACTAGTTGACCATTGTTTGTTTCTATCTGTAACCAAATGTTTATGAGATGCTATTTTTGTGCAAGAGGTGTTTTTTTAGGCAATGTGTTAGTTGTGCTTTGAAATTAGAAGACTTTATTATATTTTAGTCTTTATTCTCATGAAAACAAAGCAAAGTGACTTCAATTGAAATGTAATGTAATCGATGGTATAAATATATACAAATGGTATATTGGTATAAATCCAATGTAGTGCCCATTAGGATCAGAAAATGTGTCTGATTTAGTCTCCACATGTGGCACTTTAGATATGCAGTTCTCTGGAGCAGCAGGCAGCTTTTGGAGATCGTCTGGTTGATGCTGCAGGTGGGGTTTTACTGTATTCATCATCGGAAGATCCTGCCATTACAGAGCTTTGAAGAAGGAGAAAGATAAAATAATTAGAAAAAACAAATGCAATATGGCCTAAATCCGAAGTGGTCTAAAACACAAAAAAGACGACAGGACAGATAATCGTACGCTAGCTGTTAGCATATCAAAGAAGTAAACAATGTTGCTATAAACCTTGCAAACAATGTAAAAACTACATGTTTACTTGATATGACAGTTTATTGGAAATTTCAGTACAAAGTTAGCTGCCTAAACGTGTCAATCCCCGTCAAAAAACAACGATTTTAACATAAAAAGCATCGTTACCTTGGATAACTCAATTGTTGACACTGTCACCGTAATGTCTCTCCTCGTCACTTCTTGGCCCATTGAACCTCGCGCGTGCACGGGAAAACAGGCGTGGCTTCCAAGACCAATCAGGAAGGGAGGGGGAGGGAGCTTGAGCCGTTTTTTCAAAAAGAGTCCCTCTCTCTCTCTTTTTCTGACAACATCCAGACTATCACTTTAAGATAAAAATAAGCTAAAAAACTTTAAAACTATAAGGCTATTAAGGGCATGCGTGAAAAATATTAAATAAATAAGATAAAATAAAGTGACATATGACATATAGACAACAACAATTTGACATTGAACAACAGCGGGATTGTATTAACAGATGTAGGCATATAAAGTGATAAAGTGATGAGTGATAGCAGTGGGTCTAAGTGTGGACACACCACACAGTGCAAGTGCAGATACATCCATGAGTCTGTAACTAAGTTACAGAGACTTGTTATTGTTCATGAGTCTGATGGCGGAGGGGGAAAAACTGTTCAAGTGGAGGGAGGTATGGGTCTGGATAGACCGTAGCCTCCTGCCCGAGGGGAGAGGGGTGAATAGTCCATGTCCAGGGTGAGAAGGGTCAGCTGTGATCCGACCCACACGCCTCCGGGTCCTGGAGGTGAACAGGTCCTGGAGAGATGGGAGCGCGCAGCCAATCACCTTCTCAGCAGCACGCACAATGCGCTGCAGTCGATGCTTGTCCCGTTCTGTAGCGCCGGGGTACCTTAATAAAAAAACCTGTAGCCTGCCACCTACAGAAAAAACAACAACTATACTCTATCCATGAGTCCGGTGTGCTTTAAAAATTCAAACAAACACTTTATTACCTTATGATCTGAGGCTTTTGATAAAATATCTCTAAAGGTAAACATTTCCCCACAGTCCTCTATTTTCCTTTTAATTACAACCCATTAAACTTCCTACACATCATGACAGCATGTTCCACTGTTTCTGGCACATTGCACAACTTGCAGTTTCCGGAAATATGTTTTGCTATTAGATGTAATGTTTTGTTCAGTCCGATGTGCCCTATTCTCTTTCTCGTAAAAGCTGCCTCTTCTCTTCGACATCTTCCTACCCGGCGACCTTGACCAACTTCAGGATTTACACTGTAATACCCCCTCCCTTTATCTCCACTATCCCATTTATCTTGCCACAACTTTTTTACATGTTTTATCACTGACTTGGCCTCTGATTTTGATACTTTACACCGAACAGACACATCAGCCGCTTTCAGAGCCTGTTTAGCAAACTTGTCTGCCAAGTGCCAACTAATTACCAGCCAAACCTACATGTGACGGCTACCAGTGATATATGTTGGAAAATACTTTTTATTTTTTTTGCAAATGTAAAAAAATACTGATCCTACTCTTATTATTTATTGTATCATTATTTTTTTGCATGTGGGGCCCCTGCACAAACACAAGAAACACAAACTTTAACCTCATAACCGCTGCGCGCATTTTCTCCAGCCCCCTTGCGGCGGCTTAAAATAACGTCTGCAAATGTCACTCAAACACAATGTTTATTACGTGGCTGATATATTATTGAAATATTGGGAAATAAAACATGTTGTAGCTCCTTTTATTGTACATTTTTTTAAACCATATTTTCTTTTTCTATGACGATAGTGTAAAATGCATTGCTATATATATTGCTTATATTGGCCACAAGATGGAGCCCTGCGGTTAAACCTGCAGCATCGTCCTCCTGTGTCCTGCCCAAGAGCACAACAACAGCCTGTCCAAGAACTGAAGCTAATTTAAAGGTCAAACATCTACATTTATACATCATTTTAAAGAAAGAAAACTGACTCTGGGGAAAGGAAGTTCATTTGATCTAATATTTTATTTTATTATTTCTTTAATAAATGGGATTGTGATGTAACTATTTGCTTAGTTTAAAAACTGTCAAATTACTTTATTTTTCAGGAGTTTCATCTTTATACTGATTCACTTCTTTAAAGGTTTGTTATTTGTTCCACTAAAACTCCACTAAAAATATAACCAGTTGTTTGGGTAAATCTTGAGTAAAACTAAACACATTTTCATTCAGAGACTAGAATTAAAACTAAACTAAAATGCTTTCAAAATGAATAGTCCACTGACGGGATTTCACAATATAGCGGCAAGAACAAAATGGTACAAAACTTTGAAATTCTTTGAAAAACAATATTTTATTCTAATAAAAACAGTTTTATAATGAAGAACAAATGGAGGCGCTGAAAAATTTAATGAAAAAGCAACAAAAAAGTTACAAAAACTTGAAAAAAAGTGACGACAACATGGCAAAGTCTTAGATCAGTTTTGTAGGTCTTAGCTTTCAAATGAGGGGTTACACTGGTCTATATAAAGGCTGTAAGCTCCAGTCAAGAAGCTTCTAGATTTGGGTAAAGCCGAAGTGAAAAAACATTGTTTGTTCAGGTGGGGGTTAAGAGGTTAAAAAGTGTAAAATAAGTGTAAAGCTTTACATTCCATCAACACTAAAACATCAGCAAGTCTGAAACATTAGTTTGAAATAGAGTCAACTCAATAAGTCTCTGTGAACGACACAAACATGAATGAAAAACACATCAGGAAAACAGCACAAGGGAATGATGAGACTATTTAAAGGATCATTTTTAGAGTGCGCAGAACAAAGATTTGTTTGGACAAATTAATATTTTCTTTCAAAATGTGAATTCTGGGCTTGTAACATTTCCACTGCCGCACGCAACACTCTTGTCCTGCACTTCTGAAGGTGAAACAAATATAATTCCATATTTGTGAAAAAGGTTTTTTCCTTAAATAAGATTTAGATTCAGATTTACATTCTCTGACCTCCCTAAAAACATCAGCATTTGTGAAACATTAGTTTGAAATAGAGTGAACTGGATAAGTCTCTGTGAACGACACAGACATGTTCATGTCATGAAGCACATTTGATCTTAAAATATCTGAAGGTCTGACCAAACTCATCACAGCCGTTTCTCTCCAGTGTGGATCCTCTTCATGTGGTATTTGAGGTGGGATGACTGAGTAAAGGTCTTGTCACACTGCTCACAGCTGTATGGCCTCTCTCCAGTGTGGATCCTCATGTGTGTTTTGAGGCTGGATGACATAGTAAAGGTCTTCTCACACTGCTCACATCTGTATGGCCTCTGTCCAGTGTGGATTCTCATATGATTTTTAAGATGTACAGACAGAGTAAACACATGTCCACACAGGCCACACTCATAGGGCTTTTCCCCAGTGTGGATCCTCATGTGTGTTTTGAGGTTGAATGACTGAGTAAAGGACTTGTCACACTGCTCACATCTGTAATGCTTCTCTCCCGTGTGGATCTTCATGTGTTTTTTGAGGTGGGATGACTGAGCAAAGGACTTGTCACACTGCTCACATCTGTAATGCTTCTCTCCCGTGTGGATCTTCATGTGTGTTTTGAGGCTGAATGACACAGTAAAGGTCTTCTCACACTGCTCACATCTGTATGGCTTCTCTCCAGTGTGGATCCTCAAGTGACATTCAAGATGCTCTGACCGACTGAATGTTTTCCCACACTGCTCACACTCGTACGGCTTTAGTCCATCATGGACTCTCTTGTGACGCCGGAGACCTGAAAGATGATTAAATGACTTCCCACACTCATCACAGCTGTATTCCTTTTCCCCAGCATGTGCCTTCATGTGTTCTTTGAGGTGTGCTGACTGAGTAAAGGTCTTCTCACACTGCTCACATCTGTATGGCTTCTCTCCAGTGTGGATCCTCATGTGACGTTTAAGCTTTTTAGACTCAGTAAACACATGTCCACACAGGCCACACTCAAAGGCCTTTTCCCCAGTGTGGATCCTCATGTGTTCTTTGAGGCTGGATGACTGAGTAAAGGTCTTGTCACACTGCTCACATCTGTATGGCCTCTCTCCAGTGTGGATTCTCATATGATTTTTAAGATGTACAGACAGAGTAAACACATGTCCACACAGGCCACACTCATAGGGCTTTTCCCCAGTGTGGATCCTCATGTGTGTTTTGAGGCTGGATGACTGAGTAAAGGTCTTGTCACACTGCTCACATCTGTATGGCCTCTCTCCAGTGTGGATTCTCATATGATTTTTAAGATGTACAGACAGAGTAAACACATGTCCACACAGGCCACACTCATAGGGCTTTTCCCCAGTGTGGATCCTCATGTGTGTTTTGAGGCTGGATGACTGAGTAAAGGACTTGTCACACTGCTCACATCTGTAATGCTTCTCTCCCGTGTGGATCCTCATGTGTGTTTTGAGGTGGGATGACTGAGTAAAGGACTTGTCACACTGCTCACATCTGTAATGCTTCTCTCCGGTGTGGATCCTCATGTGTTCTTTGAGGCTGGATGACTGAGTAAAGGACTTGTCACACTGCTCACATCTGTAATGCTTCTCTCCCGTGTGGATCCTCATGTGTTCTTTGAGGCTGGATGACTGAGTAAAGGTCTTCTCACACTGCTCACATCTGTATGGCCTCTCTCCAGTGTGGATCCTCAAGTGACATTCAAGATGCTCTGACCGACTGAATGTTTTCCCACACTGCTCACACTCGTACGGCTTTAGTCCATCATGGACTCTCTTGTGACGCAGGAGACCTGAAAGCTGATTAAATGACTTCCCACACTCATCACAGCTGTATTCCTTTTCCCCAGCATGTATCTTCATGTGGTTGTTGAGGCTGGATGACTGAGTAAAGGTCTTGTCACACTGCTCACATCTGTATGGCCTCTCTCCAGTGTGGATCCTCATGTGATGTTTAAGTCTTTTAGACTGAGTAAACACATGTCCACACAGGCCACACTCAAAGGCCTTTTCCCCAGTGTGGATCCTCATGTGGTCTTTGAGGCTGGATGAGTGATTAAAGGACTTCTCACACTCCTTACAGCTGTATGTCTTTCCCTGTGTGCGGGGAGTCTTCAGAGGCTGAGCTGGGTCCATTTCTCTACAGACAGAAACAGGAGTTAGTGTTGTGTTACACACATTATTCAGTAAATCACACGCTAATTTAAGCACATTAAACCCCTGGAGAGTCTCGTACAAACAGTCCATTAAAGTTTTAGATAAAAAACCAAGGCAATATCACCATTGTGGACTTTTAAGAAAGTATTTTTTTTTTACGTTGGACAGATCTCCCCAAATTTGCTAATTTGTGCCTCATTTACAAAGCCCTACATGATTTGGCCCCTGCTCCTCTGGCCGCTCTCATCACCCAAAGAAACACCTTAGGTCGTGTCACTCGAGGCTCGATGAGAGGTGACTGTGTAATCCCTCTGAGAAAGAGCAGTTTCAGTCAGGCGGCCTGGTCTGTGAGAGCTGCCAGAGAGTGGAACTGTGTACCTGACACCATCAAACACTTATCCTCTTACAAAACATTTAAGAAACATTTGCAAGAGTGGCTGGTGAACACATTTACATGCACACACTAAAACCTGTCTATTTGGCCGCTCACTAGTGATGTGTCGATCGTGTCGAGGCTTCGAAGCGTGTGCCGAGTAATCTAGGGGTGTGTCTATTGAAGCGTGTATCGATGCGTGTGTTGATGACGTATGTGGTGACGTTCGAAGCCTCGGGAAGTGGCCGTACCACGTGACTGATTCAGGAAATGATTTGCGGATTTGGAGCGCGATTCAAAATAAAAGCGACCGTGAAACGCAATGGATTCCCCTCACATTTTGTGTCTTTGGGTTATTGCGCTTCTCTTGGTATTCTATTTGAGCTTCATTTTTTTGCGATGGAACCAGCTAGAAAGAAGAGATTTTCCCCAGTTTGGGAACATTTTGAGCTGATCTCACCTAATAAGGTAAGGCATAGCAATAATTATGTAATAATAGATTACACAACTATGACAACACGGCATTTTATTGTTCACACTTCTCTTTTCTGAATGCTTCTGAATACTTTATTATTATTATAATTATAATTATTATTATTTAAGGTGAAGTGTCTGGTGTGTTCCAAATAACTGGCCTATAACAACAACACCTCATCTATGCTAAGGCACTATCGGGCCTTGCATAGCAGCGAGGAGGCCAACCCGGGTGAACCTGTCTCAGGTAGGCCATTTTAATTCATGAGTATAATAGCTAGTTATTACACTATTTGCATCAAACATGTTGAATTGATATTTGTATTAAAATGTCTAACTATGACATATAATTTCATTCAGTTGAGAAGGTTGACTTGACTGAGGTGTTGGTGGATATGGTGATAGAGGATTCCCAACCCTTTTCCTTTGTGGAGGGAAGTGGGTTCAGAAAGCTTGTAAAAGCTTTGGCTCCTTCCTATGTTCTACCCACACGGAAGGTATGTATGTATGTGAACACATCAAGCAATTATTTGTACTTTTTTTGTTGGTCAGATTAGCCATTTCAAGATTTTACGGTTTTTTTTTTTAGACTTTGAAAGTCATGGTGGAGAAGAGATACAAGGAAGCCAAGGAGAAAGCCAAAGCCATTGTGGCTAAAGCATCTGCTGTTAGTCTGACATCAGACATGTGGACATCTATTAACACTGATGCTTATCTAGCTGTGACGTGTCATTTTATTGATGAAGACACCTCTCTGCAGTCAGTTGTCCTTGGGGTGCAGCATTTCCCTGAGGCACACACTGCAGCAAATCTGGCTAGAGTGAAGACCTCTCTCATATCGGAATGGGGTATAGCTGAAAAGGTGACATGTTTGGTGACTGATGGTGCTGCCAATATGGGTGCTTGTGCTCGAGAGCTTCATCTGCGTCACACTGTTTGTGTGGCACACAGTCTGAACTTGATGATAAAAAAGCTCTTGATCAAAGTCCTGAATTATGCGATATCCGCACAAATTGTCGTAAGATAGTTGGCTATTTTAAGAGCAGCACCACTGCGAAGGTAAGGTCCTTATTTGTAATTTCTGCCTCTGCATTGACACATGCAATAACAATTTTGTTGACTGTTTTATAGGAGAGACTAACACAGATGCAAGTGCAAATGGGCCTCCCGGTGCTTAAACTGATTCAGGAGGTTGATACACGGTGGAACAGCACGTATCTCATGCTCCAGCGTCTATATAAACTAAGAGAGCCTGTTGGAGCAGCTTTGGCCGGTCTACGTACAGACATTGCACCAATCACAGCAGAACAATATGGCATTATAGCAGACAGTCTCAAAGTACTTGCACCATTTAACGATGCTACAATTGAGCTGTCTGAGGAGAAGAAGGTGTCCGGGTCAAAGGTGATTCCACTTTTGGCCATTCTTCACCATTCACTGGAAGAAGAGGAGGTGGGACTTATTCAGACACCTGACAGCAGAGCAATGGCTGAGTATCTGCGAAGACAGCTGAGAGAGAAGCTGAACCTTCTCCAGTCAATGAGCATTGTGTCCCTGGCTACACTGCTTGACCCAAGGTTCAAACAAATAGGCTTCTTTAGCCCCAATAGAGCAGCGGAAGCAGAAAAAAGGTTGATTGTGGAATGTGCTAAAGTAATAAGGCTCACATCATCCTCATCTGCTTCATCATCATCTGCTTCATCATCACCATCATCATCATCATCATCAGAAGCTTCTCAGTCTGTGGCAGGAGGTAATTAATATCTTCTAATTGTGCAAACATTTGTCCCTAACAGCCTGTTTGTCTGTTCTAGGAAGCAAACTGTGGCATCATTTTGACGCCACATGCCAGCAGACAAGATCCCCAAATGTTACTGCCAATGCAACAGTTGAGGTGCAAGCCTATGTACGGGAACCAAATATTGGCAGACTCGAAAGCCCTCTTCAATATTGGGAAAGACAGAAATATAGCTATCCACATTTGTACAAACTTGCCTTAGCATTTTTATGCACTCCTGCATCATCTGTGCCCTGTGAAAGAGTTTTTTCAAAAGCAGGCGAAATCCTTTGCAAAAAAAGAAACCGCCTGAGTCCAAATACTTTAGAAAAAATACTATTTCTAAATAAAAATGAATAAATGTAATTTTTGTCTTTATTAAACACATTTACTTGCATACTTGCATAAGCACAGACATAAGCAAAGTAACACAAGCACATTTTACATCACAACTCTCTAAATTCTCAAATGTTGTCTTTCAGACCCCAACATTTATTGTAGGCACTCAGCATGTTATACATTTTTTGTCCACATGATGGCGTAGTGGAGCAAATAAAGCACCTTGGTGCTTCGAACCATGTGTGACGCAGTTGGCTGTGACGCTTCAGTGCTTCATGGGGCTTCATTTTGCCATCACTACCGCTCACTGTACACTGTTGTAAATATTGTATTATATTATGATGTTGTGTTTTATTAACAATGTCTGTTTTTGTCCGTTTTATTGCCATTTTGACATCATGGCCGGGGGACTACAGATGAAAAATAGCCTCTTTGGCTAATTCTGGCTGTTTTACTTATGTTTTATTCATGTGTTTTATGAAATTGCACTGTCCCCTTTTGAGAATAAACTAAACCTAAAACACTAAATGTAGTTTGCTGCAGACCTGGTGTGACCCTCCCCCTCCCTCTGTTCTCATTCACACATACAGTATCACCCCTCCCCCATCAGCTCACTGTGAATCAGCAACAAATCTGTTTTTAAATCACTGTCTGAGCCAGTGGACGAGGAAAGCCCTTCTCTTTGGTCCTCATGGAGCAGACATTGCTGTAATACCACCCCTGGTGGCTGGCGACTCCAAAAGACACTTTGGAAACAGGATTCCTATGTAGCTTTGGTCCTCGTTTAAACTGCTTTAAAGCCTGGCTCCAAAGAGTTTTACTTTTTCTAAAAATGTCAATGATCCATGAGACAACGCTGGGCTATGTATCATAGTTTTAACCACACTGGTTTTGTACATCAGCAATAAAAAGTGGAAGCTTAAATCTATGACTGATAGGCTCTGGAGCTCTGTGGAGGCTCGTAGCCATGTTCATTTCACAGACCACTCAGGATCCCTTACTTTACATATTGTATCGAGGTCTGGGGAAACGCATGCAAAAGTGTAATAGACCGAATGTTTTTGCTACAAAAATGGCTTTAAGAATTACAAGTCATAAAGGCTCCAGAGAACATACGAATGACCTTTTTGTGAAGCTGAAACGATTACAATTGAAAGATCTTGCTCATTTAAAAATTTTACAGACCATGTGGAAAATCAAGCACAAGTTGGTACCAGAACATATTTACAAGAAATTGACCTACACAGACGACACAAGGCGAAAAGGAAACTTTTGTGTACCTTTCTCCCGAATATCACTAAGAGCTCTGGAGCTCTGTGGAGGCTCGTAGCCATGTTAATTTCACAGACCATTCGGGATCATTACTATGAATGGGGCTGAATGGGACCCGCCGATCTCTATTATTTAGATCTATGGTCTGAGCGCTGGAGCTGCAAGAAGAAAGTCCAGTCTATTTTTCATTGTAAAACACGTCTTGACTTGAGAACGGCCTTTGAGCTCACCTCGCTGATGTGAGTGTGTCTTTGTGCAGATCCTCCTCACCTGTGTGCAGACAGACTCCTGGAGGGGCAGCAGCACAGACTGTGGAGCCGCTCTGTGAGTCCTGGATATTTCCTCCAAAACCAGAGTTCTTTGAGGCTTTCTCGTCGTCTTTGTGGCTCTTCCTCCCAGCTCACACAGACAGGGTCACACACAGGTCCAGAATCCAGCTGGAAGTCACTGGGGGCTTTTATAGCTCTGTGTTTAAAGCCCCGCCCCAAAGGAGCCCTCCCTCAACTCTGTGGATGAAACCTCAGCTGCCCCCCTCCTCTCTTTTCAGCTCATTGTTCCTGCTCCACACCTAAAGCTTTTCACATTCAGCTCTGAGCCCACTCTGATTGGTCAGGCCTTTGAGTCAATAGTCGGCTTGCATATTCAAAGTTAGCTTTCTCTTCACAAATTTAAACCAGGCTCTGTCATGACTATAACATTTACTATTGTTAATCCACGTATCAAACGTAGTTGTAGAGTCCACTCTAGCTGATTGTAGATCTAATTTGGTCCATTATCTCCACGGAGACTATCCTTTCCTCCGCTTGAACCAACACTTCTGCGCTGATTAAATCCCTTCTCTCTCTGAACTGAACAATGTGCGTGCGTAGTTGACTGGTGGGTTACAGCCAGATATTCCTGTCCTCGGTCAGAAGGTAAGGTGACTCGAGATGATGGAGGGATCCACAGCTTTGTATTTCCAGAACATTCATTACATTCATTGTTGGTAACAAGTATGTGTATGTAGCTACGTTTGGTTTCTATAAAAACAACAAAAATGGAAAAAATAATTACAATCAACGTATGAATAATACATCAAGGTCAACGGGTATTTAGCAATGTGCAAGTTATAATAATAAAAGGGATAAACAACTTGTCTTGAACATAATATACAGGTGAAAATATGCTGAAAATAATGACATAATAAAACACCTGAAGAAACTGGGCAGTGTCGAAATGCTGCCCTCTTATGGACCGAAACATGTACTGCAAGGGCAGGGCTGCATTTTAGCTCTGGGCAACTTTAAGCATGGGCGACTCCATCTTGGACAACTAAACACGTGCATCTATGGCGCCTCGTGGATGCACTGACTGCGAAATAGCATATAAACTTCACTATGTGCATCAACAAACATATTACAAGCAATAACAATATGATTCAGTACACTCACGTTCATATTCACGCACACGCACGGCACATTCTCAGGACAAAGGACTGAAGTGACCGCTCCCCACACGCTACTGCGCAGAACTAGCTCGAACAAGCCAGGCAAAGTGGAATGTACCATTTAGCGGCAACTAGCGGGGGCCATGGAACAGTCCAACTATTCTTCTTCTTTAGATTATTGGCGGGCGGCAACCAACAGCTTGGGTGCATACCGCCACCTACTGTACCGTGTTTCTCAGGATGATAGTTCTTCAGGTTACATTCTGGTTGTGTGCAGCTTACCACCCAGAAAGGGGGACAAACCAAAAAAAGAATACATTAAAAAAATAAAATAAAAAAAATCTATACTTTGTGAAGAGCTCTGCCCCTTTAGGAACCCCATCAATGCCCTCATACTCTTACTGTCCCCTCTACCCAGGATACCTTGTAGACTCCAAACCCTCTCCAATCCTATCCCTCAGAATCCTTCTCTGCCTTTCATACTTCCTACATTCCATTAACACATGTTCCACACTCTCTGGCACATCACACATATCACAATTCTCAGTCTCTACAATGCGACCAAATAACCTAATACTAATACCCAAGAGTAAACTTAACATTAAACAAAACAATAAACAAAGTGCTAAGCACATAACCTGTGGGTTGTTGAATATTAGATCAATCTCATCAAAGTCCTTTTTAGTAAATGACTTAATTTGCGATAACAACTTTGACCTTCTCGCCCTAACTTAAACATGGCTTCAGCAGGATGACTATGTTAGGCTTAATGAATCTACCCCTCCTAGTTATGTTAATTTTCAGGCTGCTATAGAACCACAGGCCGAGGTGGTGGGGTTGCAGTGATATCACACTCTAATCTTGTTCTAAATCCCAAAAATAACCTAAAGTTTAATCCGTTTGAAAGTCTAACACTGTCTCTTACCTGTCCCAAATGGAAAATCAAAAAGCTTTACTACTTGCTATTGTTTATCGACCTCCTGGCCCCTATTCAGACTTCTTAGCAGAGTTCTCTGAGTTTTTAGCCAGTATAGTGTTGGATTGGAATAAAAAAAATTAACATTGTCGATAATAATAGTGATTGTCTGAGCATGGCATTTAGTCCCTACTAGACGGGGTTGGCTTTACACAAAATGCGAATCAACCCACTCACTGTCATAAACACACCCTTGATCTGGTTTTAACATATGGGATTGAAATTAGCGACCTAAACATTCTCCCTCAGAATCCCGCGCTTTCTGACCATTTTCTAATTACATTCAAGTTCCTAATCGAAGATTATACTAATCCACAGGATAAAATTCAATTAAAACGTACACTATCTAAAGAAGCTGTGTTAAAGTTTAAAGAAATATCCAGCCAGTCTTTAATACTATGTCTATAGAGAATAGCTCGCTTATTGATTTAAATGAAAGTGATCAGTTTGTCGACAGCGTTATGCGCACACTAAAAAACAGCTCTCGATGTCGCGGCCCCACTGAAACAGAAAGTTGTTCGGCCCAGGTGCGTCACACCCTGGTATAACGCAGAAACACGCACGCTTAAGCGATAGACTCGCAAATTAGAACGGTTATGGTGCAAGTCTAGCACTGAGCATCTCTTAGATCTTGGAAAATTGCCTACTCGCATATAAGCCATGGGGAAAGCAAAAAACTAATTACTACTCTTCATTAATTGAAGTAAATTTAAATTTAAATCTTTTAAACACGGTGGCCCAGCTAACAAACAGTCACAGTGCAGTAGTGCCTTCCATTCCTGATACCCTTAGCTGCGATGACTTCCTTAAATTCTTTAATGATAAAATCACAACCATTAGAGATAAAATAAATGATAAGCTTCCCTTATCTTATTCTAATCTAAATCCAGCTGTAGAATCATTGTCTCCTTTTGAAGTCCTAGACAGGTTCATAACTGTAGATGAGGCTGAGGTATTATCAATCATTATGTCTTCAAAACCGTCAACTTGTCTTCTAGATCCATTCCAATTAAACTACTCAATAAATACTCCTGAAATCTCAGATACCTTATTGAAAATAATTAACTCGTCTTTAGAAAATGTGTATGTGCCAAAGTCCTTTAAATATGCTGTTATCAAACCACTTTTGAAAAAACCCAATCTCGATCCTGATATTTTAGCAAACTATAGGCCCATATCTAATTTGCCTTTCATTTCAAAAGTCCTTGAAAAAGTAGTGGCTAAGCAGCTTTGCCGCCACCTACAGGACAATAGTTTATTTGAAAAATTTCAGTCAGGATACAGAACTTATCATAGCACAGAGACCGCCTTAGTCAAAGTTACCAACGACCTGTTATTAGCAGCTGACGCCGGACTTGCTTCAATCCTGGTTCTGTTAGACCTTAGTGCCGCCTTTGACACAATCGACCACAATATTCTCCTGCAGAGGGCGCCTGTGAGTGCCACGGGAGTGTCGGTCTAGATCGAATGGAGGAACCTGGCTGAACGGAGGAACCCTGCCTACTGGATTGACAACAAGGACTGGACAGTCTTGATCCTGGCCCGTCTGCTGAAGGGACTCCATCGGCCTGGGTCTCTATAGCCTGTCCGTCCATGGGAGTGGATCTCTCCTTCTGTGGTTCTCCCCAAAGTTCTCTTTTTCCCCGCTGGAGAGTCTAAAGACAGGGGACACCCGGGGCCACTCGTCGCCACCCACTGCTGACGCTTATTTGGACATTATGTTTGCCTGGATACTTGATTCACCTGAACTTTACACTTATTTACTGCTCTGTTTTATCCTCCTGTTGTGATATTGGGCGTATACAAACCATTGATTGATAGATTGATTGATGACTTGTTCAAGAAATATAGGCAATTTTGTCCCTTTCTACTCAGAGCCTACATGCCTGATGTGAAGCATTCTATAAAATGATATATTTTTCCTCATATTTATGTCAGTAATCTACTGCTCAAGTTTCAAGTTTGACTTGAAGAGTTTTCCATACATTCTTTCTTATTGCCTAAATGACAGGAGCGAGGCCTCATATCTCCATTTTTATTTTTTAATTCACTGTTGAACTTAAAATCATAAGTCTACTCCGTTTGCGTGTTTTCTTTTTTCTCAAGAACTGTTCTTCCTGCTCCGCTTGAAAAACGCTCAGACTGTCAAAATTTAAGAAATAAAATAAAGAGGCTTACCGGTTGCTGGTTGAGGCGGGAAGAAACAGCACAATCCAAGTCTGCATAATGTTAATTGCCTTTAGTTTAAAGCCCAAAGATGATCAGGAACGTCTACATACCGAAAGGTTGCCACAGGCTCGTTTCAAACGACACTAAACTTTATTTCTGTTTCTAGTCCCAGAATTTAGTCTTGTGTTTATTCACCAAATGCCACAGGTTTGGTATCGATAAACTTCAAGGCCGTTTTCTCAAGTGAGCTTTGTATTTCCACTCTTTTAGATTTTGTTTTCTAGATGAATTATTAGTAACTCATTTCTGTCTAATCTTTAGATAATGGCTTAAAACGATTACCTCTTAACCACCGCCACATTTTCTCCAGTCTGGCTTTAACCCAAATCTAAAACTTATTTTGAAGAATGAGTGTCCAAAATAGCGACAAAAAATATAGCAATCAAACAACCGAGATGAAACGCAACAAAGAAGCCGTAAAAAAGTAACAATAAACGTCACAAAAGTTCAACAAAAAATTCAACAAAAACCATGGATGAAAACGCAACAGAAGATCGACAAAAAAAGAAGACAGAAGTAAATCTAAATCTCTGGAGCCTGAGCACCGTTACATCTGATACCCAAGGTACTTTAACGATACTTTGGTTTTCTTTACCGATACCTGAACGATACTTTTCCCCAGATTCCTATACTTGACTGAAATATTGTGTCGTCTAGATGCAAGAAACAGAACATGTACATATCGGTTTAAAAAATGGGGGATAAAAGGGAAATTATTGGGAATAATTATGTAAAAAAATCGGGAAAATTGGAAAAATGGGGGTGAAATATTAGTAATGAAATGAATGGGAAAAAATTGGGAAAAACGAGAAAAAAATGGGAGCAAGAATAAGACAAAAAATTGTGCACAACATTTAAAAAAGTGGGATTTAGAAAAAAAAATCTTAGTTTGAGCTGAAAAAAAACCAAAGTACCAGCACGTCTCCAAAGCCTGTACTTGGACGAAAAGCATCAACACTTGGATCTAAACATATAGCGTTTTTTTCTCGCTCATGTTCCATGGTAGTAATGCTACAGCAGATGTCAAATGGATATCCCTAAATATGAACTTTTCCCATTCACCTTAGCTCCTTATAGTTAAAGAGTATGAAGTTCTTACCGCTGATGGTGGACAGAACTCGCTGAATCCTCGTCCCGTCGCTTGTGGCGTCGACTCTCCCGCTCCCATCCTTCTCTCCTCCGAGCGCCGCCGGCTTCTCCTCACAATTCGAACTCTGAAATCCTGCGGTCTTTGTCTCTTCTTCCTCTGGCCCTCGCTCTGCAGCCGGACTGAATGAACATTGACTTTAAACAAAGAGGGAGGAACTGTTTGGGATTGCGTAACGTTTGAAGCCTGCGGAACTAAATCAAAGAACTTTCTGTTTTAACCTCAACAGTCACAGTGTGCAGCAAGAGGCAGTACAGGCAGCGAGTCAAAGTCAAGGAAAACTTAATGACATCAACTTCCACGATCCTGAGATAGTTGTGAGACTCGAAGTTACCGGCTGGTAACGGAGTGTTCATGAGACGGTCCCCTGGAGATGAGGCCGAGTCTCTCAGGTAGTCTCGGTGAAACAAAACAGGTTTGATTTCAGCGGTGACTGCATGGAGAGTTGAAAAAAGTCTTCTGCATCAGTGGCGTGTCTACGGGGTGGCCCAGGGGTGACCCTGTCCTCCCCACACTGCTCAGGGGGGCTGAGGAAGCATGAGGAAGAAATAATTAATAGTTTAGTTTGGTTTAATTTTTTTTACAAACTATAGCCTGCATGGCCCATCTCTACACCTGGCAAAAAATAAATAAAAAACCTCATAAAGGAGTAGGCCGAAGCAAAAAAAAAGCTTATAAAGTGGGCCCTACCCCAGATTCAAAGTAATTACATGCATATCAATATTCAGGAAATACAAAACAACTAAGATAACTGAATGCATGTGTCCAGCTGGCAGGTAAATAAAACAGTTATAATAATGGTGATAAAGCAGCATTTCTCGTGTTTTTCAATACAATATAAACACTTTACATTAAACATTCCTGAGTTAACCGCAGGCACATGTGCAACTAAGCGCATGTACCTGTACATGTACAAGTTTGATTTTCCATTACATAGGCACACACACAGCCCTGTGGGTGGTGCCTTATCCATGAATCACACTTTCCTTTCAAAACAATTACAATTGTCCGCATTAACCTACATATAGCAGTTATTATAACGAAAAGCATTCATGTTTTACAGAAAATAACATGAGGTTTTAGACATAGCAACGAAAATGAAATGTATATAATTACAGTATATATAAAACATTTATTTTATTTTTATTTTTTTTTCCACTTTCCCATTCACTATAATAACATGTCCAATCGTTACTTACGAGTATAAAACCAGTCAACCATTCTATTAATTGACCATTGATTTAGTTATTATTTAAGTATTACATAATCAAACACTACCGCATTTTTTTTTTGTATATGTCGCCCTTGGCTGTCATTCCCATTTCACTGTAAAATATTGGTTGTGATTGTTTTATTATTTTGTTGTTTGCCTTGTTTAGTGAGGTGCCTTAGAAAGCAGAGTGTATTGGCCAGTAAGGTAGAGGGCAGTAGCCTCCCTCAGCAAGCCCTCACCCTGCTGCCCTAACTAGTTATTGTTGTGAGACAGTTCTGAAGACCTATACTGGTGGGCAGTGTTTCTCGTTAGCAAACCCTCCCCACCTTTTGATCTGCAGCACTAATCATTGTCAGAACTTTTCCTTACCAGTAGTTTTTGATCTCATCTTGGGCAGATATGCTCTTTTTAAATTGACTTAAAATGACACTCACGCTGACTTCTGGAACTGTATATTTCCTCGCTCTTTTGGTTTAAACACTGAGTAAAATCGCTCAGGTTTCCTCAGGTGTGATTTGCTAAAGCAAACTGGAGAACATGTCCTCGGGTCCAAGGCGGGGGTTAAGAGGTTAAACTACTGTTTGGTCTCCTTCAACTTCCTCCTTCTTCTCTGGGCTGTGCTGAAACAGGAGCTCAAGAAAGAAAAAGGACTGTTAAGAAGGTCTGGGACAAGTTGTTTATAGGAAAATGATGAAGCTGAGATTGAATTAGAAGTCAAAAATGCTGTCAAAAATAACAGCAAAAGGGGTCGAGACGTCCTGTGAATTACGTGGCTGATAATTTATTATTGAAATATTGGAAATAAAACATGTTGTGCTCTTTTATTGGTAAATTGTTTTTTTTTTAACCATATTTTTTCTTTCCATGACGATGGTGTGAAAATGCATTGCTTATATTGTCCCACCAGATGGAGCCCTGCGTTAAACCTGCAGCATCGTCCTCCTGTGGTCCTGCCAAAGAGCAACAAACAAAGCCTGTCCAAGAACTGAGCGACTTTAAAGGTCAAACATCTACATTTATACATCATTTTAAAGAAAGAAAACTTGACTCTGGGGAAAGGAAGTTCATTTGATCTAATATTTTTATTTTAATTATTTCTTTAATAAAGGGATTGTGATGGTAACTATTTTGCTTAGTTAAAAACTGTCACAGTACTTTAATTTTTCAGGAGTTTCAATCTTTATACTGATTCACTTCTTTAAAGGATTTGTTATTTGTCCCACTAAAACTCCACTAAAAATATAACAGTTGTTTTTGGCGTAAATCTTGAGTAAAACTAACACATTTGTCATTTAAACACTAGAATTTAAAATGCTTTTAAAATGAATAGTCCACTGACTGGATTCACAATCATAGGCGGCAAGAAATAAAATGGTACAAAACTCTTTGAAAAACAATATTTTATTTAATAAAAACAGTTTTATAATGAAGCAATGAAGGAGCTGAAAAAATTAATGAAAAGCAACAAAAGAAGTTACAAAAACTTGAAAAATGAATGGAAAAAATGACGACACGTGGCAACAAAGTCTTAGCTCACCATTTTAGTAGGTCTTAGCTTTCAAATGAGGGGTTACACTGGTCCTATATAAAGGCTGTAAGCTCCAGTCAAGAAGCTTGTAGATTGGTAATGCCGAAGTGAAAGAGTTTAAAAAGTGTAAAGCTTTACATTCCATCAACGCATAAAACATCAGCAAGTCTGAAATTAGTTTGGAAATAAGAAGTCAACTCAATAAGTCTCTGTGAACGACACAAACATGAATGAAAAAACACATCAGGAAAAACAGCACAAGGGAAAGATGAGGATATTTAAAGATCATTTTTAGAGTGCGCAGAACAAAGATTTTGTTTGCGACAAAATTTAATATTTTCGTTTTCAAAAATGTGATTTTGGGCTTGTAACATTTTCCACTGCGGCAGCAACTCTTTGTCCTGCATTCTGAAGGTGACCAAACAAATATAATTCCATATTTGTGAAAAAAAAAGGTTTTCAAATACAAGTAAGTATTAATGAATTTACATTCTATTGACCTCCTAAAAAACATCAGCATTTGTTGAACATTAGTTTGAAATAAGAGTGAAACTGGAATAAGATCTCTTGTAACGACACAGACAATGTTCATGATCTTAAATATCTGAAGGTCTGACCAAACTCATCAGCAGCTGTTTTCTCTTCCAGGTGTGTGATCCTCTTCATTGCCTCTTTGAGGCTTGGATGACTGAGTAAAGGTCTTGTCCAGCATGCTCACATCTGTATGGCCTCTCTCCAGTGTTGGATTTTCAATGTGAATTCAAGATGCTCTGACGGACTGAATGTTTTTCCCACACTGCTCACAACTCGTAACGGCTTTAGTCCATCATGGGACTCCTCTTGTGACTCCTGGAGACCTTGTGGAGCTGATTAAATGACTTTCACACACTCATTGTAGCTGTATTCCTTTTCCCCAGCAATGTAATCTTCAAGTGTGTTCTTTGAGGTGGGAAGAACAGAGTTAAAGGTCTTGTCACACTGCTGACAGCTTGTAACGGGCCTCTCCCAGTGTGGATCCTCATGTGATTTTTAAGAACTTTGTAAGACTGCAGTAAAGCACATGTCCACACAGGGCCACACTCAAAGGGGCTTCTTCCAGTGTGGATCCTCATGTGTGCCTTGAGGCTGGATTACTGAGTACAAAGGTCTTGTCACACTGCTACATCTGTATGGCCTCTCTCAGTGTTGGAATTCTTTATGTGTTTTTTTTCCAGACTTGCAGACAGAGGTAAACGCATGTCCCACACAGGCCCACACTCAAGGGCTTTTCCCCAGTGTGGATCCTCTGTGGGTTTGTTTGAGGCAGGATGCCGAGTAAAGGTCTTGTCACACTGCTCAGTGTAAACGTCTTGTCCCGTGTGTGCGGGGAGTCTTCAAGAGGCTGAGCTGGGTCCATTTCTCTGCAGACAGAAACAGGAGTTTAGTGGTTGTGGTTTACACACATTATTCAGTAAAACACTAAATGTAGTTTGCTTGCAGACCTGGTGTGACCCTCCCCCTCCCTTGTTCTCATTTCACACATACAGTATCACCCCCTCCCCCATCAGCTCACTGTGAATCAGCAACAAAATCTGTTTTTAAATCACTGTCTGAAGCAGTGGGCGAGGAAAGCCTTCTCTTTGGTCCTCTGGAGCTGACATGCTTGTAATATACCCCCTGGTGGCTGCGACTCCAAAAGACACTTTTGGAAACAGGGATTCTATTGTAGCTTTGGTCCTCGTTTAAACTGTTTAAAAGCCTGGCTCAAAGATGTTTTTACTTTTTCTAAAATGTCAATGATCCATGGAAGACGTGGGCCTATGTATCATAGTTGTTAAACCCCTGGTTTTGTACATCAGCAATAAAAAGTGGAGCTTAAAGGGGCTGTGTGGAGTTTTAGCAGATTTTTTGTGCTCGCAATTGCCCCTCAGGCCAAACGCGTAACTGCAGCCTCGATGATAAGCTCGTGCATGAGGCGCTCAGAGCTTTAACGAAGCTGGGCCGCCCTTTCCCGGGCTAAGCAGGGGGCTGGGAGCCAGGGGCCTACCATAGTCAAGGCCTTCAGAATTAAAGAAAAAAAAAAAAGTTGAACTTCGTTGATTTTCACGTCAATCACTTCACTTTGCGGCGGCATACTAATCCTGCGATGATTCCGCTGCACTTCCTATGTGTGTACCTGGAGTAAGGCCCCGCCTATCTGTCCCAGAGGGCTATCAGATAAAAGCGAGATCCATATTATACTGGCAATTTGTTTGTTTTACCGGTCAATCACATACTGCGGTATCAACTTGACCAATTTTTGGCTGTAATTTTGGTCTTAGCATCACATTGACACTATGACAAGTTCTAGCCAATCCAAGCGCAGAGAAAATTCAGACGTAACTCATGTACGTAACGCATCTATTACGTCATATAACTTTGATGGCGACTCGTTGTGAGAGCAGTAAATTCGGGGAAGAAAAGTTTGAGAGCGATACACAAGAGAGAAAGAGCGGCATGAGAAAGAGTTGATGAAGCCAAATGCCGAAGCTAACGGGGCTTTTTAAAAACAAAAAGCTCAAGCCAAGCGGTGATGAAACCGGCGCCGCGGACGGCAGGCAGATCCACAACAAGGCCGCTGCGAACAGCACTGCCAGCCGCGCTGCGCAGTGCCTCTGACACGGGAGGCGGAGGCCCGCGACAACCGACAGCGAGAAGCGGAAGAGGAATTGTGGCTCTCAATCCGGTGAGGAGGAGCCGCTGGAGGAGGTGTCACTGCCTTTCGCCCGTATCCCCGTATAGCCAGCCCAGCCAACACCAGCCTATGCAGCTGGCCATTCATCACCGCTACGACCCAGACGAGTCCCGGGGGGGGGCGGGGGGGGAGAGCTCAGACCATGGAGCAGAGAAGGAAAAAAAGCGCCGCTGAAGTAGACAACTCCCGCCCTGCAGGAGGCGGAGGGGAAGAGGCTCGAACGTGGACCCTTTTTACAATAGAGCCTGCCTTCGATGGGGAGAGCCTGCCATTGTGGCAGAAAAGGTACGTGCATATTGGGCCAATGGGACCAGAAAACGCTGCCAAAAAACAGAATCGGCTGATGTCTGCTTCAGAACCGCCAATTCAAAACAGAAACACGTTTTTTTTCCAAAAGCCATTTTACTGCCGCAAGACGTCATAATTGTGAGAAATGTATACAGAGTGGCTCTGCTATTCCCCACAACGTGGGATATAATTAATAATACTTTTATTTATATTGCACTTTAACATTTTCAAAGAAACCTCAGTGCTACCACAGGTAAAATTAAAAATCAGATAAAACAAATGAACATCGACATGAGTTG